>CM039721.1:59204210-59258445 GCA_022539455.1 Dendrobium nobile
TTTGACATTTCCCGTGAATTTTATAGTGCTTATTGACTTGTTGACCCATTGATCAGTCAATGATGACTGTGATAAGCCTTAAGGAGGTCAAGCATGCTGTAAGAAACCACCCAAGGAGCTTAGAGTAAAGGAATTGAAGTTCACATGGGTGTTGATTGTATGTGAGGGGTTTGACCTGCATGAAAATTTATTGACTTAAGTAAAATTTGGACATGTTTGAAGTGTTAAACTGAATGATTTGAAGTGGCCAAATGGATTGGAGGATTGATTTTGATATTGGTGCAGGTTAGGATTATTTTGCGTCAACTATGGTTGACTGATTACCAGGTCAAACCAAGAGTTGGATTTTGGATCCAACAAGTTCAAATAAGTGATTTGAGACTAATGGAGGTGTTCTCATGTAATAGATGTCCATTTATCTTGAAATGATCATTTGGACCCTTATGGGGCAATGGTTACATGAGTTGACTTGGTAACCATGCATGACCAAGATTTGGATTTGAGTTAATGCTCATCTTAATGATGTTTAGGATGCATTAGAGAAGGTTTTATAGCTTGATTGATTAGGCCATGTTGAAGCTTGGAGAAAACATCAATTTTCCCTTTCAAGGGCATTTTGGTCATTTAGATCCTGGTCAACTGTGGGTTAACTTGAGTCCATCAAGTGCATTTTTGTGTTCAACTAACATAACAAGGGTTGTTAGACATGGTCAAAGTTTTGAGAAAGGTCCTATAGGTCAATTTCATAAGGTGGAAGTTCCAGTGGATTAGGCTATACAAATTTAAAAGTTTTGTAGCCTTTGAATTTTGAATCAAGTTTTTTAGGTTTAGAGGCATTATATAGTAATCAAATCTGAAGGGTTGACCCAAGGGGCATGACTAATCAATATACAAATGATAGATCATGAATTGGGAGTCCTTTGCTTAGGTTTTGAGGTGATTGAAAAATCACTCAAAAATTATTTTAAGACATGTGCCATTAACCTTGAATTTTGGTCTGGAATTTTGGATTTGAATTTAATTATCCACAATATTAACAATCAATCAGATGATTGTTGATGATTGGATAAAGAATGTCAAGTGGTAATTATAGGTGCTAATGTACTGGCAGGGTAGTGTTACTAAGTCACATGGCTACAGTGTAGGCTGCGCTTGAAGTGATCATAGATTGATATTTAACTGGATGATGAAGTTGATTGAAATCTTTTTGAAGTTTGATTGAAGTTTGATTGAAGACTAGATGATTGCAGACAATTGTAGGCTGATGTTTTGAAGTGCATATTGAATTCTGAACAATTGATGGTTGGGTGATTATCACATAAGATAACATGCGGGAGTCTAGATGAATCCCAAGACTTAATGCAAAATGAGGTTAACAATAAACTCCTATTATTTTTACCAAGCCATTTTAGGATTGGTTTTTAAGGCATTTGATATAATTTTTTTTTATTAACCCTAAATATGAAAGAGACCAAAAAGATTTATAGAAAGAAAAGAGATGTGTTTGCTTTTCAGAGAGTTCCTTTGCCTTAAATTTCAAATTCTAAAGGAGAGATCCCATTGTTTAGTGTGCATTGCTTGGTTGTTTTCCATCTATTCTTTCACCTCGTTCCTATGATAGTTTAATGTCTTATTGAGGGATTTTTGTATTGTGATCTAGGGATCATTAAAATTTCAAAAAGCTCTTTATTTATTTGGTTGACTAGTAGTTTTCTCATTTGGAGTAGAGGAGTGTTGGATTTTTGTACTACCCATTAAAAAGAGAGATTTCTCTACCTTTCTAATGTAGAATGAGTGGTTGTTGGGATTATCTAGGAAGAGGAGTCGAGCCTAGATGGAGGCTAGTAGAGTTGAACCATGATAAACTAGTTTACTCATCTTTTTTGTTATTTTTACTTACTTGCATGGCTTCTTTAGTTACTTATTTCTCTTTAATCTGATTTGTAGATGATGATAATTATGTACTATGCATAGACTAGCCTCTAGTTTTATTCCCAATTATGATAATCTTATCATGTGTTTTTGTAAAATCGATTTCACTAGTTATATCTTAATTCGTAATCTATTAAGAAAAAAAACTATTTTTTATTTGCTACTTTTAAATTAATGAAAAATTTATTTATATTTTTAATTCTATTTAGTACCATTTACTTCAATTGGCAAGAAAGAGTTTAAAAATATAAATAAATTTTTTATTGTATAGAAATAATAAATAAGATTTTAAGATGTCTACTTCAATTTTGGGATGCTAAAATAATAGCTATTTTTGAAAAAAAAAAATCTAACTATATTTTTTATTGATTTCTTATTTATTTCACTAATTGCTTATAAACAAAAAGTTATTGATACTAGTGAGAAAAAAAGAAGTAGGTTGCACTGAAAGTTAAGGAATTGGGATACATAAAAGAAAAATTAGAGGATGATGATGATATGACATTACTAACCAAATAGTTTAATTCCTTCATAATAAGATTTGTGGAGGAATGTGATATCTTGATAGTGGTTGCTCATTATATATAGTGATGATAGTTAAAAATGCATTGCCCTCAGGTGACATATATACTACTTGAAAGGTAATTGGTATTGGAAAATCAAAGAGAAATTATTTTATAATTAAAAAATATCATCTTAGTTGATGATTTAAAATATATTTTCTAAAGTTAGTCAAGTATGCATAAAATTTTGATATCAAATTTTTTCAAATGCTTGTTTGCAAATGACAAGATTACTTTACGCAATGACGGAGTCAGAAATTTTTGTTGTGTTGTGGCGTGGGGGGGGGGGGTTTTATTAAAATAGTTCAATTTTCGTTCATCAAGAATGTTAAAATACATTAAAATAGTTGGTCATGTGTCTCTTGGTAGTTCTCATTTGGATTGTTTTGCTTGATTGAGAGACTATATATTTATAAGGGAAGCGCCTTAGAAAGATATTTGACAAATCTCTTCAAATGATACATGTAAAGGTAGCAAAAACAAATTTATATGCAGTGTATCTATGTTGAGATGAATGTATCGAAAAATATGCTAATAAATCTAAGATTGGATTTCTACATTGCCCTTTTTCAATTTTATTTTTATGGCAGCGTTCCATATTACCCTCAAAATTTTATATAAAAAGGTATATAAGCACATTTTTGACCTTTTGGATTTATCTCATTTTTGCAATACTTTGAGCATAATTTTGCACTCTCATCCCCCCCTCTCTCTGACGGAATAATTTTTCCTCACCAAGGGATACAAGTGCACCGATTTTTTTTATGGTTGAGCTCATGCCCCCTCCTCCGTTGCTCCACCCATGACTTTCAAAGAGTTAAAATAAATATATTTATTAAAATAATAATATAAATAAATTAAGCACCCACTTTAAATATCATATTTTATAATTTTTGCATAATTTTATCTAAATTAAATGTATGCCAAAACTAATAATAAGAATTTTTGAGCGCTCATTTATATTATTGCTTGACAATATATATATGTAGAAATTCCAGTAATTATATTAAAAATTTTTTATCATATTATAAATAACATTAAAAGGAATTAATAATTTATTGGAATATTTTGAAGTTACTATAATATAAATTTTTATATATTAATATTAATTTTAAAACAAATTTATTTAATTTGCTAAAACAGATGATTTATGCGGCTAATCTTAGGCTTCGTTTGGGATGGCTTTTTTATTGCTTTCTAAAATGGAGTTTTAGTACAATTTTTTTTAATTTTTTACTAAAACTCCATTTTATAAAGCAATAAAAAAGCCGTCCCAAACGAGCCTTAGGCTTCATTCAATGTGATTTTTTTACTACTTCTTAAAGCAGCTTTTAAGTAAATAAAATTAATTTTGTGCTAGAACTAAAAATTATCCCAAATATATATTTTTTGGAATTGGGTATCTATCCCTGCCACCTCTATAGGAGGTGTATGACAAAGTAACTAATGCCTCGACTGAACCTAGTGTAGTCAACTTACAGGCGTCGGGCCCCACTTGACTACTCCCCTTAAAGGGGCCAAACGCTTGAAAGAGAAATTCAAACATTGGTTGGGGTTTTCAATCATGCTCGTCCATCAACCAAAATAAATCCAATGGGTCCCAAAAAAATTATTTATATTAATTGGGAGCTTTATGAAGTTCACTATCTGATATATATATGTGTGAATTTAATTTATTGACCCAATGTAAAAGAAAACAAAAATTTAAAAGGAGACTTAGGAGGGGAGCCAGGGGACATTCGCCGTCCTTTTCACCGAATAAAAAAACGCGGCTCATGAGTACCCCACATCTATCTTTTGACACTGACCGCAAATAAATCTCCAATTTCAAATTCAAAACCGATACCCTCCCATTCAAAAAATAATAATTATACAAAGAAAGTCGTGCACTTACAATTTTAATGAACAGTATTATTAAATGAAAGACGTGTAAAATAGAAATTTCAACGCCCTTTTAATATTTTTGTCGGTTGTGAATTTTCTTAAAATAAATATTTCACTCTTAAATTAATTCAAACCACAAATATTAATATAATTATAAATATTTATTGAATATAAAATTTTAATTTGTTAAAATATAAAATCTAAGCCACATTTTTTTAAATTATACTGTATTTTATTTCAATTTAATCGAAATATTCATAAAATATTAAATTAATTATTTCAATTTATATAATAATTAATATA
The DNA here is from genome assembly GCA_022539455.1 of Dendrobium nobile. NCBI lineage: Eukaryota > Viridiplantae > Streptophyta > Magnoliopsida > Asparagales > Orchidaceae > Dendrobium > Dendrobium nobile. The sequence continues at coordinate 59,208,893 of CM039721.1, forward strand.
GTAAAAATATAATAAAATTTTTTATTATAATTTTTTGTTTAATTAAATTTTTTATAATTATTGAGTGCTTATTTTTTTATATATATATTTTTTTTTTTATATTTTTTTTGTTGTTTTTAAGAAAATATTTTATGTAAATAGTAAAGGATTATTTTAGATATACTATCTAAATTTAAACTATTAAAAAAATTCTTTTTTATCGTTATATTTAGTTTCTCATTTAAATATTAAAATTTACAACAAATTATTTTTATCTTTTTTATTTTTTATTTATTTTCAAATTTTAATATATTCACTATACAAATTTGGAAGAATATAGATATATTCTCATACATCCTTGTTGTCTCTCTTCTCTTCTTTATTCATTCTCCATTTAAAACTAAGAGAGATATACTTCAATAATATAAAGGGACGTAATATTGTCAAGTTAAATATGAAAATTAAGAAAAAAAAAAAAGTAAAGAGCCAGGCGGAACACTATCACCTTAGGGGGGGGCAATTGCCCCCCCCCCCCTCAAAAAAATGTTTTTTTTATTAGAGTAAAAAAAAAAAATTTTAGGAGAGAAAAATTTTTTGCTCCTCTAAATTTTTTTGCCCCCCCCCTAAAAATCTCTTTTATCCTTCTTGCCCTAAAATATCTATATATTTCTTCATATTTAGTTCTAATATTCTCTTTCTGCTTTTCATGACTATTTTAATTACATTTTTTCTTTATTTTCTTGCTTAATTTTTTTTTTAAAACTTGTCATAATATATAAATATATAATAATTTTTTTTAATATTTAATTATTTTGTGTTGTATTTTGCCCCCTCAAAATTGAAGCTGGTTCCACCCTGGGGTGTATTCTGATTTGGTTATATCCAGATGAGCCATCCATAAAGGAGAATATAGGATGAGAAGAAGCGATATCTTCCATGAGTTCCGGTATAGGAAGAGGAAACACATCTTTAGGTCATGCTTTGTTTAGATCTCGAAAATCAATACAAACGCGTATCTGACCGTTCTTCTTTTTGACCGGAACGATGCTAGCTAACCAGGTCGGATATTTCTCCTCCCTAATAAAGCGTTCGTCGATTAATTTATTAACTTCGATGATGACCTGCTGCTCAATGTCGAGGTGCTTTCTTTATTGGGAATACTTCTGACTGAATTGCTAATTTATGAACTGCTACATTTGGAGATAATTCGGGCATCACTTCGTAACTCCAAGCAAAATAATCTTTAAATTCAAATAGGAGTTGAATCATGTTGTTCGCCTCATCCTCATTCAACAGAGAATTGATGAAAATCGGGCGAGGGTCTTCTTCAGTGCCCAGATTTATTTCTTTGAGATCATTGATCATAGATCTGATTTCTTCCTCAAGTTCTGGAGGTGCATCTCGGACTTGAAATTCATCGAGATCATCTGAAGTATCTAAGCAGAGTTCGTTAAAAGATTTAACGTTCGCTGAAAAGTGACTATCAGATTCAAAATTATTAGAAACTACTAAATAATATTCATCATCGTCGAATGAACATAGAGTAGCAAAGCCAATACCATGTTTTGAAAATTGTTTATGGTATTTTCTATTCCACAGATGTTCAAATTGTTGGGCTTCGCCTCTAGTCCATTTCAACGGCGTTAAACCTTATTTAGCAAATCTATTTACAGAGTTCGAATACCAATCAAAAGGAAGTTCTATTATCTCATCCATAAAAGGATCATCAAGGGTTACATCAGTCTCTAGGGGTTTGCTGGTAGAAGGTATGAAATTGTTGGCTTTGGTTTCAAGGTTTAGAGGGGGAGAAGCTTTCACTTCCAACCTCTTTACATCGTTCTGGGATAAAGGGGTTAAGGTAATATTTTCCACATAATTTTTTAATCTCTCCATGGTAGATAAATCTAAATTATCTTCCCTAGTGACTTGGACCCTATCCTCATCACTATCATATTCTATAGAAATCTCAAATTTTGACTGATTTAGAAATTTCCTATATTCTACAACCTGTGGGTCTTTCTCGAGCATATACGATTAGTCCTCCGAACTGGATTCCAAATCAATATGTATTGCAGGTTCCCTTATTTGCGTGTCTTGAATTATATTCTCATGTATTTCTCTATTTTTCCATCCTCGACCTCTCCCTCTAGACCATTGTGACATTCTACCACCTCTTTGTGAGGGAGGAGTAGGTGACCAACGAATATCGTGTTCGAGGTCAGAATGTGATTCTTTTTCTTTTTCTTTTCCCTTTTCTTTTTTCTTTTCTTTCTCTTTCTTTTCTTTTACTTCTTTTATTTCTACTTCAGCCAATTTGAAATTTTTAGAGAATGCTGTCTACTTCTTAGGCAGATTGTATGAAGCGTCTTCGTATATACCAACTTCATGAATCAAAAATGGTTGCAAATAACCTTTGATACAGTGTTCTACTCTGTCTCGGGAGACTTTGATACACTGATGTAAGGAGGAAGGCACCATTCTATATTCATGAAGCCAGGGTCTACCTAGGAGAGCATTAAAAGAGGTCTAAGAATCTATTATATGAAATTTGGCTTCAATTCTGAAGGTTTCTAAGTCTAAAAGCAAGGTTATTGAACCTAAAGCTCTCTCTCCTTTCTCATTTAATCATCACAGCATCATCTTGTCAAAACTGAGCTTGCGAGTATCAACCCTTAATTACGCGAGAGTTTTGAGCGCCATGATGTTGACCGATGCACCCGGATCGACGAGCACACGGGACACCTTGAAATTGTCAATGGTGACGGAGATGTATAGTGGACGATTGTGATCTGCTGTTCCTAATAACAAATCTTCATCTGAAAATGTGACACCAGGAACTTCTTTGAAATATAACGCTTCCTCATCAGACTGTGTTGAAGCTAATTGAGCCATACAGATCTCTGGATCGAGTAAAGCTTTAACTAAAGCTTCAAAGAAACAGAGCGTCATATATGCTCAATTTCACTGGCAGTTTTCTAAGATGCGCTAAAACATTGTAGTCGACTTTTGGAAGCTCAATGTTTTCTAGTTCTGGCTCTTGACCTGGTCGTGGTTGATTAGGAGTTTCAGTATCGTCTGTAACTTGCTTCTCCTTCCCAGTAGATGCAACTCATGGAGGTAAAAATTTACCACTATGAAGATTAATCTGCACTACTTCTTCGGATGAAGTATTCTCAATAACCTTTAACTGTTGATCATTGGTTGCTATCTGAGTTTCTTTTGGCAGTGTATCTAAATCAGATAATTCCAATTCTATATTAATAGGATCACCCTCAATATCGAGAATAGGGGAGTCACTATCGTAATAGTATTGAAATTGTTCATCTGTTTCATTCATATTTGTGTCTTGAGAGTTGTTTTCATTATGGTTTAAGTTATGATCAGAATATTCACCAGCAGAAATAAACATGATATACGCGGAACCCTTTTACATTGCTTTCTTAGTCCCGGGAGGGACGAAATAAAAGTCATACAAAGTTAAGGGTTTGAGCGACACATGCTCACCACTTGCAGAAACAACTAATTTATCAGAACTCAACTCTGCCTCCTTCTTTTGCTCCTTCTCCGGGACTATGGGAGCTTGATCAGCTTGTGCTCCTTTAGGCTCTATGATTGCAGTCTTATTCTCCTTCTGCTCACAAGCTACTGAATTAACCTGGATGGGATTTTGAACTCTCAGAGGTTCCTGGAAAGATGAACGATATAATTTATTAAACAAATTTTTAGAGGACTGGGATAAAACTATATCCCAGTTATCATCAGAGTTTGAGATACGAGGTTCAGAAGGCTCACCAAATATACACTTGGTAGACCCCTGACTAGTGTCCACTAAGTATTCTTTGGGTATCACAACTGTATCGTCCTTGTAATTTCTGTCCAGCCATTCTGTGAAGGTGATACATTCTTCTAACTCGTGACCTGATATCCGGTGATATGGACAAAAATTTGGTTGTCCTACTTTAGCAGCTTCTTCTGGTCTTTTGGATTCAGGAAGTTTGAACCCTGGTTTCTTGACTAAGCTCTTGAACATCTTCTTGATTGCTTCTCGCTTAAAAGGATAAACTTTGTTCATAAAGAAGTCGAATTTCTCTTTACATTGTTCTGGAGTTAGATAAGGTTAGGGTCTGGTTTGCTGATTGCCGTGATGTCTGTTATATGGTTGATATTGGGGAGGTCGATTAGGATTTCCTGCCTGAATCTGCATCGGCTGCTTCCCTTTATCTACTGCAGACACTGTCCCTGACTTCTTTTCTAGCACCTTCTGAGGTTTCAACTTCTTCATTTCTAAAGAAGCTGGATCTTTTGAGAATGGAAGCTGAGAAGCTTCCTCCTGGAGGTTAGAAGCTTTGTTTAAAAGTTTCTCAAAGGTTTTAATTATAAAAACTTTGAGTAGGAAGATGACTAAACCCTGAATATTCTTTAGGAGAATCTCTATAGCATGCTGTTCTTGCAATTGAGGCTTGCATCTCATACTAAGATTTCTCCATCTAAGAATGTAATCCACCAGACCTTCTCCTAGCTTCTGGGTTTCCACTGCTAAATCACCAACAGTGATGTGATGCTTTGCACCAACAAATCTTTTGACAAATATTGCTTCAAAGTCATTGAAAGTAAGGAACGACCTATTGGAAAGTTTCGAATACCAATCAAATGCAATCCAAGATAGACTGCTGACAAATTGTCTAAACAACAGAGCATTACTACCGCCTGCATTACAACAACTGGCTCTGAAATGAGCTAGATGTTGTTTAAGATTCCCCGTACCATCAAAATTCTTAAAGGAAGGAGGGACAAATCCTTTTGGATAGGGGACCAAGTCATACTCTTCCGGGTAAGGCCTACCCTTTGAAATGGATGTAGTGTTAAGAGCCTTAGCCAATGCTTCCTTTACTTTCTGTTCGACCATATTCTTGATGTCTACTGACTGTATCGATGGTAGTTCAATATTCACATGTTTATGTAGCAGTTTCTCAGGTTCTTCTATCATAACTACTTTGTTCTTAATGTTTAATTGTACTGACTCGTCGGGGGAAGATTTAACTTGTGCCTGTGGAGTAGGAGGATTATTGGCCTGCATAACAGAAATCATTGTCATCATTTCTTCCAACTTCTTTTCCATTATGAGTATTTGTTCATCATTTTGACTCAGTTGTTCCAAAAGACGATGAGTGGAATCTGCAGTATCATCTTGATTGTCCTCAGCCTCAGCTGGTCTTGCTTCTTCTTTACCTTTCTACTTCTCTCTTTGCAGAGAAGAACGAGTATCGACCATGTTGATACTACCAACCATTTCCTGATCCATGTCTTCATCTTCTTCTGCTTCTTTTTCATTGATTTGGCGGATACTCTCTTTCAGATGATCCACCATTTCTTTTATTGATCTGCCTCCCATATCCTGTGGGTCGACTGGAGTATATTCTTTAGAAGAGGATAGTTCTATAACACACTTCCCTTTCTCTGAGCTTTCTTTTGCTATACCTTTCTTCAGGTTCATCAGTGTTTTTGGAGTTGGGGTCATTCTGGGCCGCCAAACCCTCTCTCGGTTAGATAATGAGGACGACTGATTTGGGAACTTCAGTCTCCTCCTATCAAAACTGGAAGATGATTTGCTACCCTGATGACGATGTGGGTTGATCTTTGATGGATATTGAGATGGTGGATTATCATAGATTCTTAAAGGAGGATTTTCAGAATGGCATGGAGAAGGAGGAGATATAGGATTATACCCTCATCAGGCTAATGCTCCATATCCTAGGGAATTAATGGGAGTCTGCTGGCTATCTTAATAACCAGAGTTTTGGTATTGATCTCGAGAAGGGAGGCTCTTCAGTTCTCTACGACAGTTTGATGTAGTCTCTGGTCGACATGGACCCGCTTCCTGAAACTGTACCTTTTTCTTAGTAGGAGGAGATTCTCCTCTCCCTCCTCTTGGTTGTGGATGTACCTCATTATAGATAACGTCCTTTACACTTCTCAGAAATTCTATTTTCGACTGGCCATAGTCGATGGCACAGTCCTGGATCAGTCCGTTCAGTAAAGTATTGAATTTTCTCTTCTTCTCATAAAGAGATGGGACGATTGGATCATTCCGGAATGGCGTTGGTGGAGAATGCGCTATACACGCTATGCTCTCTTCCCCAGCTGCAGTAGAAAGTGGATAGAATCTGCTACCAGCTAGTTGAGGGGAATTAACATATGGTTCAGGGTCTTCTATAGTTATGACCTTAGATGCCCCGGTAGTAGCAGCAGTCAGAGAATTCTTCTTCGATGCTTCAGCTCTCTCCGCCCTTCGCCTCGTACGGTGGATCATATTGCGGCACTGAGATTTAGTAATCTCTGGGATAGCAAATGATGATCCCACTTCAAAATTCCCAAATGTAGGGGAGTCAGCCACAGCAGAAGACTTTCCTTTAGCCATGGCAGCTGGCTGAGGATAAGTCAGGCGGGTGAAAATAGAGGGTTTGGCAGCTGCAGGAGCAGCTACAGACCAACCCTCAACATTGATCTGAACGGGAACCAATTGAACTGACTCGACTATGGGAGTCACCATCTCAGTGTGTGGTGCTCCGAAAGTAACTTGCAGATTATCAAATCCAGATCCGAACTTGATCTCATTGCCCTCAGCAAATTGGGCATCGGTGATGTTGAAGTTGAAAATTAGCTTTCCATGCATTTTCTGCGATTCAAAGGTGATTTATATAAGGAACTGATTCTTCTGAGTCTATGCAAAGAACCTGACTACTGCTGGTTGCACTGACTTGAATGTAGTTGAAGTTTATGATAAGGATTGAATAGATCGAAGATTTGAGAGAAAATAGTCCAATTAAGGACCCACACCAAAGAGATATAATCACACAGTGAAGATTTAGAATGAATATTTGATTGATGAGTTGAAAGGAAGATGAGCATTAGATTAAGAAGACATTAAGTAAAGACCCTTGTCCTTAAGAACTTTGAAATATAAATATAAACAAACATGAATAGATAAAATTAGAGAGGGGGCAAAGAATAGATATTTATAATCTAAAGTCTGATCTCAACGCATTGAGTCAAAAATTGATACGAATGAAAAGAGAAAACTCTAAGGTATGCAAATGACATACGAATGAAATGTAGATGTGAGACAAACAATTCAAATCAATCTACAAATAAAAAACTTTGTATCGAAATCTGATAACGAAAACAAACATGAAGTCATATACAATGAATTTGAAAATTTTAAAATGGATTTTGGAGAAAGTTGAAAAGAAATCTAAATTACTAATCATACAAATGACACACAAATGTTAGACGACAAACAGGCGGCATAACCCCTACCAGACCTAGGACCAAACCTCCGTTTCTGGGTGGACGTCCGCCAGACTTTTAGGACGAAGCCAGGTAACCATGGGTGATGCCCACTCGCGTGGCCATAATCATGCAAACAGTGGATTGAAATTAAACATGCAAATATCATACAAATGATATACAGGCTGGGCTGACTCAATTTAATGGATTCTACAATTATACAATTTGAACAAGGACAAAAAATTCAAATCAATTTACCAATCAAAAACAGTGTATCGAAATCCGACAATGAAAACAAACACGAAGTCATATATAATGAATTTGAAAATTTTAAAATGGATTTTGGAGAAAATTGAAAAGAAATCTAAATTACTAATCATACAAATGACACACAAATGTTAGACGAAAAACGGGCGGTATAACCCCTACCAGACCTAGGACAAAATCTCCATTTCCGGGTGGACGTCCGCCAGGCTGTTAGGACGAAGCCAAGTAACCATGGGTGATGCCCACTCGTGTGGCCATAATCATGCAAACAGTGGATTTAAAGTAAACATGCAAATGTCATACAAATGACATACAGGCTTGGTTGACTCGATTTAAGGAATTCTACAATTATACAATTTGAATAAGAGACAAACAATTCAAATCAATTTACAAATTGAAAATAGCGTATCGAAATGCGACAACGAAAATAAACACGAAGTCATATACAATGAATTTGAAAATTTTAAAATGGATTTTGGAGAAAATTGAAAAGAAATCTAAATTACTAATCATACAAATGACACACAAATGTTAGACGACAAACGGGCGACATAACCCCTACCAGACCTAGGACCAAACCTCCGTTTCCGGGTGGACATCCGCCAGGCTTTAAGGACAAAGCCAGGTAACCATGGGTGATTCCCACTCACGTGGCCATAATCATGCAAACAGTGGATTGAAAGTAAACATGCAAATTTCATTCAAATGACATACAGGCTGGGCTGACTCAACTTAGGGAATTCTAACAATTATATAAATTAAATAGAAAACAATCAATTCAATATCAAGTCACAAATCAAAGAAAGAAAATCAAAACTCCGAAATGAACATATAAAAAGACTCGAATAGAATGAATATAAAGAAATCAAGAGTGACTTAAAATGAAATTTAAAAGAGGAATCTAAGTGACTAAACACGCACATGATATACAAATATGAGACTACAAACGGGCGGCATAACCCCTACCAGACCTAGGACCAAACCTTCATTTTCGGGTGGACGTCCGCCAGGCTTTTAGGATGAAGCCAGGTAACCATGGGTGATGCCCACTCGCGTGGCCATAATCATGTAAACAGTGGATTTAAAGTAAACATGCATATGCCATACAAATGACATACAGGCCTGGCTGACTCAACTTAGGGAATTCTAACAATTATATAGTTTAAATAAGAGACAATCAAATTCAGTATCAAATCAAAGAAACAATACAATGAAATAAAGACAAATCAATTTAGAAAATTTATTGAAATAATTAAGTGTATAAATAAGAATGGGGGAAACAATATCGTATTTAAGAAATTCAAAATCTCTAAAGGAATCTAAAAGAAACTAAAGATACTAATTATACTCAAAAAGTCAGATGAGAAACGGACAGCACTTCGGAAGGACGTAGTACATACGCCGGTGCTGACAGTTGACCCATCTTCTTAGCTTTTAGAAAGAGCTAAGAAAATTAAAACTATCGATAAAATCATATAAATCAAAACTCGAATGAAAATCATCTAAAAATCAGAATCAAGGACCAAAATCAGCAGACTATACAAAACACCAAACAAACTGTGGAAGACTAGACGAATCGAACTTTACATGAAAATTTAATAGCCCAAATATTTAATTAAAGTTAAATATAATTTTAGAAAGATTTAGTCTTCATTTGAAATGGAGAGAGAAGTCTATCCCCAGCGGAGTCGCTCGAAAAATCTATAAGATAGTCAATTCCAAACCAGTTATCAATGCTTCGTATTCAGCTTCGTTATTGGTACGTGATTCTAACAAATCATAGGAGTAATACATGATACATCTATCAGGTGTAACAAATACTATACCAATCCCTTCCTGACCGGGCAAAGTTTCATCGGAGTCTCCCCGCTGATTAGAAGCAGCACCGTCAAAATAGAATTCCCAAGTGAACTTTTCATTTGTCTCGAGTTTCATAATTTGTTCATCCAGTAGTTCATCATTTATCGGGCAATCATCCTCAATAGGATGAGCTGCTAAGAAATCTGCTACCGCTTGTCCTTTGACTGCTCGTAAAGGAGTAAATGTGATGTCGAATTGTGATAATATCATTGACTAGCGGGCTAATCTCCCCGATAATGTTGGTCAGGTCATCAGATACTGCAAGGGATTTATTCTAGATATAAGATTTACTTTGTGAGAAAGCATATAATGCCTTAACTTCTGAGCCGCGAAGATTAAAGCCAAACAATGTTTCTCGATCGGAGGATAATTTACTTCGATGGGAAGTAAACGTCTACTCAGATAGTATAGTGCATTCTCTTTTCCTTCCTCCTTAGTTTGAGCTAATAAGGCGCCAAGTGATTCACTTAAAGCTGTTGTATATAAGATCAATTGTTTCCCTGGTATAGGAGCTGCAAGGACTGGAGGATTCATGAAATACTGCTTTATGCTGTCAAATTCTTTCTGGCAGTTCTGATCCCATTTGAATGGAGCATCTTTCTTGCATAACGCTGCGAATGGTCGGCATCTATCTGATAGATTTGATATAAACCTCCTAAGGTATGCTAATCGGCCTTGAAAGGATCTCAATTGAGTGAGTGTTTTAGGAGGTGGCATTTCCAGTATTGCTTTGATCTTAGTCAGATCAATTTCGATTCCACGGTGTCGAACCACAAAACCCAAGAATTTCCCTGAAGTGACACTAAAGGCACACTTCAGGGGGTTCATCTTCAGATCATAATGTCGTATTCTCTGAAATATAATTCTCAAATCATATAAATGATCATTTCTTTCAACACTCTTAATGACTAGATCATCGACATAACATTCCACTTGATTATGGATAAGTTCGTCAAAAATCCTCGTCATTGCCCTCTGATAAGTTGCTCCCGCGTTCTTTAAACTGAAAGGCATGATCTTGTAACAGTAGACTCCTATTGGTGTCCTGAATGCGGTATACTTCTCATCTTCGGGGTCTATTCTGATTTTGTTATATTTAGATGAGCCATCCATAAAGGAGAATATAGCATGAGAAGAAGCGATATCTACCATGAGTTCCAGTATTGGAAGCAGAAACTCATCTTTTGGACATGCTTTGTTTATATCTCTAAAATCAATACAAACGCGTATTTGACCGTTCTTCTTTTTGACCGGAATGATGCTAGCTAACCAGGTCGGATATTTCTCCTCCCTAATAAAGCCTGCATCGATTAATTTCTTAACTTCGATGACGACCTGCTGCTCAATGTCGAGACGCAGTCGTCGAGGTGCTTACTTTATTGGGAATACTTCTGACTGAATTGCTAATTTATGAACTGCTACGTTTGGAGATAATCCGGGCATCTCTTCGTAACTCCAAGCAAAATAATCTTCAAATTTAAGTAGGAGTTGAATCATGTCGTTCGCCTCATCCTCGTTCAACAGAGAACTGATGAAAATAGGGAGAGGGTCTTCGTCAGTGCCCAGATTTATTTCTTTAAGATCATTGATCATAGATCTAATTTCTTCCTTGAGTTCTGGAGGTGCATCTCAGACTTGAAAGTCGTCGAGATCATCTGAAGTATCTAAGTAGAGTTCGTTAAAAGATTTAACGTTCGCTAAAAGAGACTATCAGATTCAAAATTATTAGAAACTACTAAATAATATTCATCGTCGTCGAATGAACATAGAGTAGCAAAGCCAATACCATGTTTTGAAAATTGTTTATGGTATTTTCTGTTCCATAGATGTTCAAATTGTTAGGCTTTGCCTCTAGTCCATTTCAACGGCGTTAAACCTTGTTTAGCAAATCTAATTACAGAGTTCGAATACCAATCAAAAGGAAGTTATATTATCTCATCCATAAAAGGATCATCAAGGGTTACATCAGTCTCTAACGGTTTGCTGGTAGAAGGTCTGAAATTGTTGGCTTTGGTTTCAGGGTTTAGACGGGGAGAAGCTTTCACTTCCAACCTCTTTACATCGTTCTGGGATAATGGGGTCAAGGTAATATTTTCCACATACTTTTTTAATCTCTCCATGGTAGATAAATCTGAATTATCTTCCATAGTGACTTGGACCCTGTCCTCATCACTATCATATTCTATAGAAATCTCAAATTTTGGCTGATTTAGAAATTTCCTATATTCTACAACCTGTGGGTCTTTGTTGAGCATATACGATTAGTCCTCCGAACTGGATTCCAAATAAATATGTATTGTAGGTTCCCTTATTTGCGGGTCTTGAATTATATTCTCAAGTATTTCTCTATTTTTCCATCTTCGACCTCTCCCTCTATACCATTGTGCCATTCTACCACCTCTTTGTGAGGGAGGAGCAGGTGACCAACAAATATCGTGTTCGAGGTCGGAATGCGATTCTTTTTCTTTTTCTTTTCCCTTTTCTTTTTTCTTTTCTTTCTCTTTCTTTTCTTTTACTTCTTTTATTTCTACTTCAGCCAATTTGAAATTTTTAGAGAATGCTGTCTACTTCTTAGGCAGATAGTATGAAGCGTCTTCGTATATACCAACTTCGTGAATCAAAAATGGTTGCAAATCACCTTTGATACAGTGTTCTACTCCGTCTCGGGAGAATTTGATTCACTGATGTAAGGAGGAAGGCACCATTCTATATTCATGAAGCCAGGGTCTACCTAGGAGAGCATTAAAAGAGGTCTAAGAATCTATTATATGAAATTTGGCTTCAGTTTTGAAGGTTTCTATGTCTAAAAGCAAGGTTATTGAACTTAAAGCTCTCTCTCCTTTCTCATTGAATCCTCGCAGCATCATCTTGTCGAAACTGAGCTTGCGAGCATCAACCCTTAAGTATGCAAGAGTTTTAAGCGCCATGATGTTGACCGATGCACCCGGATCGACGAGCACATGGGACACCTTGAAATTGTCAAAGGTGACGGAGATGTATAGTGGACGATTGTGATTTGCTGTTCCTAATAACAAATCTTCATCTGTAAATGTGACACCAGGAACTTCTTTAGAATATAACGCTTCCTCATCAGACTGTGTTGAAGATAATTGAGCCATACAGATCTCTAGATCGAGTAAAGCTTTAACTAAAGCTTCCCTCATTTCTTTGGAAAGAACCAGAGCGTCATATATGCTCAATTTCACTGGCAGTTTTCTAAGATGCGCTAAAACATTGTAGTCGACTTTTGGAAGCTCAATGTTTTCTGGTTCTGGCTCTTGACCTGGTTGTGGTTCATTAGAAGTTTCAGTATCATCTGTAACTTGCTTCTCCTTCCCAGTAGATGCAACTCGTGGAGGTAAAACTTTACCACTACGAAGATTAACCTGCACTACTTCTTCGGATGAAGTATTCTCAATAACCTTTAACTGTTGATCATTGGTCGCTATCTGAGTTTCTTCTGGCAGTGTATCTGAATCAGATAATTCCAATTCTATATTAATAGAATCACCCTCAATATCGATAATAGGGGAGTCACTATCGTAATAGTATTGAAATTGTTCATCTGTTTCATTCATATTTGTGTCTTGAGAGTTGTTTTCATTATGGTTTAAGTTATGATCAGAATATTCATCAGTAGAAATAAACATGATATACACGGAACCCTTTTTCATTGCTTTCTTAATCCCGGGAGGGACGAAATACAAGTCATACAAAGTTAAGGGTTTGAGCGACACATGCTCACCACTTGCAGAAACAACTAATTTATCAGAACTCAACTATGCCTCCTTCTTCTGCTCCTTCTCCGGGACTACGGGAGCTTGATCAGCTTGTGCTCCTTTAGGCTCTATGATTGGAGCCTTATTCTCCTTCTGCTCACAAGCTATTGAATCAACCTGGATGGGATTCTGAACTCTCAGAGGTTCCTGAAAGATGAACGATATAATTTATTAAAGAATTTTTTAGAGGACTGGGATAAAACTATATCCCAGTTATCATCAGAGTTTGAGATAGGAGGTTCAGAAGGCTCACCAAATATACACTTGGTAGACCCCTGATTAGGGTCCACTAAGTATTCTTTGGGTATCACAACTGTACCATTCTTGTGATTTCTGTCCAGCCATTCTTTGAAGGTGATACATTCTTCTAACTCGTGGCCTGATATCCGGTGATATGGACAAAAATTGGGTTGTCCTACTTTAGCAGCTTCTTAAGGTCTTTTGGATTCAGAAAGTTTGAACCCTGGTTTCTTGACTAAGCTCTTGAACATCTTCTTGATTGCTTCTCGCTTAAAAGGATAAACTTTGTTCATAAAGAAGTCGAATTTCTCTTTACGTTGTTCTGGAGTTAGATAAGGTTGGGGTCTGGTTTGCTGATCGCCCTGAGGTCTGTTATACGGTTGATATTGGGGAGGTCGAATAGGATTTCCTACTTGAATCTGTATCGGCTGCTTCCCTTTATCTACTGCAGACACTATCCCTGACTTCTTTTCTAGCACCTTCTGAGGTTTCAACTTCTTCATTTCTAAAGAAGCTGAATCTTTTGAGAATGGAAGCAGAGAAGCTTCCTCCAAGAGGTTAGAAGCTTTGTTTAAAAGTTTCTCAAAGGTTTTAATTGTAAAACCTTTGAGTAGGAAGGCGACTGGACCATGAATATTCTTTAGGAGAATCTCTATAGTATGTTGTTCTTACAACTGAGGCTCACATCTCATACTAAGATTTCTCCATCTAAGAATGTAATCCACTAGACCTTCTCCTAGCTTCTGGGTTTCCACTACTAAATCACCAACAGTGATGTGATGCTTTGCACCAGCAAATCTTTTAACAAATATTGCTTCAAAGTCATTGAAAGTATGGACCGACCTATTGGACAGTTCCGCATACCAATCAAATGAAATCCCAGATAGACTGCTGACAAATTGTCTAAACAACAGAGCATCACTACCGCCTGCATTACAAAAACTGGCTCTGAAATGAGCCAGATGTTGTTTAGGATTCCCCGTACCATCAAAATTCTTAAATGAAGGAGGGATGAATCCTTTTGGATAGGGGACCAAGTCATACTCTTCCGGGTAAGGCCTACCCTTTGAAATGGATGAAGTGTTATGAGCCTTAGCCAATGCTTCCTTTACTTTCTGTTCGACCATATTCGTGATGTGTACTGACTGTATCGATGGTAGTTCTATATTCACAGGTTTCTGTATCAGTTTCTCAGGTTCTTCTATCCTGACTGCTTTGTTGTTACTGTTTAATTGTACTAACTCGTCGGGGGAAGATTTAACTTGTGCCTATGGAGTAGGAGGATTATTGGCCTACATAACAGAAATCATTTTTATCATTTCTTCCAACTTCTTTTTCATTCTGAGTATTTATTCGTCTTTTTGACTCAGCTGTTCCAAAAGACGATGAGTGGAATCTGCAGTATCATCTTGGTCGTCGTCAGCCTCAGCTGGTCCTGCTTCTTCTTTACCTTTCTCCTTCTCTCTTTGCAGAGAAGAACGAGTATCGATCATGTTGATACTACCAACCGTTTCCTGATCCATGTCTTCATCTTCTTCTGCTTCTTTTTCATTGATTTGGCGGATACTCTCTTTTAGATCATCCACCATTTCTTCTATTGATCTGCCTCCCATATCCTGTGGGTCGACTGGAGTATATTCTTTAGAAGAGGATAGTTCTATAACACACTTCCCTTTCCCTGAGCTTTCTTTTGCTATACCTTTCTTCAGGTTCATCAGTGTTGTAGGAGTTGGGGTCATTCTGGGCCGCCAAACCCTCTCTCGGTTAGATAATGAGGACGACTGATTTGGGAACTTCAGTCTCCTCCTATCAAAACTGGAAGATGATTTGCTACCCTGATGACGATGTGGGTTGATCTTTGATGGATATTGAGATGGTGGATTATCATAGTTTCTTAATGGACGATTTCCATAATGGCATGGAGAAGGAGGAGATATGGGATTATACCCTCGTCAGGCAAATGCTCCATATCCTAGGGATTTAATGGGAGTCTACTGGCTATCTTAATAACCAAAGTTTTGGTACTGATCTCGAGAAGGGAGGCTCTTCAGTTCTCCATGATAGTTTGATGTAGTCGCTGGTCGACTTGGACCCGCTTCCTGAAACTATACTCTTTTCTTAGTAGGAGGAGATTCTCCTCTCCCTCCTCTTGGTTGTGGATGTACCTCAGTATAGATAACGTCCTTTACACTTCTCAGAAATTCTGTTTTCGACTGGACATAGTTGATGGCACAGTCCTGGATTAGTCCGTTCAGTAAAGTCTTGAATTTTCTCTTCTTCTCATAAAGAGAAGGGATGATTGGATCGTTCCGGAATGACGTTGGTTGAGAATGCGCTATACGAGCTATGCTCTCTTCCCCAGCTGCAGTAGACAGTGGATAGAATCTGCTACACGCTAGTTGAGGGGAATTAACATATGGTTCAGGAACTTCTACAGTTCTGACCTTAGATGCCCCGGTAGTAGCAGCAGTCAGAGAATTCTTCTTCGATGCTTCAGCTCTCTCTACCCTTCGCCTCGCATGACGGATCATGTTGCGGCACTGAGATTTAGTAATCTTTGGGATAGCAGATGATGATCCCACTTCAAAATTCCCAAATGTAGGGGAATCAGTCACAACATGAGACTTTCCTTTAGCCATGGCAGCTGGCTGAGGATAAGTCAGGCGGGTGAAAATAGAGGGTTTGGCAGCTGCAGACCAACCCTCAACATTGATCTGAACGGGAACCGATTGAACTGACTCGACTATGGGAGTCACCATCTCATTGTGTGGTGCTCCGAAAGTAACTTGCAGATTATCAAATCCATATCCGAACTTGATCTCATTGCCCTCAGCAGATTGGGCAGCGGTGATATTGAAGTTGAAAATTAGCTTTCCATACATTTTCTGCGATTCAAAGGTGATTTATATAAGGAACTGATTCATCTGAGTCTATGCAAAGAACCTGACTACTGCTGGTTGCACTGACTTGAATGTAGTTGAAGTTTATGATAAGGCTTGAATAGATCGAAGATTTGAGAGAAAATAGTCCAATTAAGGACCCACACCAAAGGGATATAATCACACGGTGAAGATTTAGAATGAATATTTGATTGATGAGTTGGAAGATGAGCATTAGATTAAGAAGACATTAAGTAAAGACCCTTGTCCTTAAGAACTTTGAAATATAAATATAAATATAAACAAACATGAATAGATAAAATTAGAGAGGGGGAAAAGAATAGATATTTATAATCTAAAGCCTGATCTCAATGCATTGAGTCAAAAACTGATACGAATGAAAAAGAGAAAACTCTAAGGTATGCAAATGACATACGAATGACATGTAGATGTGAGACAACAAATGGGCGGCATAACCCCTACCAGACCTAGGACCAAACCTCCATTTCCGGGTGGACGTCCGCCAGGCTTTTAGGACGAAGCCAGGTAACCATGGGTGATGCCCACTCGCGTGGCCATAATCATGCAAACAGTGGATTGAAAGTAAACATGCAAATGTCATACAAATGACATACAGGTTGGGCTGACTCAATTTAATGGATTCTATAATTATACAATTTGAACAAGAGACAAACAATTCAAATCAATTTACAAATTAAAAATAGTGTAACGAAATCCAACAACGAAAACAAACACGAAGTCATATACAATGAATTTGAAAAATTTTAAATGGATTTTGGAGAAAATTGAAAAGAAATCTAAATTACTAATCATACAAATGACACACAAATGTTACACGACAAACGGGCGGCATAACCCCTACCAGACCTAGGACCAAACCTCTATTTCCGGGTGGACGTCCGCCATGCTGTTAGGACAAAGCCAAATAACCATGAGTGATGCCCACTCGCGTGGCCATAATCAAGCAAACAAAAGATTAAAAGTAACATGCAAATGTCATACAAATGACATACAAGCTTGGCTGACTCAATTTAATGGATTCTACAATTATACAATTTGAACAATAGACAAACAATTCAAATCAATTTATAAATAAAAAATAGTGTATCGAAATCCGACAAAGAAAACAAACACGAAGCCATATACAATGAATTTGAAAATTTTAAAATGGATTTTGGAGAAAATTGAAAAGAAATCTAAATTACTAATCATACAAATGACACACAAATGTTAGACGACAAACGGGCGGCATAACCCCTACCAGACCTAGGACCAAACCTCCATTTCCGGATGGACATCCACCAGGCTTTTAGGATGAAGCCAGGTAACCATGGGTGATGCCCACTCACGTGGCCATAATCATGCAAACAGTGGATTTAAAGTAAACATGCAAATGTCATACAAATGACATACATGCTTGGTTGACTCGATTTAAGGGATTCTACAATTATACAATTTGAATAAGAGACAAACAATTCAAATCAATTTACAAATTAAAAACAGCGTATCGAAATGCGACAACGAAAATATACACGAAGTCATATACAATGAATTTGAAAATTTTAAAATGGATTTTGGATTAAATTGAAAAGAAATCTAAATTACTAATCATACAAATGACACACAAATATTAGACGACAAACAAGCGGCATAACCCCTACCAGACCTAGGACCAAACCTCTGTTTCCGGGTGGACGTCCGCCAGGCTTTTAGGATGAAGCCAGGTAACCATGGGTGATGCCCACTCACGTGGTCATAATCATGCAAACAGTGGATTGAAAGTAAACATGCAAATTTCATACAAATGACATACAGGCTGGGCTGACTCAACTTAGGGAATTCTAACAATTATATAAATTAAATAGAAAATAATCAATTCAATATCAAGTCACAAATCAAAGAAAGAAAATCAAAACTCCGAAATGAACATATAAAAAGACTCGAATAGAATGAATATAAAGAAATTAAGAGTGACTTTGAATGAAATTTAAAAAAGGAATCTAAGTGACTAAACACACACATGACATACAAATGTGAGACTACAAACGGGCGGCATAACCCCTACCAGACCTAGGACCAAACCTCCATTTTCAGATGGACGTCTGCCAGGCTTTTAGGACGAAGCCAGGTAACCATGGGTGATGCCCACTCGCGTGACCATAATCATGTAAACAGTGGATTTAAAGTAAATATGCAGATGCCATACAAATGGCATACAGGCTTGGCTGACTCAACTTAGGGAATTCTAACAATTATATAGTTTAAATTAGAGATAATCAAATTCAGTATCAAATCAAAGAAATAATACAATGAAATAAAGACAAATCAATTTAGAAAATTTATTGAAATAATTAAGTGTATAAATAAGAATCGGGGAAACAATATCGTCTATAAGAAATTCAAAATCTCTAAAGGAATCTAAAAGAAACTAAAGATACTAATTATACTCAAAAAGTCAGACGGGAAACGGACAGCACTTTGGCAGGACGTAGGACCTACGCCGGTGCTGATAGTTGATCCATTAGCTTAGCTTTTAGAAAGAGCTAAGAAAACTAAAACTATCGATAAAATCATATAAATCAAAACTCGAGACAAAATCATCTAAAAATCAGAATCAAGGACCAAAATCAGCAGACTATACAAAACACCAAACAGATTGTGGAAGACTAGACGAATCGAACTTTACATGAAAATTTAATAGCCCAAATATTTAATTAAAGTTATATATAATTTTAGAAAGATTTAGTCTTCATTTGAAATGGAGAGAGAAGTCTATCCCCAGCGGAGTCGCTAGAAAAATCTATAAGAAAATAAATTCTTTCAACCTTATTTTAAATATATAATTAAATTTAATTTTAAAAATATGACTTATACTTTTAATTTTAAAAATATCATCATTTTAATTTTAAAAAATATATATAAAAGAAAGAAAGGTTATTTTTATATTTTTATAAAAATAAAAGAAAGAAAGAGAAGGAGAGGAGGGAAGGAATTTTAAAATTCATTTTATTTTAAATAAAAAAATATATATTTTTATTTAAATATTGAAAATAGTTTGCTTTATTTATATTTTGAATGTTCTCTTTCAATTAAATCCGTATAGTCGGATATTAGATCGCTCCGAAGGGCGGACTAATATCCTTCTATTGGTTTTAAAGAAAGAGAACTACGATTCATTTCGTAATCAGGTATGGTATAGGAAATATACGAATCATCGTAAAGGATGATTAGTATATTACCCTATCAACCTAATTAGACTAATGATTCATTAATTCATTCCTATAATCAAATATATAGACGATATTTGATTTTCTCGTGAAAGCAAATCAAATACCTATCTATTTTTTAATTATGAGAATACATTTTTAAAAAATAGATAAAGCAGCATTTTTTTATTATAAATAAGATTTTATTTCCTCACACGATTCGCTTTATTTATATTTTAATGTTTTTTTAGTTAAATCTACATAGTCGGACATTATACCGCCCCGAGGAGCAGCCTAATGTCCTTCTATTGTTTTTAGAGAAAGAAAATCATAATTCATTCTTCTAATTAGGAGCAGCATAGGGAATATACAAATCGTCCTGAAGAACGACTCGTATATTATCCTATCGACCTGATTAGACTAATGAACTATAGATTTATTTCTATTATCAAATATAGAAGATATTTGACCTGCCTGTAAGAGCAGATCAATTATCTATCTATTCTTTGATTATAGAAATAAATCTCTAAAATATAGATAAAGTACTAATCCACGTTCACAAATATTTCCCCTACCTTAGAAAGGAAACTAAGATAGGGTTTAGATTATTCTAGGATCTAGACTCCCTATAGGGGCAAGCCCCTATAGTTAATTACATCTCTTAAGAGAATACTCTCGATTTAAATGAAGACTAATTAATTTCAGAAATTATATACAAATTTAATTAAATATTTGGGCTAATTTAAAATTTCACGATCAGGCTTTAGATTATAGACTCTAACACTGAATTTTGGAAGAATTAGAATTGATTAGAATGAGTGTGCAGAGAAAAGTGTATATGATCTGGACTTACCACCTGCCTAGAGTGGGCTGTCAGCTAATAACCCTAATCACAACAATTCGTCGATGATGCAAGATTTTAAGATGGCTTTATCCTAGGAATCAAGGAATTACTAAAGAGTTTAAATCAAATGCAATAAAATATACTCATAAAAAATCAAAAATCTACTCGTATGAAAATGATGTATGAAATAATTGTATATATAAAAGAGAGCTGATTTTATTAATATAAAATTTACAGAGTACATCCCAGAGTCTGCAGGAAAGTAAAGGTGGCCAGGCTCCACCGACAACAAACCTGGGTTCTAAGCCTACGAGAAAATAGAATTAAATATAACTGCTTATGGTCTTCAGGCTCCAAGTCTTCTATGGAATTCCAAAAAGGAACATCCTTCTGGGGGAGGATATTACTTTTTGGAGACCCATTTGTATATATATAAGCAGTTATCTTTAATTCTTTTACACGCTCAAGACGCTTTACAGACTCAAACTATATACAATAATTCTAAGAAAATAAAGCTTTACATTTTTTTACAAGTGCATCAATCCCTAAGAACATTCTACTCTTGCAGTAATATAAAAGACAGGAAAGTAGAGGCTGTTATGTAATTATGCATACTATGAGTGCGTTGTGAACAGTTATAAATGCATGAAAGTAAAGACAAAAAAGTAAAGTACACGACCCTCACTTTATTCACTTCGCTCTCTGGTGTACAGACATGAAAATAAATATGCATGTTATGCAGTACAGAAAAGTAAGCAAACACACATAGGTGCCCTCTAGGCAAGACACCCGCAAACAAACCATCGGCCTAGCCTAGGCTAAAGTTGGTTGTCCTAGCAAGCATCAAAGTGTGTGAAAGAGGTCGTGTGGCTTGGATAGGTCCTATAGGAATTTATTGTTCAAATTGCATGTATTATTAGAGTTCATTTATTAAAGGTCAAATGGAATTTAATTGAAGTTTAAGTAAAGTGTATTTGAATTTTGAATTATTCCGATTTTAGATGTTGAAGTTATTTGATTTAGTTATAAAGAATTTATAGATTGATAATTCCCTAAGTACAGGAAATTATCAATTTATAAGTCCTAGGACTTTCAAAAATGTACACTCATCTTATAAAGAAGATAAGTGTTTAATTTGAGAATCCCCAAAATTTTATTAGAGAGAGAAAAAGGGACCTTATAAATGCAATGTGACACACCTTCTCTAAGGAGTCGTGTATGCCACATAAGGTCGGTATATTATTATATTTGTTTGAAGATTTCCAAATCCAAATGAAGTAGTGCATTCCTAAAAGGAGTCGTGCACAACACATAGGAGATCTTTTGGTTATTTATGCGTTTTAAAGGCTTCTTTAAATCAAAATGCCTAAAGCTCTCCAAAAGGAATCAAGTTTTAGGCATAGAAGCCTTAATTCATTTAATCTAAATTAATTATTAAATTTGATTGACTAAAATAAATATTAATCAATCAAATTATCAAATTAATTTAGTTTAATTTTTAATGAATTTTATTATAATATTTAGAACATCGAATTATTTATTGAATATTTTAATGATTTGAATTTGATTTTAAGGTTTATTTTAATTGTTGGTCGGATACCACCTTTGTTTCTCACCGAGGCCGTGAAGTTTATTTCACCTTCTTTGGGGCTAAGCTAATAGCCTCGCAGGTCTAGGTTACCTAGTGGTACCCGGTATAATTAAGTAGCTTAAGTTGATTAAGACTTAAAAGTTAATGAATTTTATTCAAAAGAAGTTTGATTGCTGATTTTAAGAATTGGTTGAACATTTCTGGAGTTTTAAAATAATTTTTGATTTTTTAAGAATTTTTTGAATGTTTTAATCATTTAATTAAGGGGTACAAAAGTTGACTTTTTATTTAAGGTTAAATTCTGAAACGTTAGTATTTTATTAAAATATTAGACCTTAAGACGATAGTTAGAAGGTAAGTATGCTGAAATCGGATTTTTCTAGATTTAATTATGAAGGTTTGAAGTTTTGAACTAATTTTGACTAAGATTTGATCGATTTGTTGACTTTTTGAAATTAATAATTTTCTGAAATTTTAATATTTTTAATAAATATTATACATTATTATGAGTTGAATGCAACTAAGTTTGACTGATTTGGATTTTTATTGAATTAGTTATGAATTTTAGAAGTTTGAGGAATTTATTCAATTTTTGAAATTATTTAATTAGAGGGTCTTTTTATGTTTTTGCTGAGTTACCAACTCCTTGAAATCAACTCCAAAGGTCAGGAATGACCTAAGAAGAGATTCCAAAGTGTTTGGGAATTTATTGCAATTTTTAATTATTATTAATTATTTAAATGAATTAAATATTAAATTTCACTTAAGATTAAATTAAGCTCTAACTTGCTGTCAAATTGATTTGATTTCATTTTTCATTGGTTAAGGATTCAAAACTGGTAAGTTAGAGGTATTATTTGTAATTTTTGGGTTTAATCTTGATTTATTATATTTTTTAGAGGTTTTGAGAGTTAATTAAAGGTTTAATTTAGTCTTAATGAGATTTAATGAAATTTGAATTTGTATTTTGATTTTAAAAGATTTGATATGTATTTTAGAATTAGTTAGAGTGATTTGAGGTTTATTTTAGATTTGTATGAATTTTTTTTAATTTATTTGGATTTATTGAAATAAAAGAAAAAGATCTTTAATAAAGGATCTCCTAAATCTACTAGTTATTATAAGATCAATTAATGTCTAATCAAGGTGTATTAGATCATTGGGTACATGACCCTAGTTCTCTAAGTTTGAGTTTCATTCCAAAAGGAATGGTGTGTAGTTCACCTAGATTAATCTAAGTTGATTAAGACACAACCTTAATGTCACTAGGTTGTGGGAAAGCAATCAATGTTCTCTAACTCTTTGGACACTAATTATAAACACATCAATAAAAACATGAACAATAAAAGTGCTCCTAATATTCTATGGAATGAATATAGTGAATTATCATAGTTATAGGTCATTTAATGCCCTATAAGCTTGAACAATTTACTATAGAGGAATAGATACATCAAATTAGAATAAGATGATCTTAGGACATATACATATATGCATATGTATATCAATATCCCTAAAAAAAGAGTCAATCTAATTTGATATAGTGATCATGTATGGTTCATTAGTTACTTAGACTAGATTAAGCATGATATTGAAGGTAAATTTTAGCTAAGCTATACATGATCAAGATCTAAACCATTTTCAGTGAAAGGATGACTTTACTCTGGTTCCATAGAACTCTAACATGCTTGAGATGGATTTAGATTGAATGATTTATGAGTTTTCAATAATCTAAGCCAAATTTTGACTTAGATTTTTGTAAATTCATAAACCAAATAACATTGCATCAAATGGGCTTAGAAAAATCACAGTGAATCAAGATTAGACCCTAGTATACCCCTGCCAAAATTTAGCTCAATATAATTTGTATATTTTTATTTAAAAATGAAATTAGGTTTTTTATATTATTTTGACTTATTTTTAAAATATAGTACTTAAACATACGAACAAAACAAACCCAAGAACTCCATAAATGGATAAGAATTGAAAATCTTATGAATTGAAGTTCTGGTGATTTTCTGAATTTATTTTAGATATCTTAAATACCCAGTCAAACGGGGCGCTGACTGGGACACGCGGCGTACGCGAAGATGGCCACACGGATGGCGGCGGTCATATGGGACCCGTCACTTAACCATCGCGGCAGTAATTATGGCCGTCAGATCTATCGCGGTTCTGATCCAACGGTCTAGATCAGATCCGCGGGATCAAGTTCGATCCAAAACAATCGGACGGTCTGGCGAGATCCCGTGGTTTAGACGGACGACCAGGATTTATCCCGCTAATGATCTGGTTAATCTGCGATCGAGGAGAGACTTAAACCTGGTTTAATCATAGCTATTGATCGCGAGAGCGCGGATCCAACGGCTGGCGGCATCATCTCCTTCTTACGTCAACCGGTAAGCCCAAGATCTATTTTTTTGTTTTGTTTTCATGAAATATTGATCCAAACGGCATGAAACTTTGAGCAGAGGTATATTAGAAGCTAAGGAAGAGTGGGGGATTAATATTAAGCAATTGATGTAATACTTAATGAGTTATTTAAGAACCTAAGTAAACACCTACGGTTTAGGATATACCGAGATATAGTGAATGGATTTGGTTGATTTAAACATGGTTGAACTTATAGATTGTCCACGTGTTCATCTCCTTCAGACTTTGAGCTTGGAGGATCACTGGAAATGGAGTGGAGGGAGCTTGGACGGAGGTGGCCTCGGTCCTTCGTACTCCTTATCTCCGGCAGCGTCCAAACAACGGGAAAAGGCTGGGAAGAGTTCCTGGGAGCTCAAGGAAGCAAAATAAAATGCTAAAAGCTCTGGGGGTCCACTAGAGTGAGAATGGCTTGGAATCAGTTGTTCCATGCCCTTTGTCCCATTCCAGCTACTAGGGGCTGAAATGAATCTAAAAAAATACAGTTTATTGATCAACATGTTAGGATTGAGGGTCTGGAAGTGATTGGAAGCTTTGGAGGAAGCTCCAGGGTCAGGATCCACTGGATGAAAGGTCCAGTGGCATAGGCCGTAAATATTTGAAGGTTTAACAATCAGAGCAACCGTGTGAATATCCCCTCCACACTCCCTTGAAATCCCCTCCAAGGATCTTCTCCCTCTCAAGAGAAAATAACTCCAAAGGTACTTGTAATAGTCTCGAGGACTCCTTATATAGAAAGGACATGAAAAACCATCTAAAAACGGCAGATTTCAAGTTATGTTGAACATGATCGTCCCATACGATCGAAAATCGTCCCGGACGATTTTACTTAAAAGCCTTGAAACGAACCTGTTTGCATATATGTACGAAATAATTTCGTACACGCTAATCGTATGTATGAACTAGGTTCATCCAGACGAACTGTTATCATAAGGTCGGTTCCAAAAACTTCATAACTGACTCACGAAACTATCTTAAGTTGGTTTGATCATCTGTACGAAATTGCGATCGTCTGGATGAAATTCGTCCAGAGAGCAAATCGTCCTAACGATAATTAATTTTGTTTGGGATGAAATTCTTACATAGAGCAAATCATCCCAACGATAATTAATTTCGTCCCGTACGAACATGACTTAGAAAATTTTCCTTGGGCAGTTTCTGTTCGTTCCATGTGCTCTTACGAGGAGATAACTGGCCTGATCGTCCCGTACGAACTATGTTCGTCCCGTACGATTAGTACAAAATATTTAAGATCTCCTTAAGTGTGTGTGTTTTAATTCACTCAATTTACAATCACTCCCTTTCAAGTTTATTTCAAAGAAAGGTACAAGCTTCAAATCATAGAGTATTTCATGATGAATTGATTTTGAAGTCTTCGTTTGTCTGGAGTTCGATTGTCCTGAAATGTTAGTCCACACAAGAGCAAAAACAAATCTTCTAAAAAATGTTAGGAGATAACAACACATAAAACAATAATATTTGGAATCATCAAAACTATACAAGTTGCAAGAATGTAAAACATGCAAATAGCAACTTTCCTAACATAATTGATAGGGTTTTGAAGTGTTTGAAAATTCACTATAAAAGGCTTTCAGGACTGGGACCTTTTGCCTTGGGTTTGAGTCTGAATTCTGGATTTGAATTGGGTTTGATTGGAATCTAGATAGATTGGGACATGAATTGACTTGAGTTTGAATTGATTTGAATTTGAGTGGATTTTAGAGTCATGTGTGGACCTCATACAAAAATGAGGTCAATATATATCATCTGATTTACACACTTATCACTTTAGCATTAACTTTACCCACTACTATTACTACAATGGAGAGAGTATTCTATGTAATGAGGATTGGCAAACATCGATTGTTTAGTAGGATAAGTAATAATTGAATCAATGATTGTTTGGTGTCTTACATTGAAAAAAATATCACTATAGGAAATTCACATATTTATGGCAAAATTTTTAGTAGAAAATTATGAAGTTTCCAACAGATCTCCGACGAAAATGTCTTCTATGATAAATCGAGCGTCGAAAAACTATTCCATCGAAAAAACTCGTCAGAATTTTTTCTCGACAGAAAAATTCTATCAGAATTTTTTTTCCAATGGAAAAGAACAGTCGGAATAAATAAAACATTTTTTTAAAAAAATTACGCTCTAGTGGGCCTACATCCCTTGGATACACCCAGCCCATTTCATCTCGCGAATGCACAAGCCCGCTGTCACCAGCTGCATCCCACGGATGCACACCCCAGCCCGCTCCCATCTGCACCAATGGGCCTAGTTCCTGTGCTTAGGTGAGCTCGCTCCCACCCGCTGGTGGTTATCGCACCCATGTGAGCCCGCTCCCATTCATAGTGAGCCCGCTGGTGGTTCTCGAGCCCAGCAGAACCCTCTCCCATTCGTGCTAGTAGGCCTAAATCCCGTGCCAAGGGATGCTCCTATATGCCCTGAGAATCGAATGAGGACCTCCCCCGCACCCCGCCCTGCGTGCCAGTTTGACCACCATTTTGTTCCTGCAAAAGAATTTTAATGGATAATTTTTTTTATATTAAAATCGAAAGAATATTACAATTAAAACTAATTAATTTAAGTTTATTTGTTTTAATTAATAATCAAAATAAGTTATTTAAGTAACAATTAATTAAACTATGCTATTAAATTAATAATTAATTAAAATATATTATTAAAAAAATAATTGATTAAAATCAACTATAAAATTATTAATGAATTAAAGTACGAAATTATATTTTCATTGATTTTTAGACTTCAACGAAAAATCCGCCGGAAAATCTTTTTAAAAATTTGTCAAAAATATTTCTAAATAATCCATCGGAAATTCGCCGAAAATTCTTCCACTGGAAATCCATCAGAAATTTCGTCGGTAATAGGCAATTTTCATGTAGTGTGTGTTTGATTTGATTCCCAATGATGTTGTAATGCAACATTATCAAAAAAAAATGCAAAATAGATTAATAAGCTTGCAAAAATTTTTAATTATCTATCATAATGAAATATAAGATTTTATTTTGAATTATATCCTCATTTTTTTTTAAATAACTTAATATATATGAAAATTTTGTCCCCCCCCCCTCCCCAAAAAAAAAAAAAAAAAAAAAGAAAGGCTAGTACCACCCTTGGGTTGAAGCTAATTACCCTTTAATTTTGCTTGAGTTTAGTAATATATTTGATATATAAGGACTAAGTTAATTTCAACTTAATTTTGAAGGTAACTAGGTTAATGGTGACATTTTCTTTTTATTTATAAAAGTAGTCATATGATTGTGCTGATAAAATAAGATTTTTTTTTAATGTTGAAGTTATTTTTTTTTTCTTTTGAAAAAAATCCAATAGAAATTTTCTTACATCTACAACTCAATAAATTTGATAATAAAAAAGCTACTTCTCATCATACAAATTTCTGAAAAGCAGTATCGCAATAACAACTAAATATAAGTATTATAGCAATCTAAAAGAAATTAACTAAAAAGCAAACCCTTAAGCTTTCAAATTTTTCAAAAACCCCAAATTAAACTTCAAAATGTCCTTAAATAATCATTAGGAGCTTCTTTATGCACAAATGATCACTTTTACAAAACTTTAATTAAGATGGACTTCAAAAAGTTCACCACTCTACTTAGCAAAAACTTCTCGAGATTATATAAACATGCCTTTAGAATCAGAAATATATATCCTTCTTTTTTTAATCATCTTCTCAAATGAGGGCAATTGAATACCTACACATTTATTCCAATTTAAAAACATTAGTATAAAAAAATGCTCAAAAGTATTTGAAGAATAAGGCAACCAATTAAGGACTATAAAAAGCTAAAGAAAAGTGCACAAAACATGTAAATCCAAGCAAAAGCAGAAAGAGCACAACAAAAAACTAAAATTTTAATCAATAACCTAATCGGAAAAGAGAAAAATTCCACCAATCCATCTTAGTCATAGTTTTCATCTTGAACATGTGAAATAATGATTATCTATAAAATTGAAATAATAAAAAATTAGTCATCCTATATCTCCCTAAAATATGATCATAAATACATATATTGATGAAAAATATCGAATGTTCAACTTAAAATTACAATAAAATTAATGTGGTTGTCTAATGGCTAGGGTTTAGATCAAATCAATCTAAGGCTTCGTATGAGACAGCTTTTGATCATAACTTTTTTGCTGATTTCAAAAAATATATATATTTAAAAGTTATTTTAGAAAGCAATAAGAAAATTATCTCAAATAACAACTAATGTTTAGTTTGGAACAGCTTTCTTACTGCTTTATAAAACAATTTTTTAATATATATATATATATATATATATATATAAAATTTTGCATTAAAAAATTATTTTAGAAAACGGTAAGAAATATTTTCCAAATAAAACTTAAATTGAGGATAAAACACTACATGATTCTTCTTCTATTTCCCCGAACTTATGAAGCCAATTTTAAACACGAGAAAATTTAATCATAAACTAAAACATATTCATATATCTTAGATCACGAACCCAAAATCTCATATATTGAGAGCTAAAGCAGCAACTATCAGGCCAAAATAAATTTCAGGATAAAGAAACACTTGAAAAGAACCTATATTGAAAAGAAGATAATATAATTCTTGAATAAAGTTTGCTTACAAGTGGCTTTGCTGGCTTGCTAACAGCTCTAATGCCTTAATTGTTTATTGGAGTATCTATAATACAATTAATAATACGAAAATGACGAGGACATAATTGTTGATGGACAGCTATGCTGATCCATAGTTCTCAAGGGACCCACCAAAGCCAGACTAGAAGAGTAGACATCCAATAGATTTTTTGGCAGGTTTACTAAATACTACTTAATTGGTCTATGTGTATAGCTGTCGCATACTATAAATTAAGGAGTAGGTTAACGTTTTGCTCTCATATTGTTTAAGATACACTTTTCGTTTGAAATATACTCTTCGAATCATAGACCTCTTAGTTGGAAGCCTAAGCTCTCAACCAATAGGCCAAGGAGCCTTAAATTAGACCTGTCAATTTCGGGTTACGGGTCGGGTTGACCCGAACCCGAAACTGACCCGGTATTATTCGGGTTTGGGTTGACCCGACCCGGTTTTGCAAACGGGTCAATTTTATGGACCCGAACCCGACCCGCTTCGGGTTCGGGTCAACCCGACCCGACCCGCGGACACGACATTGCCTTCGGGAGTCGGGACTACTCGGGAGTCTCGCCGTCTCGGACTGACGGACTCTCGAGACGCTGCGCGTGACACGCCTGCGCGGAAGCGGCGGACGGAACTGGCTTGGCCAGTTCGGCCTTGGGCGAGGCCGCGGGGGCTGGCGGGCAGCGCGGGGGCAGCGTCGCACTGCGAGCGGGCATCACGGGGGCAGCGTCGGGGCATCGCACTGCGAGCGGGGCTGGCGGCGCCTGGTGCCTGGCGGGCAGCGCGGGGGCAGCGAACGCCGAACGGGCAGCGCGGGGACAGCCAGCGAGGCTGGCGGGCAGCGGGCAGCGCGGGGGCAGGGAAATTTGATTTTTTTTAAAATAAACGGGTTTTCGGGTTGACCCGGCAACGCGTCGGGTCAACCTGAACCCGACCCGTTTCTGCAAACGGGTCGGTTTTCCGGACCCGAACCCGACCCGCATCGGGTTCGGGTCAACCCAAACCCGAAAATTCAGGGTCGGATTTTCGGGTCGGATTTTACCCGCATCGGGTTCGGGTCGGATTTTCGGGTCGGGTCCAATATTGACAGGTCTACCTTAAATGGCCTAAATGTCCCTATATATATATATATATATATATATATATATATATATATATATATATTCTCTTCATATCAATCAACTTAGCATATTGAATCAAATCATGAAATTTCTATAGCTTGATTGATATGAGAGGTTAAGCACTTTCTTACTTGAAAGATCTTTTGAAAAAGGAAGTATAGATACCACTCTCTTTTTGAAAAAATTGGGAGAAGATTTAATCATTGTTCAAATTTATGTTGACGATATCATCTTTGGATCTACAAATAAAAATTTTTGTGATGATTTTTCTGAAATAATGAGTAGTGAATTTGAGATGAGCCTAATGGGAGATCTTAGTTACTTTCTAGGTTTTAGCATTAAGCAATTTGAGGAGGGAACATTTTTTAGTCAGTCGAAGTATATTATGGATATTCTAAAAAGTATGAAATGGACAATGTTAAATCTGTTAGTATACCTATGAGTTCCTTAGTACAGTTGGATATAGATGCAAAAGAAAAATCTATTGATCAAAAGAAATTAAGAAGAATTATTAGATCTTTGCTTTATTTAACTTCTAGTAGACCCGATATTATATTTAGTGTTTATTTGTGATCTAATTTCAATCAGATCTAAAAGAATCATATTTGACAACAGCAAAAAGTATTTTGAGATATCTCTTACGAACTCAGAATTTATGGATTTGGTACCATAAGTATAACTCTTTATCTGAAATTATTGGATATTCAAATTCAGATTTTGTAGGTTGTAGGGTTGATCGAAAGAGCACATCTGGAACTTATCAATTTATAGAAAATTTTTTAGTTTGTTGATCCGGTAGAAAATAGAATTTCGTAGCCCTTTCTATTACTAAAGTTGAATACATTGCCTTAGGAAGTTGTGTGGCACAAGTTCTTTGATTAAAACAAAATTTGATTGATTTAGAATTTATAATAGGCACAATTCCAATTTATTTTGATAACACTAGTGTCATTTGCATTTCAAAAAATCCTATTCAACATTCTAGAACCAAACATATAGACATAAGACATCATTTCATTATGGATCATGTATCAAAAGGAGAAATTGAATTGAACCATATTTGTACTAAAAATCAAGTTGTAGACATTTTTACAAAACCACTAGCTTTTGATACTTTTAGCACATTAAGAACAAGGCTAGGTGTGATTGATCTTAATGCTTAAATAAAATTTTATGCAAATTTGATATGTTTCGTTATATTTTTTCTGTTTTGTTTTCAATATGTCTTTTCTATTTTTGATTATTAATGTTTTTATTTTTTGTGTGTATTTTTTCTAGTTTTTCTTATTACTTTTTTGTTTTGTATGTTTACGTCTTATCAAAGATTCTGTTTCTGAACGTTCGTGTTGATTTTTCTGAGTGTTTTATTCGTACTGCACGAAATTATTTTCATCTCGTACGAATTATATAACATGTCAATCATTTTTTTGGACTCAATGCATAATATTTTGATTTTCCAATACATATTATATTGTACAGTATTTATATCATCCCGAACGATTTGTATTCATTCATCTGTACGCACCTTGATGGTTATCTGGGCAAAATCAGTTATCATAACTTATCATATGTATAAAATTTTATTTTGTACATACAAACCACATGTTATTTGATGTGGGGGACGAATCTAACAATCATTAAAATGATATTAAATAACTGTTCATCCCAGATGAATACCTGTTCGTCTATACATTTTCTGATAAAAAAGCCTGTATAAAAGGACGCTTTGTAACTTGCGTGATTACGAAAGATCATTTTTTCTTTAAATAGGAGGGTTGTTGATTTCATTCTCATTCACTTTAACAGCCTCTTTCAATCCTTTTCTCTTAGAAATGGCCAGTTCTAGCAAGCGCGGTAGAGTTTCAAAGGGTTCGTCTTCTAGGAGTGTAGACAAAAACTTTCTATCTAAAGAAAATGAGGATTCTTACTATATGTCTGTCTTTGCTAAAATCACTCCATCTAGACTCTTGATCCAAGAAGACATCCACTTTCAAGTAATGCCTCTTTTTGCCTCAACCCAATTTGCCTTCATTCTAACTCAAATTCTTGCTTTCCATAAAGAAACCTTTCACTACTACTTCTTGGCAAATATGACTTTTAGTGAGAATGAGAGTAGAATAAGATCTTATGTCCTAAAAAAATAGGTAGAAATCACTAAGAAAAATCTAGGAACTTATCTGCACTTAAAGACTCAAGGAATTAGATCACCCACTATGAACTATAATTCTGACTTTGTCTGGTCTAAAATAAACAAGTTCTCAGAGGGGTAGCTCATGTTGGTCATTTACCTATGGTCTATACTTTAAATCAAAATGCTAGGATCATCTAATATATCTTTATAACTTTAATTATTCCTAAGGCTAGTGATCGTATAAATATTACTCCTCTTTTGTCCATTATTACCTATCTAATCATGATTAGACAACCTATAGATGAAACCCAACTCATCCTAGATTTTATTCATAGCCTTTCTAAAATTGGGCATGTTTCTCATAGGATAAAGAAAAATATCGCTCTATGATATCTAGTGACTTATATCTTTAAAAAAATGTACAACATTGTTCTTCCTGAGATTCCACTTGAAATGTCAATCTACTTCACCGATGCTTCATTTCGAGCATTTTTTGTAAAAAATGACAATTCAAGTGAGGATACTGAGGAAGAAGGGTGCACATACACCTGCACCTGCTCATGGACTTGACTTTCAGGACATGGTCCAACGTCTTGACCAATTAAAGAGTCATTTTTATCAGTGCTGTGATTAAATTCAGACTCACCTAAATCAACAGGATGTACAATATCAGCAAGACATGGGTTGGATTCGAGGACAGTTCAAACCCATGAACACTAACATAGCTATGATGAATAGCTATTTCTCTGTCTTCATCCAGCCTCCTCCTCTAGACCAGGGCCCCTCAGAGTTCTAGATGTAGTTCTTTTGTGTTGTCTTTGGTTGTCTTATTCAGATGTGATGATCTTAGTTATGATTTCAATGCTTTGTGTACTTATCTTTCCTTAGATTATATGTTGATTTTATCGATGTTATGTTGTCCTTCCTATTATGTATTGATATCAAAGTGCTTAAATGTATTTGATATTTAAATTGATATCAACAAAAATTGTCTTACTTTGATTAGTTGCTTTTGTTCGTTGTTTGAAATGTAAGTTTTCCTATATGATAATCCTATCTTAATTGATCTAAAAAGTGTTATAAATTAAACTACAATACAAAAATTAATTTTATTATGAAATCAAAATTTTCAAAATAAGTTAAGTTAACTTATAACTTGATCAAGTTAAGACTATCAATCTCATATTCTTTTTAGGCAAACATAATTTAAAATATTATTATTGTAATTTTGATGTCTTATTATTTTTTATTTCTCTTTTCAATATAATTATCTTTGTAATTAGAGAAATTTGATTTTTTAGATTATTGATTTTAAAAAGATCAATTAAAAAAAAAAGAAAGGGAGAAGGTATAAAAAAGAAATATATAATGTGTACAAAATCAAAAGAATGCACAATGATTCATAAATTAAAAAGAGGCATAAAATTAGCCCAACTATAAAAAAATGCACAAAGTGTGCCAAAAATATTTAAAAAGATGCACAATGTTGCGAATTGATTATGTTCTTTCCTCTATCTTTTAATCTTCAAATTCAAATCAATCTAATTTTCAATTATATTTTATATTAAAAATTAAAATTATCTAATCTTCATTTCGTCATTTTTGCAATAATTCTCTTTATCTAATTATCTATAATGCTTCATGACCTTGATTAATTTTTCTTATCTATGTTATACTTTAATTTATATGTTTTGAATCTTTCTTTTTCATCTAATGATCATTAACTTTGTTATTGCAATTATTGTTCAATCTCTTTCAAGTTCAATTACTAAGGTTTCTCATATAACTTCTTCCATTTTAACCTTCTTTTTTCCCTTTTTGTTTTTGTTAAAAGGGGGAGTAATATTGTTTGGTATGTTATTATTGTTTTGTCTTTTTGTTTGTTGGTGTGTGTTGTTTTGCTTTTGTGCTTTGTCATTTATGAAAAATAAAAAAGTAGGGGGGGGGGGGGGGGGATTGCTTTGTCTTAAAGAAATTCCCTTATATTCACATGTTTATACATTTAGGGGGAGTTAAGAAAAAATTTAAGGTATTCAATTTTATTCAAACAATAATATTTTGCCATCATAAAAAATGGAGAGATTATTGAGATTGTTACTACTTAATTCTTGATTATTGATATTCTTGCAACTTGTATTTTTCTAATGATTTCAAATATTTTTGCTTTGATTATTATTTCTCCTAACATATTTTGGAAGAATTACTTTGCTGTTTGTGTGTACTAACATTTCAGGAAAATTATACTTTGGATTGTTTGAAGACATCAAATGAGATCAATTTAGGGGTTATTATAATTGAAGTATGTATTTTTTATTTTATTAAGTCTGAGTGAGTGTGATTGTAATTGAGTAACTGTGCACACACACACCGGGGGAGAGTTTAAAATCTAAAATTTTTAAACCGTACTGTACGATTTCTTTTTGTACGGGATGATTTGATTAGTTGTTTTTCCTTTCAAGCAGTCAAATAAACATAAATAAATTTTTTTACTAAGTATTAACCATATTGTATGATCATCAATTCGTACATGCCTTCCAGAGTATTAAATGAATGGGTCCCTTTTCTCTTAATTTTTTTTAAAAGTATGGATCATACTGTACGATCACAATTCGTACATGCTTTCTAGAGTACGAAATGGACTAGTCCCTTTTTGCTCAAAAATATTTTTTTAAGTATGGATCATACTGTACGATCACAATTTGTACATGCCTTACATAGTATGAAAAAGTGAGGTCCCTTTTCATCCCGACTTTTTGTATTAAGGAACTTGAAAATTTTTATAACTGATCGTACCGTACGATGTCGTCATCATACGTACGCCTTACATGGTATGAAATTGTGGGGTCCCTCTTCATCCTAACGAATATGAAAAACTTTTTAACTATTCATCCTGGATAAACTTGGATCGTACCAGACGATCATCAAGTATGAAATAATTTCATACCGATTCACAACACGTTCGTATATAATAATTTTTGAACTATTTGTACATACGAACATACGATCATACTGTACGATAGTCATTGTTGAAAGTTGAAATTTTCCATTTTTTGGATCGTTTTTCATGTCTTTGGTATAAAAGGTCTACTAAAACTGACGTGAAAATGTCTTATCTTCATGAATTTTCAAGGATAATTGAAAGAGAGAGTGTTTGAGAGAGATTTCTTACAAATAGAGTGTGAAGGGTTCTCTAGGTCACTCAAAGGTAATGATCTCTTTATAATTTTGGTTATCACTCTTCTTCTTGTCTTTCTAGTTGCTCGTGAGAAGATCTTTGGTGAAGATCCGTTACTTTGCTGACACTTGGAGAATATGAAAGGATGATCGTTCTATGCTGACACTTGGAGAATGTGAAAGAATGATGGTTCTCTTCCGACACTTGGAGGGTATGAAAGGACGATGATTCTTTACCGATACTTAGAGAGTGTGAAAGGATGACGATTCTCTGCTGACGCTTGGAGGGTGTGAAAGGATGACGGTTCTTTGCCGCATCGAGGATAGGTGAAGAGAGGTTTTATAAAGGATTCTTCGCCTTCTTGTGGGGACAAAAGGAGAGACACTTTGGTAATAGTGGAGTACCTGAAGAGGGAGTCTTCAGATAGTGGATGTAGGTCTTATTTGACCGAACCACTATAAATCTTTATGTCTTTTAAATTTTTGTATTTATTTACTGCAAGTTATTTTTCTATGGTTGAAAAGTTATTTTGAAACTTTAATTAACTTACTACAAGAATCAACGATTTTTAAATCTAAAATCCAAGAGTAATTTTTAAATTACCAATTAACCCCCCTCTTGGTTAGCCTTTGGACATTAGTTTAGGTTTAACAACCTAATCAAGACTCAATATAAGCAACTCTAAGAGATCACTATTTTCTTTGAATTTCTCTTTTTTTCCTTTTGAATTAGAACTAATGCTTTTACTTATGCCAGTGAAGCTATCATCTTTTGAATGCTTCTTTAGAGTGAAACTTCAAGTCTTAAATCATGAAAAAGTGGTTGATGATGAATTTAACGAGTAATATCTTACAATCTAACCTAAAACATAATGATTTCTCAAAAAAAAAAAAAAAATACAAACCTAGGGTTACGGTACGATCGCCAGTTTCGCGAAGGAGAGGGGTTGAGATCTTCGGTCGTGCTTTGATGCCGGAGTGGGGCTTGATCTTTAGCTGGAGGGAGCTTTTTGATGGCTGGATTCCTATGCAGGAGGCGCGCTTGATTACGAGAGGGCGGAAGGGATAAGGGTGACTGTCTGTAGGGAGAGAGAGGAGGATGCGACGAAATGAAATGGAAGGCTCATGATGACTTAATTTAGGCAGTTTCCAGTAGCTTACCGACGGTTTGGACCGTAAAAAAAATTCGATTAAAATCGGCGGTTCGAACCACCGGTAATGCGCCTGTAAGAAATAATACCGACAGCTAACTGGCGGTTACTTGACCGCCATTAATTTCGGCAGTGGTTAATTAAAAACCGCCAGTAAAAATTGGTGATCAAACTGCTGGTTAGACCACCCGTAATACCGGTGGTTACATAACCACTGGTCCAGACTGTTGGAAATGTATGAATTTTCTGTAATGGTAACCCAAATCGCTGGTTATGTGAGTCAAATCTTGGAGTTATATGTTCATATTGTTTTTGTTGTATATGTATGTTTCATCTAAAAAATTTGGTGAAATAAGTAGCGCATATGTGCGTGAGTTATAAAAAATTATTTTAAATGTTTTGTTAATATAAAGTAATCATAATAATGAATAATGCATGATGCAAATCGATTGCATGATATACTCTAAATTCAAAGAATCTAGGCAAATCAATTTGCATTAATTGGTAAATTTTAAAAATTAATATCTATGAACTAATCATGTTATATAATGTGTATCATACTAAATGATGAGATGTAAATTCAATTTAAAATAGCCATGTAATCTTTTTCTTAATTAGATTAATTCAAAAGTTGAACTATTTAGAATGAATGATATAAATCATATATCAATATTACTTCCTAACTTAATATAGTTATGCAACAAGAATAATGAATGAATTTCTACACATCACGTATAACTGATTGTACTAGATGAAGTGAATAGATCATATAATCAATAAAAGCATAATTTGTATGGTATGAATCAATTTGTACTAATCGAACTATATGAATATTTTTTATGCTTTGATTTGGGTACAAAGCACTTAAAATTTTAATTTCTTTGAAAATTTTGAGATTAACTTTTGAATTATAATGCTAAAATTGAATCTTCCATTAGAAATGATTTATCGCTTCAGAAGGAGGAGATAAAATTTTTTAATTGGTTCAGATTCAGAATTTTGAATTTCACCCTGAATATGGTAACCAAATTCAAGAAGGAACTACATATGACCCCGGAGGGTCAAAATGATATTTGATCAAATATTTAGCTACAATAATCTGGATGGGTTATCATTAATAATAGGGTTCATATTTAGAATTATAAATTTCATCCTGAATATCATAACCAAATTCAGAAAGGAACTACATATGACTCAAAAGGGTCAAAATAATGTTTGAACAAAAAATTAGGTGTGATAATTTAGATGTGTTATTGTTAAATTCATATTTGAGGTCATAATAGCAAATGATATATCTTTTCAAGGGAAGAAAAATACCATTCTTTCTTAATTATTCAAATAAGATGATAACGATTGTCGTTGATTTTAATATTTCCAAAGAGAATCAGTTGATTTTTAAAATTGATCAAGGTCTTCAATCTCCTACGAAGGCAAACCATCATAGTTAATTACATCATAGGAAGCTTGAGTTTCATATAAATAATCTCGATTAAAATAATGATATAAATTTTATTTTTGAGTTTTCAATGAGTGATATCAAAGGAGTGAGGTTTGAATTTTAATAGAGATTGGATCAAATTTTGAGAATTTATTTCTGGAGACCAATGAAGGAGTAGAAGGACTTTTGGGATTCTAAAATA
Organism: Dendrobium nobile; assembly: GCA_022539455.1. Taxonomy (NCBI): domain Eukaryota; kingdom Viridiplantae; phylum Streptophyta; class Magnoliopsida; order Asparagales; family Orchidaceae; genus Dendrobium; species Dendrobium nobile. The sequence goes on from CM039721.1 coordinate 59,247,144, forward strand.
ATCTAAAAATATCTCAATATACCATATATGTTTGGCTTTAAATTTTGGTTTAGAGAGAACTTAATTAAAGTTGTCATTTTCTTGAAATATTAATATTATATTCCCAAAATTGGGATAATATGATTTTGGCTCCGCCCTGGATTCTAAGTGTATTTTTGGTACTAAACCATAGTGTCCTGAAGCTAGCTAACGAAATACAAATCTCAACTAATCTTGGCCTAAATTGGAGACCCGCTAACCACCTAACGCTTTAAAACTATGAATTAGGTCTTTTATGAAATATGGGTAAAACTGTTATTTTGGTTTTGAGGAATTGAGGTTGACATCTAAAGAATGTCGTAATTATCCCATTTACTTAAGTAGGGTGATTATGTTTGAATCTAATTAAAATTTTAATTCTTTAATTAATTTCCAATGCAATGCATGCTGATTAACCTTATATGCATAAATGGTATGAAGCAATTTTAAAAATAGGCTTAAAAATATATTTTTCCTAGAGATACACAACATCTCCTAAGAAAGAACTACACCCTAATAGACCAGGTGGTCTGCCACAACCTGCAGGTGAAGAAGTGTCTAACAAGGAAGAGAAGGTTTTAATATTCATACATGAGACCTTCATCGAACCCGAGCTTACTTCTTAAAATCATTTATCTTTCTATATTGTTTTGAAATTTTTATTTAAATTACAAGAAGAAAAAAATTAGTCTTTAAATAGTCTAAACACTTTCAAGCAAAATCAAAACCAGCATGCAAGAGTAAAAAACCTAGAAAGATTATAAAACTCCTACTACGCAAAATTAAATAATCAATCAAATCAAATCACATAATCAAAATAAATTAACTAAATGTAAAAATTTCATGTGAAAAATGACACTTAATTATAATCCAGGGTCTACAGAAATTAAATGTTGGCAGGTACCACTAACAACAACTTTGATTATAGTCCTAAGAATAACATAAGTAATTATAAGAATCAGATATTCTTAAGGCCTTTATTTCATCATCTTCCTTCCTTCTGCGAGCTCCTTGGATTCGTCAGGTCCAATTATCCAAATGGAAAGAACTCCTTGAAGGGGTGTTTTTTCCTCTTTGGATTTTCAAATCATCCTAACTTGAATCTCCAAGTGATAGGAACTCTTCCTTAAGGGATGTTTCCTTTCTCTTTGAACTTCAAGTTGGATAATTAATATATAATCTTAAAATTAACTTTTACAACACTAGAATTTATATTATATGTAGAAAATAAAAAAACACCCTAGATAACTTGCATGGTAATAATTATAATAAAAAACTTCATATGTAGTTATATAATTTAATTTTTTAAAATTTAAAACATAGTCATACTTGATAATGCTCATTTAATTTTAAGGAAAACATAATATATTTGGCACTCACAGAAAATTTGTTAGTTAAAATTTTATTTAACCCCTTTGATTTTAGCCTTATATGAGCATGGCTGCCTACATAAAACCCTGTGAACATCTAAATCATTCTTAACCTAAAAGTAATCTAATGCCCATCACATAAATTCATATATAACATAATAAAATTAATATATTAATAAACATCACATCAATCAATTATAACAACCATTATGCAATGAAATCCATAAAACACTTCAACACACTAGTAGAAGAAAAAGAAAAATACCAGTCTAGCCTAAAACTAGATTTGGTTGTCCAAACAAACCATCTAAAGTATATGTATCTGACTGTATAGCTTGGATGTATCCTATGTTGGATAGTTATTAAAATTGTTTAGCGCTTTAATGTTTGTTGTAGGTTAGAGGGGATTTTAATTTGAGTTTAAGTGTTGGTATTTTAATGTTGATTTTAAGATGTATTTTAAGTTTTGAGTGATTATTACTTTTGTTTATGCAAGGGCCGTAAAGTTTATTTTATATTCCTTGAAGCTAAGTTAATAACCTCGTAGGCCCATGTTATCAAGTAGTAACTAATATTATTTAATTAATTTAATTGGTTTAAATTAAAATATTAATTATTTTTTAATTAATTAATTGATTGCTAATTTGAATCATTAAGTTAATTAGTTTTGTTTTCCATCAATCGGTTTGTAGTAAAGTCATAGTGGGCTCGAGAAACCAAGCCTCCTTAGGACACGTAGCCCCACAGCTCAAGATAGTCCATCCTAAAAACTAGGTTGAGATAAGTGAGTTAAAATTTTAAAATTCGGTTAAGTAATTAATAATCAATTAATTTTAAAGTTTTATACTATATTAAATCAGTTTGTGACATTGTTAAAGTGGGCTTGAGGAACGAAACCTCCTTAGTACACATAGCACCACAGCTCAAGGTAGCCCAATCTAAAAACTTTATCATTGGTGTGTTTTTTATGTATTTGAGGGTTAGTTATCTGATTTTAAAGATTATGTTAATATTTGTTGGAGTTTTAATCTATTGTTGAATTTTTTAAATTTTATGAATTATTAATTCGTAGATTAAAGGGGCAAAATTTGACTTTTTAATTTGAGTTGAATTCATGAATTTTTAATATTTGACTCTAAGATGAGTAAAAGAACACTAAGTTTGCTGGATTTGATTTTTTCTAGATTAAGTTATGAATTTTTAAAGTTTTGATGTGTTTTTGAACTAAAGATGACCAAAGAGTTGATTTTTTAACTTTTCATTATTTTTTTGAAGTTTGATATTTCTAATAAATATTAGATGCTTAAAGAAGTTCAATGCTTTTATGTTTATTCAATTTGGAGTTTTTTAAAATTTGTTATAAATTTTTAAAGTTCTAGTATTCAGTTAAATTAATTAATTGATTAATTAAGGAAGTTTTGATAATTTTGCATCGAACTCACTCCAAACTCCTTAAAATCATTCTTAAAGGTTAGGGATGACCCGTAGAAATGTTTTTAAGGGTTTCAAATTCATTTGGTATTTTTAATATATTTTAATTAATTAATTATTAATTTTTCTTAAAAATTAAATTAAGCTCAAGCTAGAGGTTCAGTGATGTTGCTTTTAATTTTTATAGGTAGAAGGTTAAATTATGAACAATTATATATATATATATATATATATATATATATATATATATATATATATATATATTACTTATATTTTTTGGATTTAATTTGAATTAATTATAATTTTTTGAAGTTTTAGACTTTATTAAGGGCCTGATTTTTCTGACCTAATGGGCTCCGAATTTAGTAAAATTTGAACTTAAGGTGTTTGATGTTGCAAAGTTTCACCATAATTGGGTGTGTGTAGAATTTTCTAGAAATTTTTTGAGTTATCTAGACATTGGCCTCAATTACTTTTTCTAGGAGTCATTGGTGTTCCAATGGGTTTGAAACTTGGTTTAACTAACCCTAACATATATGCAAGCAGACCACATAAAACATACAACCTAATCCTATAACTTTGGAGAGTTTTAAATTTTCAAAGTTTTAACACAAAATGAACTCCTCAATTTGTAAATTCACCCACAATAATCCGAAGAGCACCTAGACCTAGGAAAAATGAAAGGGATGTCTAAGATGCTAAAAAACTTTTCACCAAAAAATGTGTCTAATTTGACTATTGAATTGTGAGAAAATAAAAAAATGACTTCAAATAATCATAAATATCTCAAAATTTATTGGTCAAATCACTTTGAAATTAATTTTAATAAATAATAGGATTGAAGCCCTTTCTAATGACATGAAAATCACTCAATTTGGTGAATACTTGAATTTACTGTGAAAAGTTTATGGGCTATTAAATTTAATTTTTAATTCAATTTATTCAAAAAGAAATGGCGACATAATCATTGCCAATCAATGGGGATTGAAAGTTTATTAGGGTTGTTAAGACCTTATGAACTAGCCCGTGGCTAACCAAGAGGGGAGTAAATTAATAGTTTTAAAAATTCTTAAATAAATAGAAAAAAAAATTTTGAAACCTTTTTGAATATTATAAAAGAAACAAGATAAACCCTTGATGTAGAAGCAATTAATAAAACAAATCAGAGATTTTAATCATACAATCAATCATAGAAAATTAAAGTGCAGGAATAAAAACAGAAAGAACACACAAGATTTTTATAGTGGTTCTGTCAACTTGACCTACGTCATCTCCCTAGAGAATCTCCTCTAAGTATTGCACTAAAACTATATTATCTCTCATTTTGATCCCACAGCAAGGCGGAGAAGCCCTTACTAACTCTTTTCACCAACCCCGATGAAGCAAAGAACATAGACTCCTTTTGCTTCCTCTTAAAGCAGGCAGAGAATCTTGATCTAGTGTTAATGAATACCTCCTTAGATCCACCAAGGAGCCAAGGATAATGATTAGAGAAGATGTCTTGATCCTTGCTTAGAGCAACTTTGATGAACATCTCACAAACTCCCCCTCATAAGATTCTCTCTCTCTCTCTCTCTCTCTCTCTCTCTCTCTCTCTCTCTCAAGCTCTCCTTTTCCTTCTCTAATATCTCTCAGGTTAGAACAATAATAAAAGATTTTATCAGAATCAATTGAGAGAGCTTAAATAGAAGGCCTTCAAAAATGCCCTAATTTTCAACTTTCTGTCAAAGATCATCCAGGACGATCGACATATTGTCCTGTACGATTAATATAAATCAGCCCTTCCTCCAAGAAGATATAGGTTTCTTATATGATTAGAACACAATGTTTATTCTGATAGTCCAGAATGATATGGACATCATCCTGTACGATTACTTTAAAATCATACATAATCGTCCAAAAGATAGTTCAGGATATCTAGGAGATAAAATGGGATGATATAAAATATAATTGATCATCCAGGACATTATCCTATATGATTATTTCAAAAATAGACTTTACATCGAGTAGATAGTTCGAGACGACTATAAGATTTAGGAGAAAATAAAAGTTTTTCTTATAGATTGTCCAGTACGATTCTACGATCGTCTCAGACAATATGATCAACCAATCTAACCTTAATTACTTTCCTAATCACTGAATCAAATTAGGCATGATTGGTATAAATCATCCAGGATGATCAGGATTGTCATAGATGATTAGTGTAAAATTTTATAATTTTAAAACTTGCCTAAATGACTTTGGCAGCTAGCTTTGTGATTTAAGCATATCAACCTTGACGATGGGCGTATGATCCAAGATGATTTCCTTAATCAAGTTTAAATGACCCAAATGACCAAATTAGGGTTTCTATTTTTAATTGATCATTTAGGATGATTTGAATTGTCCTATATAATATGATAAAAATAATAGAAAAAACTCTAACTCACCAAATTTCTTCTGAGTGTATGTGTATAAGGTTACTTAGTTTCAAGATCTATCAAAGTAAATTTGACTCAAGAAAAGGTAAAAGATTCATTTGAATAAAAATTACAAACCAACTCAATCCTAGTCTAGATGATCTTGAACTGATTGACATTCTAAGTGAACTTGTCGACCTGAATGGATAGTAAACTGGCCACATAAAACATATATGCAAGAATAACACTATTTAAGAAACGATAATATTTGTTATCATCAAAATCACACTACTTGGGTTTAGATTTGTAATAGGTATGCAGCACGCCATCGCCATTGTCTTAATCCATGTCAGCTCATGATCATGCTCGTTAGATTAGTCGCATAAGGTGTGGATGGCTCAGATTATGAAACATGGCTCCTATCTATTTAAATGGAAAATGATCAAACCATGCACCATTTTGACCTAGGCGATGTGGCGGATTATGGGCCATCTGATCATACAGAAGGCGTGATTGGACGGCTATGATTGAGTTAGAGGAATTCAATTCCAAATGTACTAAAAATTCAAACACCCATAAGTTTTCAAAATACTTATCCAAATCCTACAAAATTTGAAACAAATGCTCATGATAATCTAATCTTCTAATTCTTTGGAATTTGGTTACTTTATGCATTATAGATTTTGAGTAGTTTCAAATTTAAGATTTAATAAAAAGTTGAGTTTTCTCACCAACCAATGGATGAATTTTGAAATGTTTGGGCTTTTTTTTTACTCATGGTGATGTCCTGTCCAACTTTGTAGAAGACTCTATGAGTAGATGATGCCTGAATCGAAAGATGTGAAGCAAACCTCACCTCCTCTCATTAGGATTCTCTCTCTTTACCAAAATGGTGTTTTAAGGCTTGGGTTTGGTAGAGAAAAGCCTGGGAAAGCTAGGAAAATGGATGGAGGGGTTGGAGGAATGGTTTAAAGATCTAGAGGCTGCTGGAGAAGAGATTTTGAATGAATGATCAAGTTTCCCCACTTAACCCTTACCTTTTGAATTGAATGGATTAGTTGCATGCATTCTATTATCAAGAATGTTAAAAGCCAAGGGAGAGGGTAGAAGTTAAGAGATACTTCTCTTGGTCCATGAGAAGGGGGACCAGAATCATTTTCCCTCATTTGGAAAAACCAAAGAAAATCTTAATTTAAGAGAGTGGGTTAAGCCCTCTTAGTAGAGAAAATGAGCTGCTTTACAGCAGGTTACAGCAACATTTTAATGGGGGAAAGGATTGCTAAGGTGACATGGTAATGTGGCCATAATTTGACATTTCCCGTGAATTTTATAGTGCTTATTGACTTGTTGACCCATTGATCAGTCAATGATGACTGTGATAAGCCTTAAGGAGGTCAAGCATGCTGTAAGAAACCACCCCAAGGAGCTTAGAGTAAAGGAATTGAAGTTCACATGGGTGTTGATTGTATGTGAGGGGTTTGACCATGCATGAAAATTTATTGACTTAAGTAAAATTTGGACATGTTTGAAGTGTTAAACTGAATGATTTGAAGTGGCCAAAATGGATTGGAGGATTGATTTTGATATTGGTGCAGGTTAAGGATTATTTTGGTCAACTATGGTTGACTTGATTAACCAGGTCAAACCAAGAGTTGGATTTGGATCCAACAAGTTCAAATAAGTGATTTGAGACTAATGGAGGTGTTCTCATGTAATTGAATGTCCATTTATCTTGAAATGATCATTTGGACCCTTATGGGGTCAAATGGTTAACATGAGTTGACTTGGTAACCATGCATGACCAAGATTTGGATTTGAGTTAAATGCATTCTTAATGATGTTTAGGATGCATTAGAGAAGGTTTTATAGCTTGATTTGATTAGGCCATGTTGAAGCTTGGAGAAAACTTCAATTTTCCCTTTCAAGGGCATTTTGGTCATTTAGATCCTTGGTCAACTGTGGGTTAACTTGAGTCCATCAAAGTGCATTTTTGTGTTCAACATAACATAACAAGGGTTGTAGACATGGTCAAAGATTTTGAGAAAGGTCCTAAGGTCAAATTTCATAAGGTGGAAGTTCCAGTGGATTAGGCTATACAAATTTAAAAGTTTTGTAGCCTTTGAATTTTGAATCAAGTTTTTTAGGTTTAGAGGCATTATATAGTAATCAAATCTGAAGGGTTGACCCAAGGGGCATGACTAATCAATATACAAATGATAGATCATGAATTGGGAGTCCTTTGCTTAGGTTTTGAGGTGATTGAAAAATCACTCAAAAATTATTTTAAGACATGTGCCATTAACCTTGAATTTTGGTCTGGAATTTTGGATTTGAATTTAATTATCCACATTAATAACAATCAATCAGATGATTGTTGATGATTGGATAAAGAATGTCAAGTGGTAATTAATAGGTGCTAATGTACTGAGCAGGGCAGTGTACTAAGTCACATGGCTACAGTGTAGGGCTGCAGCTTGAAGTGATCATAGATTGATATTAACTGGATGATTGAAGTTGATTGAAATCTTTTTGAAGTTTGATTGAAGTTTGATTGAAGACTAGATGATTGCAGACAATTGTAGGCTGATGTTTGAAGTGCATATTGAATTCTGAACAATTGATGGTTGGGTGATTATCAACATAAGATCAACATGCGGGAGTCTAGATGAATCCCAACGACTTAATGCATAAATGAGGTTAACAATAAACTCCTATAATTTTTACCAAGCCATTTTAGGATTGGTTTTAAGGCATTTGATATAATTTTTTTTATTAACCCTAAAATATGAAAGAGACCAAAAAGATTTATAGAAAGAAAGAAGATGTGTTTGCTTTTCAGAGAGTTCCTTTGCCTTAAATTTCAAATTCTAAAGGAGAGATCCCATTGTTTAGTGTGCATTGCTTGGTTGTTTTCCATCTATTCTTTCACCTCGTTCCTATGATAGTTTTAATGTCTTATTGAGGGATTTTGTATTGTGATCATAAGGGATCATTAAAATTTCAAAAGCTCTTTATTTATTTTGGTTGACTAGTAGTTTTCTCATTTGGAGTAGAAGAGAGTGTTGGATTTTTGTACTACCCATTAAAAAGAGAGATTTCTCTACCTTTCTAATGTAGAATGAGTGGTTGTTGGAATTCTCAGGAAGAGGAGTCGAGCACTAGATGGAGGCTAGTAGAGTTGAACCATGATAAACTAGTTTACTCATCTTTTTTGTTATTTTTACTTACTTGCATGGCTTCTTTTAGTTACTTATTTCTCTTTAATCTGATTAGTAGATGATGATAATTATGTACTATGCATAGACTAGCCTCTAGTTTATTCCCAATTATGATAATCTTATCATGTGTTTTTGTAAAATCGATTTCACTAGTTATATCTTAATTCGTAATCTATTAAGAAAAAAAAACTATTTTTTATTTGCTACTTTTAAATTAATGAAAATTTATTTATATTTTTAATTCTATTTAGTACCATTTACTTCAATTGGCAAGAAAGAGTTTAAAAATATAAATAAATTTTTTATTGTATAGAAATAATAAATAAGATTTTAAGATGTCTACTTCAATTTTGGGATGCTAAAATGATAGCTATTTTTGAAAAAAAAAATCTAACTATATTTTTTATTGATTTCTTATTTATTTCACTAATTGCTTATAAACAAAAAGTTATTGATACTAGTGAGAAAAAAAGAAGTAGGTTGCACTGAAAGTTAAGGAATATGGGATACATAAAAGAAAAATTAGAGGATGATGATGATATGACATTACTAACCAAATAGTTTAATTCCTTCATAATAAGATTGGTGGAGGAATGTGATATCTTGATAGTGGTTGCTCATAATATATAGAGATAAGTTAAAATGCATTGCCCTCAAGGTGACAATATATACTACTTGAAAGGTAATTGGTATTGGAAAAATCAATCAGAGAAATTATTTTATAATTAAAAATATCATCTTAGTTGATGATTTAAAATATAATTTTCTAAGTATTAGTCAAGTATGCATAAAAATTTTGATATCAAATTCTTTCAAATGCTTGTTTGCAAATGACAAGATTACTTTACGCAATGACGAAGTCAGAAATTTTATTTTTTTGTGTGTGTGCGTGGGGGGGGGGGGGGTTAAATTAAAATAGTTCTATTTTTCGTGTCATCAAGAATGTTAAAATACATTAAAATAGTTGGTCATGTGTCTTTGGTAGTTCTCATTTGGATTGTTTTGCTTGATTGAGACTATATTTTATTAATGGGAAGCGCCGTTAGAAAGATATTTGACAAATCTCTTCAAATGAATTACATGAAAGGTAGCAAAAACAAATTATAATGCATGTGTATCCTAGTTGAGATGAATGTATCGAAACAATATGCTAATAAATCTAAGATTGGATTTCTACCATTGCACCTTTTTACAATTTTATTTTTATAGAGCAGCGTTCCATATTACCCTCAAAATTTTATATAAAAAAAAGGTATAAAAGCACATTTTTGACCTTTTGGATCTTATCTCATTTTTGCAATACTTTGAGCATAATTTGCACTCTCATCCCCCCCTCTCTCTGACGGAATAATTTTTCCTCACCAAGGGATACAAGTGCACCGATTTTTTTTATGGTTGAGCTCATGCCCCCTCCCTCCGTTGCTCCACCCATGACTTTACAAAGAGTTAAAATAAATAATATTTATTAAAATAATAAAATATAAATAAATTAAGCACCCACTTTAAATATCATATTTTATAATTTTTGCAATATATTTTATCTAAATTAAATGTATGCCAAAACTAATAATAAGAATAATTTGAGCGCTCATTTATATTATTGCTTGACAATATATATACTGTAGAAATTCCAGTAAATTAATTAAAAATTATTTATCATATTATAAATAACATTAAAAGGAATTAATAATTTATTGGAATATTTTGAAGTTACTATAATATAAATTTTTATATATAATATTAATTTTAAAACAAATTTATTTATTTTGCTAAAACAGATGATTTATGCGGCTAATCTTAGGCTTCGTTTGGGATGGCTTTTTTATTGCTTTCTAAAATGGAGTTTTAGTACAATTTTTTTTAATTTTGTACTAAAACTCCATTTTATAAAGCAATAAAAAAGCCGTCCCAAACGAAGCCTTAGGCTTCATTCAATGTGATTTTTTTACTACTTCTTAAAGCAGCTTTTAAGTAAATAAAAATTAATCTTGTGCTAGAACTAAAAATTATCCCAAATATATATTTTTTGGAATGGGGTATCTATCCCTGCCACCTCTATAGGAGGTGTATGACAAAGTAACTAATGCCTCGACTGAACCTAGTGTAGTCAACTTACAGGCGTCGGGCCCACACTTGACTACTCCCCTCTAAAGGGGCCAACCGCTTGAAAGAGAATTCAAACATTGGTTGGGGTTTTCAATCATGCTCGTCCATCAACCAAACTAAATCCAATGGGTCCCAAAAAAAATGTATTATATTAATTGGGAGCTTTATGAAGTTCACATATCTGATATATATATGTGTGAATTTAATTTTATTGACCCAAATGTAAAAGAAAACAAAAATTTAAAAGGAGACTTAGGGAGGGGAGCCAGGGGACATTCCGCCGTCCTTTTCACCGAATAAAAAAACGCGGCTCATGAGTACCCCACATCTATCTTTTGACACTGACCGCAAATAAATCTCCAATTTCAAATTCAAAACCGATACCCTCCCATTCAAAAAATAATAATTATACAAAGAAAGTCGTGCACTTACAATTTTAATGAACAGTATTATTAAATGAAAGACGTGTAAAATAGAAATTTCAACGCCCTTTTAATATTTTTGTCGGTTGTGAATTTTCTTAAAATAAATATTTCACTCTTAAATTAATTCAAACCACAAATATTAATATAATTATAAATATTTATTGAATATAAAATTTTAATTTGTTAAAATATAAAAGTCTAAGCCACATTTTTTTAAATATATACTGTATTTTATTTCAATTTAATCGAAATATTCATAAAATTAAAATTAATTATTTCAATTTATAATAATTGAACTCTCAAAACCTCTAAAAAATATAATAAATCAAGATAAC
>CM039721.1:59258545-59705971 GCA_022539455.1 Dendrobium nobile
ATTAGTAAAATATAATAAAAATTTTATTAATAAATTTTTTGTTTTAATTAAATTTTTAATAATTTTATTGAGGTGCTTGTATATATATATTTGTTTGTTTGTTTTTAAGCAAATATTTATTATGTAAATAGTAAAGGATTATTTTAGATATACTATCTAAATTTAAACTATTAAAAAATTTCTTTTTTATCGTTATATTTAGTTTCTCATTTAAATATTAAAATTTACAACCAAATTATTTTTATCTTTTTAATTTTTTATTTATTTTCAAATTTTAATAATTCACTACAAATTTGGAAGAATATAGATATATTCTCATACATCCTTGTTGTCTCTCTTCTCCTTTATTCATTCTCCATTTAAAACTAATAGAGAGATATACTTCAATAATATAAAGGGACGTAATATTTCAAGTTAAATATGAAAAATAAGAAAAAAAAAGTAAAGCCAGGCGGAACCACTATCACCTTAGGGGGCAATTGCACCCCCCCCCCCCCCCCCCCACAAAAAAAATTTTTTTATAAGAGTTAAAAAAAAATTTATAAAGAGTAAAAAAAAATTTTTTGCCCCCTAAAATTTTTTTGCCTCCCCCCCCCCTAAAAATCTCTTTTATCCTATCTTGCCCTAAAATATCTATATATTTCTTCATATTTAGTTCTAATATTCTCTTTCATGCTTTTCATGACTATTTAATTACATTTTTTCTTTATTTTTCTTGCTTATTTTTTTTTTAAAACTTATCGTAATATATAAATATATAATAATTTTTTTTAATATTTAATTATTTTTGTGTTGTATTTTGTCCCCCTCAAAATTGATGCTGGTTCCGCCCCTGCTCATAGTGTCATGAGGAGACCATTCTTTATCTCCAAGTCAAGGCTACAATGTTGTCGCATTGCATTCAATGATGCTGCATCGCAAAATTATATATCAATGCAGAGCTTGTATATATATATTTTTTCAGGAACAAGGCTCTAGAACCCTAAGCAAGTGCACAACCACCCCCTGCAATATTCCGACGAGCTCAACCAAATAATATTTAGGTATTAGATAATAGTGCAATCCGATATATAATACAATTAGATGTCACATAAAATTACATAACTTTTTATGTATATAATACTTAGATTTTAATATTATTTATATAATATTTGAATTTAAGTTATATAAAAATTATTAATATTAATTTTTAAATAAAATATTCGATGTTAAATATTAATAATTAAAGATCAAAATTTGAAAATAAGTTAAGCGATGGGTAGGCCTGATCCTCCTCAAAAATATGAATGATATATTTTGATATTTTCGAAGAAAAAATTGGCTAAAAGTTAAAAGAGGGTCGCTCGCTGCTGGTAAGAATTCTGCAACTCCGGAGCTGACGAGCGCTGTTCTCAGAGAGGACATAGGAAGAGAAAGGTAGGGAGAAATATAGGAGAAAGAGGCAGAAAAGCCCTAGGCCTCTCTTCTTCCTCGCTCAACCGCTCTCTCAAGCTCTCGACATGGAAGAACTGAGTAGCACGCGGCATTGGGGGAAGAAGCCTCATGGGTCCGCAGTGTTTGCAAGGTCTACCTACGATGATTTCTTCGGGGGACAGCCGAGGCACACGACGCCCTTTCCGGCCGCGCTTTGAGGATTATTGTGAGATCTTCGGCAGCGCCGCTTCCGTGTCCTCAATCCCAATGCTTGACCTTCCCCCAGCAGACGACGACTTCGCTGCTGCTGGCGACGGCGACCGAAGAGTTACAGTCGACTATTCCGAGATTTTTGGGGGACTTAGGGAGACTGCTTCACGTTTCGTACGAGGAGCTGTTTGGCGGCTCAAACGGATCCGGGTTTCTTCTTTGGACGGGAGGTGAGTTTTAGCTCTTCTTTCCTCACTGGTCTTTTAAACCCAAAAATTACAAATAATACCTCTAACTTACCAGTTTTGAATCCTTAACCAATGAAAAATGAAATCAAATCAATTTGACAGCAAGTTAGAGCTTAATTTAATCTTAAGTGAAATTTAATATTTAATTCATTTAAATAATTAATAATAATTAAAAATTGCAATAAATTCCCAAACACTTTGGAATCTCTTCTTAGGTCATTCCTGACCTTTGGAGTTGATTTCAAGGAGTTGGTAACTCATTTGGAGCAAAGACATAAAAAGACCCTCTAATTAAATAATTTCAAAAATTGAATAAATTCCTCAAACTTCTAAAATTCATAACTAATTCAATAAAAATCCAAATCAGTCAAACTTAGTTGCATTCAACTCATAATAATGTATAATATTTATTAAAAATATTAAAATTTCAGAAAATCATTAATTTCAAAAAGTCAACAAATCGATCAAATCTTAGTCAAAATTAGTTCAAAACTTCAAACCTTCATAATTAAATCTAGAAAAATCCAATTTCAGCATACTTACCTTCTAACTGTCGTCTTAAGGTCTAATATTTTAATAAAATACTAACGTTTCAGAATTTAACCTTAAATAAAAAGTCAACTTTTGTACCCCTTAATTAAATGATTAAAACATTCAAAAAATTCTTAAAAAATCAAAAATTATTTTAAAACTCCAGAAATGTTCAACCAATTCTTAAAATCAGCAATCAAACTTCTTTTGAATAAAATTCATTAACTTTTAAGTCTTAATCAACTTAAGCTACTTAATTATACCGGGTACCACTAGGTAACCTAGACCTGCGAGGCTATTAGCTTAGCCCCAAAGAAGGTGAAATAAACTTCACGGCCTGGTGAGAAACAAAGGTGGTATCCGACCAACAATTAAAATAAACCTTAAAATCAAATTCAAATCATTAAAATATTCAATAAATAATTCGATGTTCTAAATATTATAATAAAATTCATTAAAAATTAAACTAAATTAATTTGATAATTTGATTGATTAATATTTATTTTAGTCAATCAAATTTAATAATTAATTTAGATTAAATGAATTAAGGCTTCTATGCCTAAAACTTGATTCCTTTTGGAGAGCTTTAGGCATTTTGATTTAAAGAAGCCTTTAAAACGCATAAATAACCAAAAGATCTCCTATGTGTTGTGCACGACTCCTTTTAGGAATGCACTACTTCATTTGGATTTGGAAATCTTCAAACAAATATAATAATATACCGACCTTATGTGGCATACACGACTCCTTAGAGAAGGTGTGTCACATTGCATTTATAAGGTCCCTTTTTCTCTCTCTAATAAAATTTTGGGGATTCTCAAATTAAACACTTATCTTCTTTATAAGATGAGTGTACATTTTTGAAAGTCCTAGGACTTATAAATTGATAATTTCCTGTACTTAGGGAATTATCAATCTATAAATTCTTTATAACTAAATCAAATAACTTCAACATCTAAAATCGGAATAATTCAAAATTCAAATACACTTTACTTAAACTTCAATTAAATTCCCATTTGACCTTTAATAAATGAACTCTAATAATACATGCAATTTGAACAATAAATTCCTATAGGACCTATCCAAGCCACACGACCTCTTTCACACACTTTGATGCTTGCTAGGACAACCAACTTTAGCCTAGGCTAGGCCGATGGTTTGTTTGCGGGTGTCTTGCCTAGAGGGCACCTATGTGTGTTTGCTTACTTTTCTGTACTGCATAACATGCATATTTATTTTCATGTCTGTACACCAGAGAGCGAAGTGAATAAAGTGAGGGCCGTGTACTTTACTTTTTTGTCTTTACTTTCATGCATTTATAACTGTTCACAACGCACTCATAGTATGCATAATTACATAACTGCCTCTACTTTCCTGTCTTTTATATTACTGCAAGAGTAGAATGTTCTTAGGGATTGATGCACTTGTAAAAAAATGTAAAGCTTTATTTTCTTAGAATTATTGTATATAGTTTGAGTCTGTAAAGCGTCTTGAGTGTGTAAAAGAATTAAAGATAACTGCTTATATATATACAAATGGGTCTCCAAAAAGTAATATCCTCCCCCAGAAGGATGTTCCTTTTTGGAATTCCATAGAAGACTTGGAGCCTGAAGACCATAAGCAGTTATATTTAATTCTATTTTCTCGTAGGCTTAGAACCCAGGTTTGTTGTCGGTGGAGCCTGGCCACCTTTACTTTCCTGCAGACTCTGGGATGTACTCTGTAAATTTTATATTAATAAAATCAGCTCTCTTTTATATATACAATTATTTCATACATCATTTTCATACGAGTAGATTTTTGATTTTTTATGAGTATATTTTATTGCATTTGATTTAAACTCTTTAGTAATTCCTTGATTCCTAGGATAAAGCCATCTTAAAATCTTGCATCATCGACGAATTGTTGTGATTAGGGTTATTAGCTGGCAGCCCACTCTAGGCAGGTGGTAAGTCCAGATCATATACACTTTTCTCTGCACACTCATTCTAATCAATTCTAATTCTTCCAAAATTCAGTGTTAGAGTCTATAATCTAAAGCCTGATCGTGAAATTTTAAATTAGCCCAAATATTTAATTAAATTTGTATATAATTTTTGAAATTAATTAGTCTTCATTTAAATCGAGAGTATTCTCTTAAGAGATGTAATTAACTATAGGGGCTTGCCCCTATAGGGAGTCTAGATCCTAGAATAATCTAAACCCTATCTTAGTTTCCTTTCTAAGGTAGGGGAAATATTTGTGAACGTGGATTAGTACTTTATCTATATTTTATAGATTTATTTCTATAATCAAAGGATAGATAGATAATTGATCTGCTCTTACAGGCAGGTCAAATATCTTCTATATTTGATAATAGAAATAAATCTATAGTTCATTAGTCTAATCAGGTCGATAGGATAATATACGAGTCGTTCTTCAGGACGATTTGTATATTCCCTATGCTGCACCTAATTAGAAGAATGAATTATGATTTTCTTCCTCTAAAAACAATAGAAGGACATTAGGCTGCACCTCGGGGCGGTATAATGTCCGACTATGTAGATTTAACTAAAAAAACATTAAAATATAAATAAAGCGAATCGTGTGAGGAAATAAAATCTTATTTATAATAAAAAAATGCTGCTTTATCTATTTTTTTAAAATGTATTCTCATAATTAAAAAATAGATAGGTATTTGATTTGCTTTCACGAGAAAATCAAATATCGTCTATATATTTGATTATAGGAATGAATTAATGAATCATTAGTCTAATTAGGTTGATAGGGTAATATACTAATCATCCTTTACGATGATTCGTATATTTCCTATACCATACCTGATTACGAAAATGAATCGTAGTTCTCTTTCTTTAAAACCAATAGAAGGATATTAGTCCGCCCTTCGGAGCGATCTAATATCCGACTATACGGATTTAATTGAAAGAGAACATTCAAAATATAAATAAAGCAAACTATTTTCAATATTTAAATAAAAATATATATTTTTTTTTATTTAAAATAAAATGAATTTTAAAATTCCTTCCCTCCTCTCCTTCTCTTTCTTTCTTTTATTTTTATAAAAATATAAAAATAACCTTTCTTTCTTTTATATATATTTTTTAAAATTAAAATGATGATATTTTTAAAATTAAAAGTATAAGTCATATTTTTAAAATTTAATTTAATTATATATTTAAAATAAGGTTGAAAGAATTTATTTTCTTATAGATTTTTCTAGCGACTCCGCTGGGGATAGACTTCTCTCTCCATTTCAAATGAAGACTAAATCTTTCTAAAATTATATATAACTTTAATTAAATATTTGGGCTATTAAATTTTCATGTAAAGTTCGATTCGTCTAGTCTTCCACAATCTGTTTGGTGTTTTGTATAGTCTGCTGATTTTGGTCCTTGATTCTGATTTTTAGATGATTTTGTCTCGAGTTTTGATTTATATGATTTTATCGATAGTTTTAGTTTTCTTAGCTCTTTCTAAAAGCTAAGCTAAAGGATCAACTGTCAGCACCGGCGTAGGTCCTACGTCCTGCCAAAGTGCTGTCCGTTTCCCGTCTGACTTTTTGAGTATAATTAGTATCTTTAGTTTCTTTTAGATTCCTTTAGAGATTTTGAATTTCTTATATACGATATTGTTTCCCCGATTCTTATTTATACACTTAATTATTTCAATAAATTTTCTAAATTGATTTGTCTTTATTTCATTGTATTATTTCTTTGATTTGATACTGAATTTGATTATCTCTTATTTAAACTATATAATTGTTAGAATTCCCTAAGTTGAGTCAGCCAAGCCTGTATGCCATTTGTATGGCATCTGCATATTTACTTTAAATCCACTGTTTACATGATTATGGTCACGCGAGTGGGCATCACCCATGGTTACCTGGCTTCGTCCTAAAAGCCTGGCAGACGTCCATCTGAAAATGGAGGTTTGGTCCTAGGTCTGGTAGGGGTTATGCCGCCCGTTTGTAGTCTCACATTTGTATGTCATGTGTGTGTTTAGTCACTTAGATTCCTTTTTTAAATTTCATTCAAAGTCACTCTTAATTTCTTTATATTCATTCTATTCGAGTCTTTTTATATGTTCATTTCGGAGTTTTGATTTTCTTTCTTTGATTTGTGACTTGATATTGAATTGATTATTTTCTATTTAATTTATATAATTGTTAGAATTCCCTAAGTTGAGTCAGCCCAGCCTGTATGTCATTTGTATGAAATTTGCATGTTTACTTTCAATCCACTGTTTGCATGATTATGACCACGTGAGTGGGCATCACCCATGGTTACCTGGCTTCATCCTAAAAGCCTGGCGGACGTCCACCCGGAAACAGAGGTTTGGTCCTAGGTCTGGTAGGGGTTATGCCGCTTGTTTGTCGTCTAATATTTGTGTGTCATTTGTATGATTAGTAATTTAGATTTCTTTTCAATTTAATCCAAAATCCATTTTAAAATTTTCAAATTCATTGTATATGACTTCGTGTATATTTTCGTTGTCGCATTTCGATATTTTTAATTTGTAAATTGATTTGAATTGTTTGTCTCTTATTCAAATTGTATAATTGTAGAATCCCTTAAATCGAGTCAACCAAGCATGTATGTCATTTGTATGACATTTGCATGTTTACTTTAAATCCACTGTTTGCATGATTATGGCCACGTGAGTGGGCATCACCCATGGTTACCTGGCTTCATCCTAAAAGCCTGGTGGATGTCCATCCGGAAATGGAGGTTTGGTCCTAGGTCTGGTAGGGGTTATGCCGCCTGTTTGTCGTCTAACATTTGTGTGTCATTTGTATGATTAGTAATTTAGATTTCTTTTCAATTTTCTCCAAAATCCATTTTAAATTTTTCAAATTCATTGTATATGGCTTCGTGTTTGTTTTCTTTGTCGGATTTCGATTCACTATTTTTTATTTATAAATTGATTTGAATTGTTTGTCTATTGTTCAAATTGTATAATTGTAGAATCCATTAAATTGAGTCAGCCAAGCTTGTATGTCATTTGTATGACATTTGCATGTTACTTTTAATCTTTTGTTTGCTTGATTATGGCCACGCGAGTGGGCATCACTCATGGTTATTTGGCTTTGTCCTAACAGCATGGCGGACGTCCACCCGGAAATAGAGGTTTGGTCCTAGGTCTGGTAGGGGTTATGCCGCCCGTTTGTCGTGTAACATTTGTGTGTCATTTGTATGATTAGTAATTTAGATTTCTTTTCAATTTTCTCCAAAATCCATTTAAAATTTTTCAAATTCATTGTATATGACTTCGTGTTTGTTTTCGTAGTCGGATTTCGATACACTATTTTTAATTTGTAAATTGATTTGAATTGTTTGTCTCTTGTTCAAATTGTGTAATTATAGAATCCATTAAATTGAGTCAGCCCAACCTGTATGTCATTTGTATGACATTTGCATGTTTACTTTCAATCCACTGTTTGCATGATTATGGCCACGCGAGTGGGCATCACCCATGGTTACCTGGCTTCGTCCTAAAAGCCTGGCGGACGTCCACCCGAAAATGGAGGTTTGGTCCTAGGTCTGGTAGGGGTTATGCCGCCCATTTGTTGTCTCACATCTACATGTCATTCGTATGTCATTTGCATACCTTAGAGTTTTCTCTTTTTCATTCGTATCAGTTTTTGACTCAATGCATTGAGATCAGGCTTTAGATTATAAATATCTATTCTTTTCCCCCTCTCTAATTTTATCTATTCATGTTTGTTTATATTTATATTTCAAAGTTCTAAAGGACAAGGGTCTTTACTTAATGTCTTCTTAATCTAATGCTCATCTTCCAACTCATCAATCAAATATTCATTCTAAATCTTCACCGTGTGATTATATCCCTTTGGTGTGGGTCCTTAATTGGACTATTTTCTCTCAAATCTTCGATCTATTCAAGCCTTATCATAAACTTCAACTACATTCAAGTCAGTGCAACCAGCAGTAGTCAGGTTCTTTGCATAGACTCAGATGAATCAGTTCCTTATATAAATCACCTTTGAATCGCAGAAAATGTATGGAAAGCTAATTTTCAACTTCAATATCACCGCTGCCCAATCTGCTGAGGGCAATGAGATCAAGTTCGGATATGGATTTGATAATCTGCAAGTTACTTTCGGAGCACCACACAATGAGATGGTGACTCCCATAGTCGAGTCAGTTCAATCGGTTCCCGTTCAGATCAATGTTGAGGGTTGGTCTGCAGCTGCCAAACCCTCTATTTTCACCCGCCTGACTTATCCTCAGCCAGCTGCCATGGCTAAAGGAAAGTCTCATGTTGTGACTGATTCCCCTACATTTGGGAATTTTGAAGTGGGATCATCATCTGCTATCCCAAAGATTACTAAATCTCAGTGCCGCAACATGATCCGTCATGCGAGGCGAAGGGTAGAGAGAGCTGAAGCATCGAAGAAGAATTCTCTGACTGCTGCTACTACCGGGGCATCTAAGGTCAGAACTGTAGAAGTTCCTGAACCATATGTTAATTCCCCTCAACTAGCGTGTAGCAGATTCTATCCACTGTCTACTGCAGCTGGGGAAGAGAGCATAGCTCGTATAGCGCATTCTCAACCAACGTCATTCCGGAACGATCCAATCATCCCTTCTCTTTATGAGAAGAAGAGAAAATTCAAGACTTTACTGAACGGACTAATCCAGGACTGTGCCATCAACTATGTCCAGTCGAAAACAGAATTTCTGAGAAGTGTAAAGGACGTTATCTATACTGAGGTACATCCACAACCAAGAGGAGGGAGAGGAGAATCTCCTCCTACTAAGAAAAGAGTATAGTTTCAGGAAGCGGGTCCAAGTCGACCAGCGACTACATCAAACTATCATGGAGAACTGAAGAGCCTCCCTTCTCGAGATCAGTACCAAAACTTTGGTTATTAAGATAGCCAGTAGACTCCCATTAAATCCCTAGGATATGGAGCATTTGCCTGACGAGGGTATAATCCCATATCTCCTCCTTCTCCATGCCATTATGGAAATCGTCCATTAAGAAACTATGATAATCCACCATCTCAATATCCATCAAAGATCAACCCACATCGTCATCAGGGTAGCAAATCATCTTCCAGTTTTGATAGGAGGAGACTGAAGTTCCCAAATCAGTCGTCCTCATTATCTAACCGAGAGAGGGTTTGGCGGCCCAGAATGACCCCAACTCCTACAACACTGATGAACCTGAAGAAAGGTATAGCAAAAGAAAGCTCAGGGAAAGGGAAGTGTGTTATAGAACTATCCTCTTCTAAAGAATATACTCCAGTCGACCCACAGGATATGGGAGGCAGATCAATAGAAGAAATGGTGGATGATCTAAAAGAGAGTATCCGCCAAATCAATGAAAAAGAAGCAGAAGAAGATGAAGACATGGATCAGGAAACGGTTGGTAGTATCAACATGATCGATACTCGTTCTTCTCTGCAAAGAGAGAAGGAGAAAGGTAAAGAAGAAGCAGGACCAGCTGAGGCTGACGACGACCAAGATGATACTGCAGATTCCACTCATCGTCTTTTGGAACAGCTGAGTCAAAAAGACGAATAAATACTCAGAATGAAAAAGAAGTTGGAAGAAATGATAAAAATGATTTCTGTTATGTAGGCCAATAATCCTCCTACTCCATAGGCACAAGTTAAATCTTCCCCCGACGAGTTAGTACAATTAAACAGTAACAACAAAGCAGTCAGGATAGAAGAACCTGAGAAACTGATACAGAAACCTGTGAATATAGAACTACCATCGATACAGTCAGTACACATCACGAATATGGTCGAACAGAAAGTAAAGGAAGCATTGGCTAAGGCTCATAACACTTCATCCATTTCAAAGGGTAGGCCTTACCCGGAAGAGTATGACTTGGTCCCCTATCCAAAAGGATTCATCCCTCCTTCATTTAAGAATTTTGATGGTACGGGGAATCCTAAACAACATCTGGCTCATTTCAGAGCCAGTTTTTGTAATGCAGGCGGTAGTGATGCTCTGTTGTTTAGACAATTTGTCAGCAGTCTATCTGGGATTTCATTTGATTGGTATGCGGAACTGTCCAATAGGTCGGTCCATACTTTCAATGACTTTGAAGCAATATTTGTTAAAAGATTTGCTGGTGCAAAGCATCACATCACTGTTGG
Source organism: Dendrobium nobile (assembly GCA_022539455.1). Lineage (NCBI taxonomy): Eukaryota > Viridiplantae > Streptophyta > Magnoliopsida > Asparagales > Orchidaceae > Dendrobium > Dendrobium nobile. Next base: position 59,269,082 of record CM039721.1, read on the forward strand.
TGATTTAGTAGTGGAAACCCAGAAGCTAGGAGAAGGTCTAGTGGATTACATTCTTAGATGGAGAAATCTTAGTATGAGATGTGAGCCTCAGTTGTAAGAACAACATACTATAGAGATTCTCCTAAAGAATATTCATGGTCCAGTCACCTTCCTACTCAAAGGTTTTACAATTAAAACCTTTGAGAAACTTTTAAACAAAGCTTCTAACCTCTTGGAGGAAGCTTCTCTGCTTCCATTCTCAAAAGATTCAGCTTCTTTAGAAATGAAGAAGTTGAAACCTCAGAAGGTGCTAGAAAAGAAGTCAGGGATAGTGTCTGCAGTAGATAAAGGGAAGCAGCCGATACAGATTCAAGTAGGAAATCCTATTCGACCTCCCCAATATCAACCGTATAACAGACCTCAGGGCGAACAGCAAACCAGACCCCAACCTTATCCAACTCCAGAACAACGTAAAGAGAATTTCGACTTCTTTGTGAACAAAGTTTATCCTTTTAAGCGAGAAGCAATCAAGAAGATGTTCAAGAGCTTAGTCAAGAAACCAGGGTTCAAACTTTCTGAATCCAAAAGACCTTAAGAAGCTGCTAAAGTAGGACAACCCAATTTTTGTCCATATCACCGGATATCAGGCCACGAGTTAGAAGATTGTATCACCTTCAAAGAATGGCTGGACAGAAATTACAAGAATGGTACAGTTGTGATACCCAAAGAATACTTAGTGGACCCTAATCAGGGGTCTACCAAGTGTATATTTGGTGAGCCTTCTGAACCTCCTATCTCAAACTCTGATGATAACTGGGATATAGTTTTATCCCAGTCCTCTAAAAAATTCTTTAATAAATTATATCGTTCATCTTTCAGGAACCTCTGAGAGTTCAGAATCCCATCCAGGTTGATTCAATAGCTTGTGAGCAGAAGGAGAATAAGGCTCCAATCATAGAGCCTAAAGGAGCACAAGCTGATCAAGCTCCCGTAGTCCCGGAGAAGGAGCAGAAGAAGGAGGCATAGTTGAGTTCTGATAAATTAGTTGTTTCTGCAAGTGGTGAGCATGTGTCGCTCAAACCCTTAACTTTGTATGACTTGTATTTCGTCCCTCCCGGGATTAAGAAAGCAATGAAAAAGGGTTCCGTGTATATCATGTTCATTTCTACTGATGAATATTCTGATCATAACTTAAACCATAATGAAAACAACTCTCAAGACACAAATATGAATGAAACAGATGAACAATTTCAATACTATTACGATAGTGACTCCCCTATTATCGATATTGAGGGTGATTCTATTAATATAGAATTGGAATTATCTGATTCAGATACACTGCCAGAAGAAACTCAGATAGCGACCAATGATCAACAGTTAAAGGTTATTGAGAATACTTCATCCGAAGAAGTAGTGCAGGTTAATCTTCGTAGTGGTAAAGTTTTACCTCCACGAGTTGCATCTACTGGGAAGGAGAAGCAAGTTACAGATGATACTGAAACTTCTAATGAACCACAACCAGGTCAAGAGCCAGAACCAGAAAACATTGAGCTTCCAAAAGTCGACTACAATGTTTTAGCGCATCTTAGAAAACTGCCAGTGAAATTGAGCATATATGACGCTCTGGTTCTTTCCAAAGAAATGAGGGAAGCTTTAGTTAAAGCTTTACTCGATCTAGAGATCTGTATGGCTCAATTATCTTCAACACAGTCTGATGAGGAAGCGTTATATTCTAAAGAAGTTCCTGGTGTCACATTTACAGATGAAGATTTGTTATTAGGAACAGCAAATCACAATCGTCCACTATACATCTCCGTCACCTTTGACAATTTCAAGGTGTCCCATGTGCTCGTCGATCCGGGTGCATCGGTCAACATCATGGCGCTTAAAACTCTTGCATACTTAAGGGTTGATGCTCGCAAGCTCAGTTTCGACAAGATGATGCTGCGAGGATTCAATGAGAAAGGAGAGAGAGCTTTAAGTTCAATAACCTTGCTTTTAGACATAGAAACCTTCAAAACTGAAGCCAAATTTCATATAATAGATTCTTAGACCTCTTTTAATGCTCTCCTAGGTAGACCCTGGCTTCATGAATATAGAATGGTGCCTTCCTCCTTACATCAGTGAATCAAATTCTCCCGAGACGGAGTAGAACACTGTATCAAAGGTGATTTGCAACCATTTTTGATTCACGAAGTTGGTATATACGAAGACGCTTCATACTATCTGCCTAAGAAGTAGACAGCATTCTCTAAAAATTTCAAATTGGCTGAAGTAGAAATAAAAGAAGTAAAAGAAAAGAAAGAGAAAGAAAAGAAAAAAGAAAAGGGAAAAGAAAAAGAAAAAGAATCGCATTCCGACCTCGAACACGATATTTGTTGGTCACCTGCTCCTCCCTCACAAAGAGGTGGTAGAATGGCACAATGATATAGAGGGAGAGGTCGAAGATGGAAAAATAGAGAAATACTTGAGAATATAATTCAAGACCCGCAAATAAGGGAACCTACAATACATATTGATTTGGAATCCAGTTCGGAGGACTAATCGTATATGCTCAACAAAGACCCACAGGTTGTAGAATATAGGAAATTTCTAAATCAGCCAAAATTTGAGATTTCTATAGAATATGATAGTGATGAGGACAGGGTCCAAGTCACTATGGAAGATAATTCAGATTTATCTACCATGGAGAGATTAAAAAAGAATGTGGAAAATATTACCTTAACCCCATTATCCCAGAACGATGTAAAGAGGTTGGAAGTGAAAGCTTCTCCCCGTCTAAACCCTGAAACCAAAGCCAACAATTTCAGACCTTCTACCAGCAAACCGTTAGAGACTGATGTAACCCTTGATGATCCTTTTATGGATGAGATAATATAACTTCCTTTTGATTGGTATTCGAACTCTGTAATTAGATTTGCTAAACAAGGTTTAACGCCGTTGAAATGGACTAGAGGCAAAGCCTAACAATTTGAACATCTATGGAATAGAAAATACCATAAACAATTTTCAAAACATGGTATTGGCTTTGCTACTCTATGTTCATTCGACGACGATGAATATTATTTAGTAGTTTCTAATAATTTTGAATCTGATAGTCTCTTTTTAGCGAACGTTAAATCTTTTAACGAACTCTACTTAGATACTTCAGATGATCTCGACGACTTTCAAGTCTGAGATGCACCTCCAGAACTCAAGGAAGAAATTAGATCTATGATCAATGATCTTAAAGAAATAAATCTGGGCACTGACGAAGACCCTCTCCCTATTTTCATCAGTTCTCTGTTGAACGAGGATGAGGCGAACGACATGATTCAACTCCTACTTAAATTTGAAGATTATTTTGCTTGGAGTTACGAAGAGATGCCCGGATTATCTCCAAACGTAGCAGTTCATAAATTAGCAATTCAGTCAGAAGTATTCCCAATAAAGTAAGCACCTCGACGACTGCGTCTCGACATTGAGCAGCAGGTCGTCATCGAAGTTAAGAAATTAATCGATGCAGGCTTTATTAGGGAGGAGAAATATCCGACCTGGTTAGCTAGCATCATTCCGGTCAAAAAGAAGAACGGTCAAATACGCGTTTGTATTGATTTTAGAGATATAAACAAAGCATGTCCAAAAGATGAGTTTCTGCTTCCAATACTGGAACTCATGGTAGATATCGCTTCTTCTCATGCTATATTCTCCTTTATGGATGGCTCATCTAAATATAACAAAATCAGAATAGACCCCGAAGATGAGAAGTATACCGCATTCAGGACACCAATAGGAGTCTACTGTTACAAGATCATGCCTTTCAGTTTAAAGAACGCGGGAGCAACTTATCAGAGGGCAATGACGAGGATTTTTGACGAACTTATCCATAATCAAGTGGAATGTTATGTCGATGATCTAGTCATTAAGAGTGTTGAAAGAAATGATCATTTATATGATTTGAGAATTATATTTCAGAGAATACGACATTATGATCTGAAGATGAACCCCCTGAAGTGTGCCTTTAGTGTCACTTCAGGGAAATTCTTGGGTTTTGTGGTTCGACACCGTGGAATCGAAATTGATCCGACTAAGATCAAAGCAATACTGGAAATGCCACCTCCTAAAACACTCACTCAATTGAGATCCTTTCAAGGCCGATTAGCATACCTTAGGAGGTTTATATCAAATCTATCAGATAGATGCCGACCATTCGCAGCGTTATGCAAGAAAGATGCTCCATTCAAATGGGATCAGAACTGCCAGAAAGAATTTGACAGCATAAAGCAGTATTTCATGAATCCTCCAGTCCTTGCAGCTCCTATACCAGGGAAACAATTGATCTTATATACAACAGCTTTAAGTGAATCACTTGGCGCCTTATTAGCTCAAACTAAGGAGGAAGGAAAAGAGAATGCACTATACTATCTGAGTAGACGTTTACTTCCCATCGAAGTAAATTATCCTCCGATCGAGAAACATTGTTTGGCTTTAATCTTCGCGGCTCAGAAGTTAAGGCATTATATGCTTTCTCACAAAGTAAATCTTATATCTAGAATAAATCCCTTGCAGTATCTGATGACCTGACCAACATTATCGGGGAGATTAGCCCGCTAGTCAATGATATTATCACAATTCGACATCACATTTACTCCTTTACGAGCAGTCAAAGGACAAGCGGTAGCAGATTTCTTAGCAGCTCATCCTATTGAGGATGATTGCCCGATAAATGATGAACTACTGGATGAACAAATTATGAAACTCGAGACAAATGAAAAGTTCACTTGGGAATTCTATTTTGACGGTGCTGCTTCTAATCAGCGGGGAGACTCCGATGAAACTTTGCCCGGTCAGGAAGGGATTGGTATAGTATTTGTTACACCTGATAGATGTATCATGTATTACTCCTATGATTTGTTAGAATCACGTACCAATAACGAAGCTGAATACGAAGCATTGATAACTGGTTTGGAATTGACTATCTTATAGATTTTTCGAGCGACTCCGCTGGGGATAGACTTCTCTCTCCATTTCAAATGAAGACTAAATCTTTCTAAAATTATATTTAACTTTAATTAAATATTTGGGCTATTAAATTTTCATGTAAAGTTCGATTCGTCTAGTCTTCCACAGTTTGTTTGGTGTTTTGTATAGTCTGCTGATTTTGGTCCTTGATTCTGATTTTTAGATGATTTTCATTCGAGTTTTGATTTATATGATTTTATCGATAGTTTTAATTTTCTTAGCTCTTTCTAAAAGCTAAGAAGATGGGTCAACTGTCAGCACCGGCGTATGTACTACGTCCTTCCGAAGTGCTGTCCGTTTCTCATCTGACTTTTTGAGTATAATTAGTATCTTTAGTTTCTTTTAGATTCCTTTAGAGATTTTGAATTTCTTAAATACGATATTGTTTCCCCCATTCTTATTTATACACTTAATTATTTCAATAAATTTTCTAAATTGATTTGTCTTTATTTCATTGTATTGTTTCTTTGATTTGATACTGAATTTGATTGTCTCTTATTTAAACTATATAATTGTTAGAATTCCCTAAGTTGAGTCAGCCAAGCCTGAATGTCATTTGTATGGCATATGCATGTTTACTTTAAATCCACTGTTTACATGATTATGGCCACGCGAGTGGGCATCACCCATGGTTACCTGGCTTCATCCTAAAAGCCTGGCGGACGTCCACCCGAAAATGAAGGTTTGGTCCTAGGTCTGGTAGGGGTTATGCCGCCCGTTTGTAGTCTCACATTTGTATATCAGGTGCGTGTTTAGTCACTTAGATTCCTCTTTTAAATTTCATTTAAAGTCACTCTTGATTTCTTTATATTCATTCTATTCGAGTCTTTTTATATGTTCATTTCGGAGTTTTGATTTTCTTTCTTTGATTTGTGACTTGATATTGAATTGATTGTTTTCTATTTAATTTATATAATTTTTAGAATTCCCTAAGTTGAGTCAGCCCAGCCTGTATGTCATTTGAATGAAATTTGCATGTTTACTTTCAATCCACTGTTTGCATGATTATGGCCACGTGAGTGGGAATCACCCATGGTTACCTGGCTTTGTCCTAAAAGCCTGGCGGATGTCCACCCGGAAACGGAGGTTTGGTCCTAGGTCTGGTAGGGGTTATGTCGCTCGTTTGTCGTCTAACATTTGTGTGTCATTTGTATGATTAGTAATTTAGATTTCTTTTCAATTTTCTCCAAAATCCATTTTAAAATTTTCAAATTCATTGTATATGACTTCGTGTTTATTTTCGTTGTCGCATTTCGATACGCTATTTTCAATTTGTAAATTGATTTGAATTGTTTGTCTCTTATTCAAATTGTATAATTGTAGAATTCCTTAAATCGAGTCAACCAAGCCTGTATGTCATTTGTATGACATTTGCATGTTTACTTTAAATCCACTGTTTGCATGATTATGGCCACGCGAGTGGGCATCACCCATGGTTACTTGGCTTCGTCCTAACAGCCTGGCGGACGTCCACCCGGAAATGGAGATTTGGTCCTAGGTCTGGTAGGGGTTATACCGCCCGTTTTTCGTCTAACATTTGTGTGTCATTTGTATGATTAGTAATTTAGATTTCTTTTCAATTTTCTCCAAAATCCATTTTAAAATTTTCAAATTCATTATATATGACTTCGTGTTTGTTTTCATTGTCGGATTTCGATACACTGTTTTTGATTGGTAAATTGATTTGAATTTTTTGTCCTTGTTCAAATTGTATAATTGTAGAATCCATTAAATTGAGTCAGCCCAGCCTGTATATCATTTGTATGATATTTGCATGTTTAATTTCAATCCACTGTTTGCATGATTATGGCCACGCGAGTGGGCATCACCCATGGTTACCTGGCTTCGTCCTAAAAGTCTGGCGGACGTCCACCCGGAAACGGAGGTTTGGTCCTAGGTCTGGTAGGGGTTATGCCGCCTGTTTGTCGTCTAACATTTGTGTGTCATTTGTATGATTAGTAATTTAGATTTCTTTTCAACTTTCTCCAAAATCCATTTTAAAATTTTCAAATTCATTGTATATGACTTCATGTTTGTTTTCGTTATCAGATTTCGATACAAAGTTTTTTATTTGTAAATTGATTTGAATTGTTTGTCTCACATCTACATTTCATTCGTATGTCATTTGCATACCTTAGAGTTTTCTCTTTTCATTCGTATCAATTTTTGACTCAATGCGTTGAGATCAGACTTTAGATTATAAATATCTATTCTTTGCCCCCTCTCTAATTTTATCTATTCATGTTTGTTTATATTTATATTTCAAAGTTCTTAAGGACAAGGGTCTTTACTTAATGTCTTCTTAATCTAATGCTCATCTTCCTTTCAACTCATCAATCAAATATTCATTCTAAATCTTCACTGTGTGATTATATCTCTTTGGTGTGGGTCCTTAATTGGACTATTTTCTCTCAAATCTTCGATCTATTCAATCCTTATCATAAACTTCAACTACATTCAAGTCAGTGCAACCAGCAGTAGTCAGGTTCTTTGCATAGACTCAGAAGAATCAGTTCCTTATATAAATCACCTTTGAATCGCAGAAAATGCATGGAAAGCTAATTTTCAACTTCAACATCACCGATGCCCAATTTGCTGAGGGCAATGAGATCAAGTTCGGATCTGGATTTGATAATCTGCAAGTTACTTTCGGAGCACCACACACTGAGATGGTGACTCCCATAGTCGAGTCAGTTCAATTGGTTCCCGTTCAGATCAATGTTGAGGGTTGGTCTGTAGCTGCTCCTGCAGCTGCCAAACCCTCTATTTTCACCCGCCTGACTTATCCTCAGCCAGCTGCCATGGCTAAAGGAAAGTCTTCTGCTGTGGCTGACTCCCCTACATTTGGGAATTTTGAAGTGGGATCATCATTTGCTATCCCAGAGATTACTAAATCTCAGTGCCGCAATATGATCCACCGTACGAGGCGAAGGGCGGAGAGAGCTGAAGCATCGAAGAAGAATTCTCTGACTGCTGCTACTACCGGGGCATCTAAGGTCATAACTATAGAAGACCCTGAACCATATGTTAATTCCCCTCAACTAGCTGGTAGCAGATTCTATCCACTTTCTACTGCAGCTGGGGAAGAGAGCATAGCGTGTATAGCGCATTCTCCACCAACGCCATTCCGGAATGATCCAATCGTCCCATCTCTTTATGAGAAGAAGAGAAAATTCAATACTTTACTGAACGGACAGATCCAGGACTGTGCCATCGACTATGGCCAGTCGAAAATAGAATTTCTGAGAAGTGTAAAGGACGTTATCTATAATGAGGTACATCCACAACCAAGAGGAGGGAGAGGAGAATCTCCTCCTACTAAGAAAAAGGTACAGTTTCAGGAAGCGGGTCCAAGTCGACCAGAGACTACATCAAACTGTCGTAGAGAACTGAAGAGCCTCCCTTCTCGAGATCAATACCAAAACTCTGGTTATTAAGATAGCCAGCAGACTCCCATTAATTCCCTAGGATATGGAGCATTAGCCTGATGAGGGTATAATCCTATATCTCCTCCTTCTCCATGCCATTCTGAAAATCCTCCTTTAAGAATCTATGATAATCCACCATCTCAATATCCATCAAAGATCAACCCACATCGTCATCAGGGTAGCAAATCATCTTCCAGTTTTGATAGGAGGAGACTGAAGTTCCCAAATCAGTCGTCCTCATTATCTAACCGAGAGAGGGTTTGGCGGCCCAGAATGACCCCAACTCCTACAACACTGATGAACCTGAAGAAAGGTATAGCAAAAGAAAGCTCAGGGAAAGGGAAGTGTGTTATAGAACTATCCTCTTCTAAAGAATATACTCCAGTCGACCCACAGGATATGGGAGGCAGATCAATAAAAGAAATGGTGCATCATCTAAAAGAGAGTATCCGCCAAATCAATGAAAAAGAAGCAGAAGAAGATGAAGACATGGATCAGGAAATGGTTGGTAGTATCAACATGGTCGATACTCGTTCTTCTCTGCAAAGAGAGAAGTAGAAAGGTAAAGAAGAAGCAAGACCAGCTGAGGCTGAGGACAATCAAGATGATACTGCAGATTCCACTCATCGTCTTTTGGAACAACTGAGTCAAAATGATGAACAAATACTCATAATGGAAAAGAAGTTGGAAGAAATGATGACAATGATTTCTGTTATGCAGGCCAATAATCCTCCTACTCCACAGGCACAAGTTAAATCTTCCCCTGACGAGTCAGTACAATTAAACATTAAGAACAAAGTAGTTATGATAGAAGAACCTGAGAAACTGCTACATAAACATGTGAATATTGAACTACCATTGATACAATCAGTAGACATCAAGAATATGGTCGAACAGAAAGTAAAGGAAGCATTGGCTAAGGCTCTTAACACTACATCCATTTCAAAGGGTAGGCCTTACCCGGAAGAGTATGACTTGGTCCCCTATCCAAAAGGATTTGTCCCTCCTTCCTTTAAGAATTTTGATGGTACGGGGAATCTTAAACAACATCTAGCTCATTTCAGAGCCAGTTGTTGTAATGCAGGCGGTAGTAATGCTCTGTTGTTTAGACAATTTGTCAGCAGTCTATCTTGGATTGCATTTGATTGGTATTCGAAACTTTCCAATAGGTCGTTCCTTACTTTCAATGACTTTGAAGCAATATTTGTCAAAAGATTTGTTGGTGCAAAGCATCACATCACTGTTGGTGATTTAGCAGTGGAAACCCAGAAGCTAGGAGAAGGTCTGGTGGATTACATTCTTAGATGGAGAAATCTTAGTATGAGATGCAAGCCTCAATTGCAAGAACAGCATGCTATAGAGATTCTCCTAAAGAATATTCAGGGTTTAGTCATCTTCCTACTCAAAGTTTTTATAATTAAAACCTTTGAGAAACTTTTAAACAAAGCTTCTAACCTCCAGGAGGAAGCTTCTCAGCTTCCATTCTCAAAAGATCCAGCTTCTTTAGAAATGAAGAAGTTGAAACCTCAGAAGGTGCTAGAAAAGAAGTCAGGGACAGTGTCTGCAGTAGATAAAGGGAAGCAGCCGATGCAGATTCAGGCAGGAAATCCTAATCGACCTCCCCAATATCAACCATATAACAGACATCACGGCAATCAGCAAACCAGACCCTAACCTTATCTAACTCCAGAACAATGTAAAGAGAAATTCGACTTCTTTATGAACAAAGTTTATCCTTTTAAGCGAGAAGCAATCAAGAAGATGTTCAAGAGCTTAGTCAAGAAACCAGGGTTCAAACTTCCTGAATCCAAAAGACCAGAAGAAGCTGCTAAAGTAGGACAACCAAATTTTTGTCCATATCACCGGATATCAGGTCACGAGTTAGAAGAATGTATCACCTTCACAGAATGGCTGGACAGAAATTACAAGGACGATACAGTTGTGATACCCAAAGAATACTTAGTGGACACTAGTCAGGGGTCTACCAAGTGTATATTTGGTGAGCCTTCTGAACCTCGTATCTCAAACTCTGATGATAACTGGGATATAGTTTTATCCCAGTCCTCTAAAAATTTGTTTAATAAATTATATCGTTCATCTTTCCAGGAACCTCTGAGAGTTCAAAATCCCATCCAGGTTAATTCAGTAGCTTGTGAGCAGAAGGAGAATAAGACTGCAATCATAGAGCCTAAAGGAGCACAAGCTGATCAAGCTCCCATAGTCCCGGAGAAGGAGCAAAAGAAGGAGGCAGAGTTGAGTTCTGATAAATTAGTTGTTTCTGCAAGTGGTGAGCATGTGTCGCTCAAACCCTTAACTTTGTATGACTTTTATTTCGTCCCTCCCGGGACTAAGAAAGCAATGTAAAAGGGTTCCGCGTATATCATGTTTATTTCTGCTGGTGAATATTCTGATCATAACTTAAACCATAATGAAAACAACTCTCAAGACACAAATATGAATGAAACAGATGAACAATTTCAATACTATTACGATAGTGACTCCCCTATTCTCGATATTGAGGGTGATCCTACTAATATAGAATTGGAATTATCTGATTTAGATACACTGCCAAAAGAAACTCAGATAGCAACCAATGATCAACAGTTAAAGGTTATTGAGAATACTTCATCCGAAGAAGTAGTGCAGATTAATCTTCATAGTGGTAAATTTTTACCTCCATGAGTTGCATCTACTGGGAAGGAGAAGCAAGTTACAGATGATACTGAAACTCCTAATCAACTACGACCAGGTCAAGAGCCAGAACTAGAAAACATTGAGCTTCCAAAAGTCGACTACAATGTTTTAGCGCATCTTAGAAAACTGCCAGTGAAATTGAGCATATATGACGCTCTATTTCTTTGAAGCTTTAGTTAAAGCTTTACTCGATCCAGAGATCTGTATGGCTCAATTAGCTTCAACACAGTCTGATGAGGAAGCGTTATATTTCAAAGAAGTTCCTGGTGTCACATTTTCAGATGAAGATTTGTTATTAGGAACAGCAGATCACAATCGTCCACTATACATCTCCGTCACCATTGACAATTTCAAGGTGTCCCGTGTGCTCGTCGATCCGGGTGCATCGGTCAACATCATGGCGCTCAAAACTCTTGCGTACTTAAGGGTTGATACTCGCAAGCTCAGTTTTGACAAGATGATGCTGTGATGATTAAATGAGAAAGGAGAGAGAGCTTTAGGTTCAATAACCTTGCTTTTAGACTTAGAAACCTTCAAAATTGAAGCCAAATTTCATATAATAGATTCTTAAACCTCTTTTAATGCTCTCCTAGGTAGACCCTGGCTTCATGAATATAGAATGGTGCCTTCCTCCTTACATCAGTGTATCAAAGTCTCCCGAGACAGAGTAGAACACTGTATCAAAGGTTATTTGCAACCATTTTTGATTCACGAAGTTGGTATATACGAAGACGCTTCATACAATCTGCCTAAGAAGTAGACAGCGTTCTCTAAAAATTTCAAATTGGCTGAAGTAGAAATAAAAGAAGTAAAAGAAAAGAAAGAGAAAGAAAAGAAAAAAGAAAAGGGAAAAGAAAAAGAAAAAGAATCACATTCCGACCTCGAACACGATATTCGTTGGTCACCTGCTCCTCCCTCACAAAGAGGTGGTAGAATGTCACAATGGTCTAGAGGGAGAGGTCGAGGATGGAAAAATAGAGAAATACATGAGAATATAATTCAAGACACGCAAATAAGGGAACCTGCAATACATATTGATTTGGAATCCAGTTCGGAGGACTAATCGTATATGCTCGAGAAAGACCCACAGGTTGTAGAATATAGGAAATTTCTAAATCAGTCAAAATTTGAGATTTCTATAGAATATGATAGTGATGAGGATAGGGTCCAAGTCACTAGGGAAGATAATTTAGATTTATCTACCATGGAGAGATTAAAAAATTATGTGGAAAATATTACCTTAACCCCTTTATCCCAGAACGATGTAAAGAGGTTGGAAGTGAAAGCTTCTCTCCCTCTAAACCCTGAAACCAAAGCCAACAATTTCATACCTTCTACCAGCAAACCCCTAGAGACTGATGTAACCCTTGATGATCCTTTTATGGATGAGATAATAGAACTTCCTTTTGATTGGTATTCGAACTCTGTAAATAGATTTGCTAAATAAGGTTTAACGCCGTTGAAATGGACTAGAGGCGAAGCCCAACAATTTGAACATCTGTGGAATAGAAAATACCATAAACAATTTTCAAAACATGGTATTGGCTTTGCTACTCTATGTTCATTCGACGATGATGAATATTATTTAGTAGTTTCTAATAATTTTGAATCTGATAGTCACTTTTCAGCGAACGTTAAATCTTTTAACGAACTCTGCTTAGATACTTCAGATGATCTCGATGAATTTCAAGTCCGAGATGCACCTCCAGAACTTGAGGAAGAAATCAGATCTATGATCAATGATCTCAAAGAAATAAATCTGGGCACTGAAGAAGACCCTCGCCCGATTTTCATCAATTCTCTGTTGAATGAGGATGAGGCGAACAACATGATTCAACTCCTATTTGAATTTAAAGATTATTTTGCTTGGAGTTACGAAGTGATGCCCGAATTATCTCCAAATGTAGCAGTTCATAAATTAGCAATTCAGTCAGAAGTATTCCCAATAAAGCAAGCACCTCGACATTGAGCAGCAGGTCATCATCGAAGTTAAGAAATTAATCGACGAACGCTTTATTAGGGAGGAGAAATATCCGACCTGGTTAGCTAGCATCGTTCCGGTCAAAAAGAAGAACGGTCAGATACGCGTTTGTATTGATTTTCGAGATCTAAACAAAGCATGTCCTAATGATGTGTTTCCGCTTCCTATACCGGAACTCATGGAAGATATCGCTTCTTCTCATGCTATATTCTCCTTTATGGATGGCTCATCTGGATATAACCAAATCAGAATACACCCCGAAGATGAGAAGTATACCTCATTCAGGGCACCGATAGGAGTCTACTGAGTCTACAGTTACAAGGTCATGCCTTTCAGTTTAAAGAATGCGGGAGCAACTTATCAGAGGGCAATGACGAGGATTTTTGACGAACTTATTCATAATCAAGTGGAATGTTATGTAGATGATCTAGTCGTTAAGAGTGTTTGAAGAAACGATTATTTATATGATTTGAGAATTGTATTTCAGAGAATACGACAGTATGATCTGAAGATGAACCCCCTGAAGGGTGCCTTCAGTGTCACTTCAGGGAAATTCTTGGGTTTCGTGGTTCGACACCGTGGAATCAAAATTGATCTGACTAAGATCAAAGAAATACTAGAAATGCCACTTCCTAAAACACTCACTCAATTGAGATCCTTTCAAGGCCGATTAGCATACCTTAGGAGGTTTATATCAAATCTGTCAGGTAGATGCCGACCATTCGAAGCCTTATGTAAGAAAGATGCTCCGTTCAAATGGGATCAGAACTCCCAGAAAGCATTTGACAGCATAAAGCAGTATTTCATGAATCCTCCAGTGCTTGCAGCTCCTATACAAGGGAAACCATTGATCTTATATACAACAGCTTTAAGTGAATCACTTGGCGTCTTATTAGCTCAAACTAACGATAAAAAAAAAAGAGAATGCACTGTACTATCTGAGTAGGCGTTTACTTCCCACCGAAGTAAATTATCCTCCGATCAAGAAACATTGTTTGGCTTTAATCTTCGCGGCTCAGAAGTTAAGGCATTATATTCTTTCTCACAAAATAAATCTCATATCCAGAATAAATCCCTTGCAGTATCTGATGACTCGACCAACATTATCGGGGAGATTAGCCCGCTGGTCAATGATATTATCACAATTCGACATCACATTTACTCCTTTACGAGCAGTCAAAGGACAAGCGGTAGCAGATTTCTTAGCAGCTCATCCTGTTGAGGATGATTGCCCGATAAATGATGAACTACCAGATGAACAAATTATGAAACTCGAGACAAATGAAAAGTTCACTTGGGAATTCTATTTTGACGGTGCTGCTTCTAATCAGCGGGGAGACTCCGATGAAACTTTGCCCGGTCAGGCAGGGATTGGTATAGTATTCGTTACACCTGATAGATGTATCATGTATTACTCCTATGATCTGTCAGAATCACGTACTAATAACGAAGCTGAATACGAAGCATTGATAACTGGTTTGGAATTGACTATCTTGAATGGGATAGAAGAAATCAAGATCTTCGGAGATTCACAGCTTGTTATCAATCAAATAGCGAGAATATTTAAAGTATTAAAAGACACTTTGGTTACTTACCATCAGTATGCGATGCATCTTTTAGAACAGATCCCAAATGTCACCTTATATAGAATTCCTCGAGGAAAGAGTTCTACAGCAGATGCTCTTGCTAAACTAGCTAAAGCACTTGCGTGCCCTGAAGAAGATTCAATCCCAATAGAAGTCCAAGGTCGACAAGTCCTTTCTCCTACAGATCTCGAATACGTATGCAGAGAATGTTCAACTGAGGTGAAAATTGTTTTGGCAGTAGACGATGAAGTGTTAGATTGGAGAAAACCATTCATCGAATACTTGTGGGAAAACAAGCTCCCTCAGGAGAAATCAACAGCATATTAAATCAAAAGAAGATCATTATCTTATGCTCTGATTAATAATACCCTATACAGAAGATCATTCGATCAGATGTGGTTACGGTGTTTAAGTAAATCAGAAGCGCAGAAGATAGTAGAAGAAGTACATGCTGGATTATGCAGAGCACATCAATCCGGCCCAAAGATGAAGATGAAAATCAAACGAATGGGATATTATTGGTCGTCAATGATAGATGATTGCATGAAAATTGCACGTCACTGTCATCAATGCCAGGTGCACGGTGTAGTTCTTCATCAACCATCAAATGTTCTACACCCAACTATCGCTTCTTGGCCTTTCGAAAGCTGGGGCATTGATATTATTGGTCCGATAGATCCCCCGTCCTCTACAGGCCATAAATTCATTCTATCAACTATAGATTATTTTTCCAAATGGGCTGAGGCTGTTCCTTTGAGAGAAGTCAAAGCTCAGCAAGTTCTAAAATTTTTCAAAGAGAATGTCGTGTACCAATTCGGTGTCCCTCGTTGGATCATCTCGGATAACGGTCCTTCATTCAGGAGTACTAAAATTAACAACTTTGTTAGACGACACAACATTGATTGGAGATACTTCACCATCTATTACCCTCGGGGAAATGAACTGGCAGAGGCCTTCAATAAAACCTTGATTCAGATTTTGAAGAAAACTTTAGACGACAATAAGCGTCAATGGCATGAGAAGTTGGTTGAAGCTTTGTGGGCATATCGAACCACTTATAGAACTCCAACTCAACCTACGCCATTTGCTTTAATCTTTGGTGCAGAAGCAGTTATTCCTTTGGAAGTTCAACTACCCTCACTCAGAATTGCAACAAATTACAACATCACCACAGAACAAAATGCAAAACTCTGACTGGAAGAACTTGAAGGTTTAGAAGAAAAGTGTTTGTAGGCTCAACAGAACCTCGAGTTATATAAAGCTAAGATGATACAATGTCATGACAAATTAGTTCGTCCCAGGACTTTTCAAGTAGGAGAATTGGTTTTAGTTCTT
This sequence comes from Dendrobium nobile, assembly GCA_022539455.1. Lineage (NCBI taxonomy): Eukaryota > Viridiplantae > Streptophyta > Magnoliopsida > Asparagales > Orchidaceae > Dendrobium > Dendrobium nobile. The sequence goes on from CM039721.1 coordinate 59,285,086, forward strand.
CGAAGACCCATCCTATCTCATCGGAAGATAGGAGGAAAATTTGAACCAATATGGGAATGGCCTTTTGTAGTGGAGAAGGTCTACCAAGGAGGATCATATCAGCTTATAGATTGTAAAGGCAATCATCCTATGTTGCCTATCAATGGATGATACCTTAAGAAATATTATGACAGTTGATGTATTTAACAAAAAAAATTGCAAGGAAATAAAATTCTGAAGTTTAAAGGTGCCAGTGTTGATATTATCATTTGAACTAGATGATTCGAACTTAAAATATAATTCAAATAATTTGTTTCTAAATCCGCTCATTCGAGAATCGATCTGTCATTTGGGTATCCGCTTTTTCTGGAAATCGATCTTCTAGTCAAAGTTTAAATTTCACCTTTTCGAGAATCGATCTATCGGTCAGGTTCTAAATCCGCTCATTCGAGAATCGATCTCTCGTCTTGGTATCCGCTTTTTCTGGAAATTGTTCTTCTATTCAAAGTTTAAATTTCACCTTTCCGATAATCGATCTATCAGTCAGGTTCTAAATCCTCTCATTCGAGAATTGATCTCTCGTCTGGGTATCTGCTTTTTCTGGAAATTGATCTTCTAGTCAAAGTTTAAATTTCACCTTTCCGATAATCGGTCTATCGATCAGGTTCTAAATTCGCTCATCAGAGAATCAATCTCTCGTCTGGGTATCCACTTTTTCTGGAAATTGATCTTCCAGTCAAAGTTTAAATTTCACCTTTCTGATAATCGATCTATCGGTCAGGTTCTAAATCCGCTCATTCAAGAATCGATCTCTCGTCTGGGTATCCGCTTTTTCTGAAAATCGAGCTTCCAGTCAAAGTTTAAATTTCTCCTTTCTTATAATCGATCTATCGGTCAGGATTCTAAATCCATTCATTCGGCAATCGATCTCCCGTTTGAATACCCACCTTTATTTGGGAATCGATCTCCCACTTAAGGTTTTTAAATTTCACCTCTCTGAGAATCGATCTCTCAGTTAGGTCCAGCTTTCACTTGTTGATAATTGATCTTTCAATCAGGTCCACATCTTCTAAACTTCATTGATCTACTTCGGTCTACGCCAACATATGTGATTTACTCTTTGAGTTCATCACACATGTTGGGGGTCCATTTGTTGACCTCATTTTTGTATGAGGTCCACACATGACTCTAAAATCCACTCAAGTTCAAATCAATTCAAATTCAAATCAATTCAAACTCAAGTTAATTCATGTCCCAATATATCTAGATTCCAATCAAACCCAATTCAAATCCAGAATTCAGACTCAAACCCAAGGCTAAAAGTCCCAGTCCTGAAAGCCTTTTCTAGTGAATTTTTAAACACTTCAAAATCCTATCAATTCACCTCTAACTCAGAGTTTATCACTTGCATAGTGATAAGACATGTATCTAGAGGTAACCCTCCAAATTTGTGCTCATTCTGAGGTCTCTTACCCCAGAAACTAAATCAAATTCTAAAGGCTGTAAAACCTTCAAATATTTACGGCCAATGCCACTGGACCTTTCATCCAGTGGATCCTGACCCTGGAGCTTCCTCCAAAGCTTCCAATCACTTCCAGACCCTCAATACTAACATCTTGATCAATAAACTGTATTTTTCTGGATTCATTTCAGGCCCCAGTGGACTTGAGGTCAAAATGACTAAAATGCCCTTAAGGGGTGCAAATAGTCATTTTTAACCAAATGAGCTCCAAATTGAATACAACAACCTCCAGCAGGTTTCAAATGCCAAACCAAACATGTTAGACCCATTTCCACACTCTGGGTCAACCTGGTTGACCTAAGAGGTCCCATAAGGGTCTAAATAAGTAATTTGACTGAAATGACCTATCTAAACCTTGGGACCACATCCAGCAGCCTCTAAATGTCACTTCAAGTTGATCAAACCCATTTCCAGACCTTAGACCCACCTGGTTGACCTAGTCAACCTAGGTTGACCTAAGAGACCCTTTAAGGGTTCAAAAAGGTGTTTTGACCCAAATGACCCATTTAAACCATGGAATCACTCCTACTAGACTCCAAATACCTAATCAAACTTGTCCAGTCCAGACCCACACCCTGGGTCAACCTGGTTGACCCAGTCAACCTAGTTGACCCAATTGCCCCTTAATGCTTTAAAATGGATTATTTTAATCTATTCAACCCATATGAATCCCTTAAACTCTCAAATCATTCCAGGATCTTACTCAAATCATTCCAAACTTAATTCAATCTTATAGTCAACAATCAACCAAAGTCTAATCAATCTGCATGTAACAAGTCCTCAATAAATCTTTTGGTCTTCAATCACTTCAATCAAACCAATGTTCATTCAATCAAATTCTAATTGCATTCAAACTCCTTCAAAATTCCCTTGAACATAGTCTCAACTTCTCCAAATACATTATAGGTCCACCCATGGATTTGACTTGGTCAAACCACCATGGATGGTCAAATCCCATCACATAAACACCCTTCCATTCATGCAATTGATCTAACCATAGAGATCACTTACAAAACACTCATGCCAGCTTACATATACTGTCCTAGGATCCATCTCATCAATCATTTACTGAGTTTGACTGGTCAAACCAGTCAAACTTAATGCTTAAGGGACCATTTCTATGGTCAAAACCTTTAAACCAATGAACCCACACCCATCTAGTCATTTGGAGAGACCCTAGGAGCTGTCTTGATGCCACCTCAGCCCCTTTGACCACCCTTGACTGGTCAAGCAGTCAACTAGAGCTCAATTGAGCTCTAGTGGTCAAACCCATTCAAATTGATTCACCCAGCCTGAAACAGGCCATTCCAGCCCCTGGACTCGACTCTAGAAGCTTCCAGGAGACTAACTCAATGCTTGGCGCCCCTCCAGCTCAGCCCTAACGGCACTTAATCCCCCCCCCCATATGGAGACAAAATTCCTGGCCACCTCAGTCAGTACAGCCACTCCCCTGTCCTTCTAACCACCTAAGACACATGTCCTCCATCCAGGCATTCTCTCTGATCGATCCCAGCCGTCCAAGCAAACTCCAGTAGCTAGTGTTACGGATCTATGGTTCATGATTTTGATGATAGCAAACATTTCCTTTTTTTTATACGATTGCCTTATGTACTAACGTTTCAGGACCACACGATCTAGACTGCAATTCAGAACCAGCTCAAGATTGGGTAGACTAGGTCTGTGTCAGTTTGTAATCTTTTCCTTTCTTGAGTCAATTGTATTGGGTGTGGGACCTGTTGCTTTGTAACATAGAAGTTTTCATGATGCTCCCATTAGGATTTCTGGTTTTGGTAACATCGGCCTGGACGATTGTCCTATCGGCCTGGCCGATCGGTCTAACACCAGAAACCCTATTTAGGGCATCCTCATTAAGGCAGCCGTCTCTGATCGGCCTGGACGATACTTGTATCGGCCAGGACGATATGCTCAATTCAGAAAGAAATCAGCCGCCATAATCAGTTTAGGTATTCTTTATTTAGGAAATCGGCCAGGACGATAATTCTATCGTCCGGGACGATCTAACTCAATCATGCCTAAATTGATCTGGTTTTATTTGGAAGGAATTAAATGCTGATTGATACGATCATATCGTTCAGGACGATCGTGAGATCGGCCTGGACGATCAAGACCAAATTTCAATCGGCCAGGACTGTTCCCAGGGCTGTGATCAGGACGATAGAGTTGGTTTTAAACTAATCGGCCCGGACGATCGTGAGATCGGCCAGGACGATGTAACCAATTTCCTTCTGATCGTCCCAGATCGTCCCGGGCTAATGAGCTGAAATTGAACCAATCGGCCAGGACGATATGCCTATCGGCCTGGACGATAATGTCGGCAACTTGCATTAATGAGCTCGTTTTGAGAGCCTCTATTTAAGCTATGGCAAGGCACTTTGTAAGTGTCTTTGGCAGCCATTGTAGCTTCGTTCTTGTGGGGGAAACTTGAAGAGAAAGCTTGAAAGGGAGTGAGGAAAGGGTGGAGTTTGAGAGAGGGAGAAGATCCTGTGAGGGGGACTCAAGGGAGTGTGGAGGGGGATCCACACGGTTGCTCCGCAAGCTCGCACCTGAATACCGTCGGATTCAAGGCTTGTCTCGAGGTAAGTTCACCAAAGAAGAAGTCTCTTTGGTGTCAAAGGACCCGGCGACTCCGCCGCACCGGGAAGGTGGAAGTGATTTTGTAAGGGCTTCTCCGCCTAGCCGTGGGGGCTAAAGGAGAGACACTTTTGTAGTGCAATACTTGGAGGGTGCCTCCAAGGAGTGGACGTAGGTCAAGGTTTGACCGAACCACTATAAATCCGGTGTGTTCTTTTCTTATTATCGCTTCCGCATTTATTTTAATTTCCGCACTTTGATTGTGGTGATTTGGATTGTGTTTTGGTTTTAAAGTTTTCCAATTCACCTCTCTCTTTAATTAGCTTGGGATTAAGTTCAAGAGGGCCTAACATCCCCATCGAACTTTCAGCTAGAATAGGGCAAAGGGCATGGGATCAACTGATTCCAAGCCATTCTCACTCCAGTGGATCCCCAGAGCTTTTAGCATTTTATTTTGCTTCCTTGAGCTCCCAGGAACTCTTCCCAGCCTTTTCCCGTCGTTTGGACGCTGCCGGCGATAAGGAGTACGAAGGACTGAGGCCACCTCCGTCCAAGCTCCCTCCACTCCATTTCCAGTGATCCTTCGAGATCAAAGTCTAAAGGAGATCAATACGTGGACAATCTACAAGTTCAACCATGTTTAAATCAACCAAATCCATTCACTATATCTTGGTATATCCTAAACCCTACGTGTTTACTTAGGTTCTTAAATAACTCATTAGGTAATACATCAAATGGCTTAAGGCTAATCCCCCACTCTTCCTTAGCTTCTAATACACCTCTGCTCAAAAGTTTCATGCCATTTGGATCAGTATTTCATGAAAACGAAACAAAAAAAAATAGATCTAGGCTTACGGGTTGACGTAGGAAGGAGATGATGCCGCCAGCCGTTGGATCCGCGCTCTCGCGATCAACAGCTGCGATTAAACCAGGTTTAAGTCTCTCCTCAACCGTGGTTTAGCCAGATTGTTAGCGGGTTAAATCCTGGCCGTTCGTCTAAACCGCGGGATCTCGCCAGACTGTCCAATCATTTTGGATCAAACTTTATCCCGCGGATCTGATCTCAACCGTTGGATCAGTTCCGCGATAGATCCGACGGCCTTAATTCCTACCGCGCTGGTTAAGTGGCGGGTCCCATGTGACCGCCGCTGTCCGCGTGGCCATCTTCGCGTACGCCGCGTGTCCCGGTCAGCGCCTCCGTTTGACTGGGTATTTAAGATATCTAAAATAAATTCAGAAAATCACCAGAACTTCAAAAATTCATAAGATTTTCAATTCTTATCCATTTTTGGAGTTCTTGGGTTTTTTTTGTTCGTATTTTTAAGCACTATATTTTAAAAATAAGTCAAAATAATACAGAAAACCTAATTTCATTTTTAAATAAAAATATACAAATTATATTGAGCTTAATTTTGGCAGGGGTATACTAGGGTCTAATCTTGATTCACTGTGATTTTTTTAAGCCCATTTGATGCAATGTTATTTGGTTTATGAATTTACAAAAATCTAAGTCAAAATTTGACTTAGATTATTGAAAACTCATAAATCATTCAATCTAAATCCATCTCAAGCATGTTAGAGTTCTATGGAACCAGTGTAAAGTCATCCATTCACTGAAAATGGTTTAGATCTTGATCATATATAGCTTAGCTAAAATTTACCTTCAATATCATGCTTAATTTAGTCTAAGTAACTAATGAACCATACATGATCACTATATCAAATTAGATTGACTCTTGATTTAGGGATATTGATATACATATGTATATATGTATATGTCCCAAGATCATCTTATTCTAATTTGATGTATCTATTCCTCTATAGTAAATTGTTCAAGCTTATAGGTCATTAAATGACCTATAACTATGATAATTCACTATATTCATTCCATAGAATATTAGGAGCACTTTTATTGTTCATGTTTTTATTGATGTGTTTATAATTAGTGTCCAAAGAGTTAGAGAACATTGATTGCTTTCCCACAACCTAGTGACATTAAGGACAATAATTAAGGTTGTGTCTTAGTCAACTTAGATTAATATAGGTGAACTACACACCATTCCTTTTGGAATGAAACTCAAACTTAGAGAACTAGTGTCATGTACCCAATGATCTAATACATCTTGATTAGACAATAATTGATCTTATAATAACTAGTAGATTTAGGAGATCCTTTATTAAGGATCTTTTTCTTTTATTTCAATAAATCTAAATAAATAAATAAAATTCATACAAATCTAAAATAAACCTCAAATCACTCTAACTAATTCTAAAATACATATCAAATCTTTTAAAATCAAAATACAAATTCAAATTTCATTAAATCTCATTAAGACTAAATTAAACCTTTAATTAACTCTCAAAACTTCTAAAAAAATGTAATAAATCAAGATTAAACCCATAAATTACAAATAATATCTCTAACTTACCAGTTTTGAATCCTTAACCAATGAAAAATGAAATCAAATCAATTTGACAGCAAGTTAGAGCTTAATTTAATCTTAAGTGAAATTTAATATTTAATTCATTTAAATAATTAAAAATTCCAATAAATTCCCAAACACTTTGGAATCTCTCCTTAGGTCATTCCTGACCTTTGGAGTTGATTTCAAGGAGTTGGTAACTCATTTGGAGCAAAAACAAAAAAGGCCCTCTAATTAAACAATTTCAAAAATTCAATAAATACCTCAAACTTCTAAAATTCATAACTAATCCAATAAAAATTTAAATCAGTCAAACTTAGTTGCATTCAACTCATAATAATGTCTAATATTTATTAAAAATATTAAAATTTCAGGAAATCATTAATTTCAAAAAGTCAATAAATCGGTCAAACCTAAGTCAAAATTAGTTCAAAATTTCAAACCTTCATAATTAAATCGAGAAAAATCCAATTTCAGCATACTTACCTTCTTACTGATCATCTTAAGGTCTAATATTTTAATAAAATGCTAACTTTTCAGAATTTAACCATAAATAAAAAGTCAACTTTTGTACCCCTTAATTAAATGATTAAAACATTCCAAAAATTCTTAAAAAATAAAAAATTATTTTAAAACTCTAGAAATGTTCAACCAATTATTAAAATTAGTAATCAAATTTCTTTTGAATAAAATTCATTAACTTTTAAGTCTTAATCAACTTAAGCTAATTAATTATACCGGGTACCACTAGGTAACCCAGACCTACGAGGCTATTAGCTTAGCCCCAAAGAAGGTAAAATAAACTTCACGGCCTCGATGAGAAACAAAGGTGGTATCCGACCAACAATTAAAATCAACCTTAAAATCAAATTCAAATCATTAAAATATTCAATAAATAGTTCAAAGTTCTAAATATTATAATAAAATTCATTAAAAATTAAACTAAATTTTAATTCATCTATACTAAATTAATTTGATAATTTGATTGATTAAAATTTATTTTAGTCAATCAAATTTGATTATTAATTTAGATTAAATGAATTAAGGCTTCTATGCCTAAAGCTTGATTCCTTTTGGAGAGCTTTAATCATTTTAATTTAAAGAAGCCTTTAACACATATAAATAACCAAAAGATCTCCTATGTGTTGTGCACGACTCCTTTTAGGAAGGCACTAATATATTTGGATTTGGAAATCTTTAAACAAATATAATAATATACCGACCTTATGTGGCATACACGACTCCTTAGGGAAGGTGTGTCACATTGCATTTATATAGTCCCTTTTTCTCTCTCTAATAAAATTTTGGGGATTCTCAAATTAAACACTTATCTTCTTTATAAGACGAGTGTATATTTTTGAAAGTCCTAGGACTTATAAATTGATAATTTCCTGTACTTAGGGAATTATCAATCTATAAGTTCTTTATAACTAAATCAAATAACTTCAACATCTAAAATCGAATAATTCAAAATTCAAATACACTCTACTTAAACTTCATTTAAATTTCCATTTGACCTTTAATAAATGAACTCTAATAATACATGCAATTTGAACAATAAATTCCTATAGGACCTATCCAAGCCACACGACCTCTTTCACACACTTAGATGCTTGCTAGGACAACCAATTTTAGCCTAGGCTAGGCTTGTGGTTTGTTGTGGTTTGTTTACGGGTGTCTTGCCTAGAGGGCACCTATTTGTGTTTGCTTACTTTTCTGTACTGCATAACATGCATATTTATTTTCATGTCCGTACACCAAAGAGCGGAGTGAATAAAGTGAGGGCCGTGTACTTTACTTTTCTGTCTTTACTTTCATGCATTTATAACTGTTCACAACGCACTCATAGTATGCATAATTATAAAACTGCCTCTACTTTCCTGTCTTTTATATTACTGCAAGAGTAGAATGTTCTTAGGGATCGATGTACTTGTAAAGAAATGTAAAGCTTTATTTTCTTCGAATTGTTGTATATAGTTTGAGTCTGTAAAGCGTCTTGAGTCTGTAAAAGAATTAAAGATAACTGCTTATATATATACAAATGGGATTCCAAATAGTAATATCCTCCCTCAGGAGGATGTTCCTCTTTGGAATTCCGTAGAAGACTTGGAGCCTGAAGACCATAAGCAGTTATATTTAATTATATTTTCTCGTAGGCTTAGAACCCAGGTTTGTTGTCGGTGGAGCCTGGCCACCTTTACTTTTCTGCAGACCCTGGGATGTACTCTGTAAATTTTATATTAATAAAATCAGCTCTCTTTTATATATACAATTATTTCATACATCATTTGCATACGAGTAGATTTTTGATTTTTTATGAGTATATTTTATTGCATTTGATTTAAACTCTTTAGTAATTCCTTGATTCCTAGGATAAAGCCATATTAAAATCTTGCATCATTCGACGAATTGTTGTGATTAGGGTTGTTAGCTGGCAGCTTACTCTAGGCAGGTGGTAAGTCCAGATCATATACACTTTTCTCTGCACATTCATTCTAATCAATTCTAATTATTCCAAAAATCAGTGTTAGAGTCTATAATCTAAAGCCTGATCGTGAAAATTTAAATTAGCCCAAAAATTTAATTAAATTTGTATATAATTTTTGAAATTAATTAGTCTTCATTTAAATCGAGAGTATTCTCTTAAGAGATGTAATTAGCTATAGGGGCTTGCCCCTATAGGGAGTCTAGATCCAGAATAATCTAAATCCTATCTTAGTTTCCTTTCTAAGGTAGGGGAAATATCTGTGAACGTGGATTAGTACTTTATCTATATTTTAGAGATTTATTTCTATAATCAAAGGATAGATATATAGTTGATCTGCTCTTACAGGCAGGTCAAATATCTTCTATATTTGATAATATAAATAAATCTATAATTCATTAGTCTAATCAGGTCGATAGGATAATATACGAGTCATTCTTCAGGACGATTTGTATATTCCCTATGCTTCACCTAATTAGAAGAATGAATTATGGTTTTTTTTCTCTAAAATCAATAGAATGACATTAGGCTGCTCCTTGGGGCGGTATAATGTCCGACTATGTAAATTTAACTGAAAAAAGTATTAAAATATAAATAAAGCGAATCGTGTAAGGAAATAAAATCTTATTTATAATAAAAAAAATCCTTCTTTATCTATTTTTTTAAAATGTATTCTCATAATTAAGAAATAGATAAGTATTTGATTTGCTTTCACGAGCAAATCAAATATCATCTATATATTTGATTATAGGAATGAATTAACGAATCATTAGTCTAATTAGGTTGATAGGGTAATATACTAATCATCCTTTAGGATGATTCGTATATTTCCTATACCATACCTGATTAAGAAAATGAATTGTAGTTCTCTTTCTTTAAAACCAATAGAAGGATATTAGTCCGCCCTTCGGAGCGGTCTAATATCCGACTATACGGATTTAATTGAAAGAGAACATTCAAAATATAAATAAAGCAAACTATTTTCAATATTTAAATTAAAAAAAATATTTTTTATTTAAAATAAAATGAATTTTAAAATTCCTTCCCTCCTCTCCTTCTCTTTCTTTCTTTTATTTTTATAAAAATATAAAAATAACCTTTCTTTCTTTTATATATATTTTTTAAAATTAAAGTGATGATATTTTTAAAATTAAAAGTATAAGTCATATTTTTAAAATTAAATTTATTTATATATTTAAAATAAGGTTGAAAGAATTTATTTTCTCATAGATTTTTCTGGCGACTCCGCTGGGGATAGACTTCTCTCTCCATTTCAAATGAAGACTAAATCTTTCTAAAATTATATATAACTTTAATTAAATATTTGGGCTATTAAATTTTCATGTAAAGTTCGATTCGCCTAGTCTTTCACACTATTTTTGGTGTTTTGTACAGTCTGCTGATTTTAGTCCTTGACTCTGATTTTTAGATGATTTTGTCTCGAGTTTTGATTTATATGATTTTCTCGATAGTTTTAGTTTCCTTAGCTCTTTCTAAAAGCTAAGCGGATGGGTCAACTGTCAGCACCGGCGTAGGTCCTACGTCCTGCCGAAGTGCTGTCTGTTTCTCTTCTGACTTTTTGAGTATAATTAGTATCTTTAGTTTCTTTTAGATTCCTTTAGAGATTTTAAATTTCTTATATACGATATTGTTTCCCCGTTTCTTATTTATAAACTTAATTATTTCAATAAATTTTCTAAATTGATTTGTCTTTATTTCATTGTATTGTTTCTTTGATTTGATACTGAATTTGATTGTCTCTTATTTAAACTGTATAATTGTTAGAATTTCCTAAGTTGAGTCAGCCAAGCCTGTATGTCATTTGTATGGCATCTACATGTTTACTTTAAATCCACTGTTTACATGATTATGGCCACGCGAGTGGGCATCACCCATGGTTACCTGGCTTCGTCCTAAAAGCCTGGCGGACGTCCACCCGAAAATGGAGGTTTGGACCTAGGTTTGGTAGGGGTTCTACCGCCCGTTTGTAGTCTCACATTTGTATGTCATGTGTGTGTTTAGTCACTTAGATTCCTTTTTTAAATTTCATTCAAAGTCACTCTTGATTTCTTTATATTCATTCTATTCAAGTCTTTTTATATGTTCATTTCAGAGTTTTGATTTTCTTTCTTTGATTTGTGACTTGATATTGAATTGATTGTTTTCTATTTAATTTATATAATTGTTAGAATTCCCTAAGTTGAGTCAGCCCAGCCTGTATGTCATTTGTATGACATTTGCATGTTTACTTTCAATCCACGGTTTGCATGATTATGGCCACGTGAGTGGGCATCACCCATGGTTACCTGGCTTCATCCTAAAAGCCTGGCGGACGTCCACCCGGAAACGGAGGTTTGGTTTTAGGTTTGGTAGGGGTTATGCCACCCGTTTGTCGTCTAAAATTTGTGTGTCATTTGTATGATTAGTAATTTAGATTTCTTTTCAATTTTCTCCAAAATCTATTTTAAAATTTTCAAATTCATTGTATATGACTTCGTGTTTGTTTTCATTGTCGCATTTCGATACGCTGTTTTTAATTTGTAAATTGATTTGAATTGTTTGTTTCTTATTCAAATTGTATAATTGTAGAATCCCTTAAATCGAGTCAACCAAGCTTGTATGTCATTTGTATGACATTTGCATGTTTACTTTAAATCCACTGTTTGCATGATTATGACCATGCGAGTGGGCATCACCCATGGTTACCTGGCTTCGTCCTTAAAGCCTGGCGGACGTCCACCCGAAAATGGAGGTTTGGTCCTAGGTCTGGTAGGGGTTACGCCGCCCGTTTGTTGTCTAACATTTGTGTGTCATTTGTATGATTAGTAATTTAGATTTCTTTTCAATTTTCTCCAAAATCCATTTTAAAATTTTCAAATTCATTATATATGACTTCGTGTTTGTTTTCATTGTCAGATTTCGATACACTATTTTTTATTTATAAATTGATTTGAATTGTTTCTCTTGTTCAAATTATATAATTGTATAATCCATTAAATTGAGTCAGCTCAGCCTGTATGTCATTTGTATGACATTTGCATGTTTACTTTTAATCTACTGTTTGCTTGATTATAGCCACGCGAGTGGGCATCACCCATGGTTACTTGGCTTCGTCCTAAAAGCCTGTCGGACGTCCACCCGGAAATGGAGGTTTGGTCCTAGGTCTGGTTGGGGTTATGCCGCCCGTTTCTCGTCTAACATTTGTGTGTCATTTGTATGATTAGTAATTTAGATTTCTTTTCAATTTTCTCAAAAATCCATTTTAAATTTTTCAAATTCATTGTATATGACTTCGTGTTTGTTTTCGTTGTCGGATTTCGATACACTATTTTTTATTTCAAAATTGATTTGAATTGTTTGTCTCTTGTTCAAATTGTATAATTGTAGAATCCATTAAATTGAGTCAGCCCAGCCTATATGTTATTTGTATGACATTTGCATGTTTACTTTCAATCCACTATTTTCATGATTATGGCCACGCGAGTGGGCATCACCCATGGTTACCTGGCTTCGTCCTAAAAGCCTGGCGGACGTCCACCCGGAAATGGAGGTTTGGTCCTAGGTCTGATAGGGGTTATGCCGCCCATTTGTTGTCTCACATCTGCATGTCATTCGTATGTCATTTGCATACCTTAGAGTTTTCTCTTTTTCATTCGTATCAGTTTTTGACTTAATGCGTTGAGATTAGGCTTTAGATTATAAATATCTATTCTTTTCCCCCTCTCTAATTTTATCTATTCTTGTTTGTTTATATTTATATTTCAAAGTTCTTAAGGACAAGGGTCTTTACTTAATGTCTTCTTAATCTAATGCTCATCATCCTTTCGACTCATCAATCAAATATTCATTCTAAATCTTCACCGTGTGATTATATCCCTTTGGTGTGGGTCCTTAATTGGACTATTTTCTCTCAAATCTTTAATCTATTCAATCCTTATCATAAACTTCAACTACAATCAAGTCAATGCAACCAGCAGTAGTTAAGTTCTTTGCATAGACTCAGAAGAATAAGTTCCTTATATAAATCACCTTTGAATCGTAGAAAATGTATGGAAAGCTAATTTTCAACTTCAAACTTCACCGCTGCCCAATCTGCTGAGGGCTGAGATCAAGTTCGGATCTGGATTTGATAATATGCAAGTTACTTTTGGAGCACCACACACTGAGATGGTGACTCCCATAGTCGAGTTAGTTCAATCGGTTCCCATTCAGATCAATGTTGAGGGTTGGTCTGCAGCTGCTCCTACAGCTGCCAAACCCTCTGTTTTCACCCGCCTAACTTATCCTCAGCCAACTGCCATGGCTAAAGGAAAGTCTCCTGTGTTGGCTTACTCCTCTACATTTGGGAATTTTGAAGTGGGATCATCATCTGCTATCCCAGAGATTACTAAATCTCAGCGCCGCAACATGATCCGCCGTGCGAGGCGAAGGGCGGAGAGAGCTTAAGCATCGAAGAAGAATTCTCTGACTGCTGCTACTACCGGGGCATCTAAGGTCAGAACTGTAGAAGTCCCTGAACCATATGTTAATTCCCCTCAACTAGCTGGTAGCAGATTATATCCACTGTCTACTGCAGCTGGGGAAGAGAGCATAGCGCGTATAGCGCATTCTCCACCAATGCCATTCCGGAATGATCCAATCGTCCCTTCTCTTTATGAGAAGAAGAGAAAATTCAAGACTTTATTGAACGGACTAATCCAGGACTGTGCCATCGACTATGGCCAGTCGAAAATAGAATTTTTGAGAAGTGTAAAGGACGTTATCTATACTGAGGTACATCCACAACCAAGAGGAGGGAGAGGAGAATCTCCTCCTACTAAGAAAAGAGTACAGTTTCAGGAAGCGGGTCCAAGTCAACCAGCAACTACATTAAACTGTCGTAGAGGACTGAAGAGCCTCCCTTCTCGAGATCAGTACCAAAACTCTGGTTATCTAGATAGCCAACAGACTCCCATTAAATCCCTAGGATATGGAGCATTAGCACGACGAGGGTATAATCCTATATCTCCTCCTTCTCCATGCCATTCTGGAAATCGTCCATTAAGAATCTATGATAATCCACCATCTCAATATCCATCAAAGATCAACCCACATCGTCTTCAGGGTAGCGAATCATCTTCCGGTTTCGATAGGAGGAGACTGAAGTTCCCAAATCAGTCGTCCTCATTATCTAACCGAGAGAGGGTTTGGCGGCCCAGAATGACCCCAACTCCAACGACGCTGATGAACCTGAAGAAAGGTATAGCAAAAGAAAGCTCAGGGAAAGGGAAATGTGTTATAGAACTATCCTCTTCTAAAGAATATACTCCAATCGACCCACATGATATGGGAGGCAAATCATTAGAAGAAATGTTGGATCATCTGAAAGAGAGTATCCGCCAAATCAATGAAAAAGAAGCAGAAGAAGATGAAGACATGGATCAGGAAATGGTTGGTAGTATCAACATGTTCTATACTCGTTCTTCTCTACAAAGAGAGAAGGAGAAAGGTAAAGAAAAAGAAGGACCAGCCGAGGCTGAGGACGATCAAGATGATACTGCAGATTCCACTCATCGTCTTTTGGAACAGCTAAGTCAAAAAGACGAACAAATACTCATAATGGAAAAGAAGTTGGAGGAAATGATGACAATGATTTCTGTTATGCAGGACAATAATCCTCCTACTCCACAGGCACAAGTTAAATCTTCCCCCGACGAGTCAGTACAATTAAACATTAAGAACAAAGCAGTCAGGATAGAAGAACCTGAGAAACTGATACAGAAACCTATGAATATAGAACTACCATAGATACAATCAGTAGACATCAAGAATATGGTCGAACAGAAAGTATAGGAAGTATTGGCTAAGGCTCATAACACTTCATCCATTTCAATGGGTAGGCCTTACCCGGAAGAGTATGACTTGGTCCCCTATCCAAAAGGATTCGTCCCTCCTTCCTTTAAGAATTTTGATGGTACAGGGAATCCTAAACAACATCTGGCTCATTTCAGAGCCAGTTGTTGTAATGCAAGCGGTAGTGATGCTCTGTTGTTTAGACAATTTGTCAGCAGTCTATCTGGGATTGCATTTGATTGGTATGCGGAACTGTCCAATAGGTTGGTCCATACTTTCAATGACTTTGAAGCAATATTTGTCAAAAGATTTGCTGGTGCAAAGCATCACATCACTGTTAGTGATTTAGTAGTGGAAACCCAGAAGCCAAGAGAAGATCTGGTGGATTACATTCTTAGATGGAGAAATCTTAGTATGAGATACGAGCCTCAGTTACAAGAACAGCATGCTATAGAGATTCTCCTAAAGAATATTCATGGTCCAGTCGCCTTCCTACTCAAAGGTTTTATAATTAAAACCTTTGAGAAACTTTTAAACAAAGCTTCTAACCTCCAGGAGGAAGCTTCTCAGCTTCCATTCTCAAAAGATTCAGCTTTTTTAGAAATGAAGAAGTTGAAACCTCAGAAGGTGCTAGAAAAGAAGTCAGGGACAGTGCCTGCAGTAGATAAAGGGAAGCAGCCAATGCAGATTCAGGCAGGAAATCCTAATCGACCTCCCCAATATCAACCGTATAACAGACCTCAGGGCGATCAGCAAACTAGACCCCAACCTTATCTAACTCCAGAACAACGTAAAGAGAAATTCGACTTCTTTGTGAACAAAGTTTATCCTTTTAAGCGAGAAGCAATCAAGAAGATGTTCAAGAGCTTAGTCAAGAAACTAGAGTTCAAACTTCCTGAATCCAAAAGACCAGAAGAAGCTTCTAAAGTAGGACAACCCAATTTTTGTCCATATCACCGGATATCAGGTCACGAGTTAGAAGATTGTATCACCTTCAAAGAATGGCTGAACAGAAATTACAAGGACGGTACAGTTGTGATACCCAAAGAATACTTAGTGGACCCTAGTCAGAGGTCTACCAAGTGTATATTTGGTGAGTCTTCTGAACCTCCTATCTCAAACTCTGTTGATAACTGGGATATAGTTTTATCCCAATCCTCTAAAAAATTGATTAATAAATTATATCGTTCATCTTTCCAGGAACCTCTGAGAGTTCAAAATCCCATCCAGATTGATTCAGTAGCTGGTGAGCATAAGGAGAATAAGGCTCCAATCATAGAGCCTAAAGGAGCACAAGCTGATCAAGCTCCTGTAGTCCCGGAGAAGGAGCAGAAGAAGGAGGTAGAGTTGAGTTCTGATAAATTAGTTGTTTCTGCAAGTGATGAGCATATGTCGCTCAAACCCTTAACTTTGTATGACTTTTATTTCGTCCCTCTCGGGACTAAGAAAGCAATGAAAAAGGGTTCCGCGTATATCATGTTTATTTCTGCTGATGAATATTCTGATCATAACTTAAACCATAATGAAAACAACTCTCAAGACACAAATATGAATGAAACAGATGAACAATTTCAATACTATTACGATAGTGACTCCCCTATTCTCGATATTAAGGGTGATCCTATTAATATAGAATTGGAATTATCTGATTTAGATACACTGCCAGAAGAAACTCAGATAGCGACCAATGATCAACAGTTAAAGGTTATTGAGAATACTTCATCCGAAGAAGTAGTGCAGGTTAATCTTCGTAGTGGTAAAGTTTTACCTCCACGAGGTGCATCTACTGGGAAGGAGAAGCAAACTACAGATGATACTGAAACTACTAATCAACCACGACCAGGTCAAGAGCCAGAACCAGAAAACATTGAGCTTCCAAAAGTCGACTATAATGTTTTAGCGCATCTTAGAAAACTGCCAGCGAAATTGAGCATATATGACGCTCTTGTTCTTTCCAAAGAAATGAGGAAAGCCTTAGTTAAAGCTTTACTCGATCTAGAGATCTGTATGGCTCAATTAGCTTCAACACAGTCTGATGAGGAAGCGTTATATTTCAAAGAAGTTCCTGGTGTCACATTTTCAGATGAAGATTTGTTATTAGGAACAGCATATCACAATCGTCCACTATACATCTCCGTCACCATTGACAATTTCAAGGTGTCCCGTGTGCTCGTCGATCCGGGTGCATCGGTCAACATCATGGAGCTCAAAACACTCGTGTACTTAAGGGTTGATACTCGCAAGCTCAGTTTCGACAAGATGATGCTACGAGGATTCAATGAGAAAGGAGAGAGAGCTTCAGCTTCAATAACCTTGCTTTTGGACTTAGAAACCTTCAAAACTGAAGCCAAATTTCATATAATAGATTCTTAGACCTCTTTTAATGCTCTTCTAGGTAGACCCTGGCTTCATGAATATAGAATGGTGCCTTCCTCCTTACATTAGTGTATCAAATTCTCCCGAGACGGAGTAGAACACTGTATCAAAGGTGATTTGCAACCATTTTTTATTCACGAAGTTGGTATATACGAAGACGCTTCATACTATCTGCCTAAGAAGTAGACAGCGTTCTCTAAAAATCTCAAATTAGCTGAAGTAGAAATAAAAGAAGTAAAAGAAAAGAAAGAGAAAGAAAAGAAAAAAGAAAAGGGAAAAGAAAAAGAAAAAGAATCGCATTCCGACCTCGAACACGATATTCGTTGGTCACCTGCACCTCCCTCACAAAGAGGTGGTAAAATGGCACAATGGTCTAGAGGGAGAGGTTGAGGATGGCAAAATAGAGAAATACGTGAGAATATAATTCAAGACATGCAAATAAGGGAACCTGCAATACATATTGATTTGGAATCCAGTTCGGAGGACTAATCGTATATGCTCGAGAAAGACCCACAGGTTGTAGAATATAGGAAATTTCTAAATCAGCCAAAATTTGAGATTTCTATAGAATATGATAGTGATGAGGATAGGGACCAAGTCACTAGGGAAGATAATTAAGATTTATCTACCATGGAGAGATTAGAAAAGTATGTGGAAAATATTACCTTAACCCCTTTATCCCAGAACGATGTAAAGAGGTTGGAAGTGAAAGCTTCTCTCCCTCTAAACCCTGAAACCAAAGCCAACAATTTCATACCTTCTACCAGCAAACTCTAGAGACCGATGTAACCCTTAATGATCCTTTTATGGATGAGATAATAGAACTTCCTTTTGATTGGTATTCGAACTCTGTAAATAGATTTGCTAAAACAGGTTTAACGCCGTTGAAATGGACTAGAGGCGAAGCCCAACAATTTGAACATCTGTGGAATAGAAAATACCATAAACAATTTTCAAAACATGGTATTGGCTTTGCTACTCTTTGTTCGTTCGACGACGATGAATATTGTTTAGTAGTTTCTAATAATTTTGAATCTGATAGTCTCTTTTCAGTGAACGATAAATCTTTTAACGAACTCTGCTTAGATACTTCAGATGATCTCGATGACTTTCAAGTCCGAGATGCACCTACAGAACTCAAGGAAGAAATCAGATCTACGATCAATGATCTCAAAGAAATAAATCTGGGAACTGAAGAAGACCCTCGCCCAATTTTCATCAGTTCTCTGTTGAATGAGGATGAGGCGAACAACATGATTCAACTCCTATTTGAATTTAAAGATTATTTTGCTTGGAGTTACGAAGAGATGCCCGAATTATCTCCAAACGTAGCAGTTCATAAATTAGCAATTCAGTCAGAAGTATTCCCAATAAAGCAAGCACCTCGACGACTGCGACTCGACATTGAGCAGCAGGTCGTCATTGAAGTTAAGAAATTAATCGATGCGGGCTTTATTAGGGAGGAGAAATATCCGACCTGGTTAGCTAGCATCGTTCCGGTCAAAAAGAAGAACGGTCAGATACGCGTTTGTATTGATTTCAGAGATCTAAATAAAGCATGTCCTAAAGATGAGTTTCTGCTTCTTATACCGGAACTCATGGTAGATATCACTTCTTCTCATGCTATATTCTCCTTTATGGATGGCTCATCTGGATATAACCAAATCAAAAAAGACCCCGAAGATGAGAAGTATACCGCATTCAGGACACCGATAGGAGCCTACTGTTACAAGGTCATGCCTTTCAGTTTAAAGAATGCGGGAGCAACTTATCAGAGGGCAATGACGAGAATTTTTGATGAACTTATCCATAATCAAGTGAAATGTTATGTCAATGATCTAGTCGTTAAGAGTGTTGAAAGAAACGATCATTTATAAGATTTGAGAATTGTATTTCAGAGAATACAACACTATGATCTGAAGATGAACCCCCTGAAGTGTGCCTTCAGTGTCACTTCAGGGAAATTCTTGGGTTTTGTGGTTCGACACCGTGGAATCGAAATTGATCCGACTAAGATCAAAGCAATACTGGAAATGCCACCTCCTAAAACACTCACTCAATTGAGATCCTTTCAAAGATGATTAGCATACCTTAGGAGGTTTATATCAAATCTGTCAGGTAGATGCCGACCATTCGCAGCGTTATGCAAGAAAGATGCTCCGTTCAAATGGGATCAGAACTGCCAGAAAGCATTTGACAGCATAAAGCAGTATTTCATGAATCCTCCAGTGCTTGCAGCTCCTATACAAGGGAAACCATTGATCTTATATACAACAGCTTTAAGTGAATCACTTGGCGCCTTATTAGCTCAAACTAACGATAAAAAAAAAAGAGAATGCACTGTACTATCTGAGTAGGCGTTTACTTCCCACCGAAGTAAATTATCCTCCGATCGAGAAACATTGTTTGGCTTTAATCTTCGCGGCTCAGAAGTTAAGGCATTATATGCTTTCTCACAAAGTAAATCTCATATCCAGAATAAATCCCTTGCAGTATCTGATGACTCGACCAACATTATCGGGGAGATTAGCTCATTGGTTAATGATATTATCACAATTTGACATCACATTTACTCCTTTACGAACAGTCAAAGGACAAGCGGTAGCAGATTTCTTAGCAGCTCATCCTATTGAGGATGATTGCCCGATAAATGATGAACTACCAGATGAACAAATTATGAAACTCGAGACAAATGGAAAGTTCACTTGGGAATTCTATTTTGACGGTGCTGCTTCTAATCAGCGGGGAGACTCCGATGAAACTTTGCCCGGTCAGGCAGGGATTGGTACAGTATTTGTTACATCTGATAGAGGTATCATGTATTACTCCTATGATCTGTCAGAATCACGTACCAATAACGAAGCTGAATACGAATCATTGATAACTGGTTTGGAATTGACTATCTTGAATGGGATCGAAGAAATCAAGATCTTCGGAGATTTACAGCTTGTTATCAATCAAATAGCGGGAATCTTTAAAGTATTAAAAGACACTTTGGTTCCTTACCATCAGTATGCGATGCATCTTTTAGAACAGATCCCAAATGTTACCGTATATAGAATTCCTCGAGGAAAGAATTCTACAGCAGATGCTCTTGCTAAACTAGCTAAAGCACTTGCGTGCCCTGATGAAGATTCAATCCCAATAGAAGTCCAAGGTCGACAAGTCCTTTCTCCTACAGATCTCGAATACGTATGTAGAGAATGTTCAACTAAGGTGAAAATTGTTTTGGCAGTAGACGATGAAGTGTTAGATTGGAGAAAACCATTCATCGAATACTTGCGGGAAAATAAGCTCCCTCAGGAGAAATCAACAGCAGATCAAATCAAAAGAAGATCATTATCTCACGCTCTGATTAATAATACCCTATATAGAAGATCATTCGATCAGATGTGGTTACGGTGTTTAAGTAAATTAGAAGCGCAAAAAATAGTAGAAGTACATGCTGGATTATGCGGAGCACATCAATCCGGCCCAAAGATGAAGATGAAAATCAAACGAATGGGATATTATTGGCCGTCAATGATAGATGATTGCATGAAAATTGCACGTCACTGTCATCAATGCCAGGTGCACAGTGTAGTTCTTCATCAACCACCAAATGTTCTACACCCAACTATCGCTTCTTGGCCTTTCGAAAGCTGGGGCACTGATATTATTGGTCTGATAGATCCCCCGTCCTCCAGGGCCATAGATTCATTCTAGCAACTATAGATTATTTTTTCAAATGGGCTGAGGCTGTTCCTTTGAGCGAAGTCAAAGCTCAGCAAGTTCTAAAAATTTTCAAAGAGAATGTCGTGTACCGATTCGGTGCCCCTCGTCGAATCATCTCGGATAATGGTCCTTCATTCAGGAGTACTAAAATTAACAACTTTGCCAGACAACACAACATTGATTGGAGATACTTCACCATCTATTACCCTCGGGTAAATGGACTGGCAGAGGCCTTCAATAAAACCTTGATTCAGATTTTGAAGAAAACTTTAGACGACAATAAGCGTCAATGGCATGAGAAGTTGGTTGAAGCTTTGTGGGCATATCGAACCACTTACAGAACTCCAACTCAATCTATGCCATTTGCTTTTGTCTTTGGTGCAGAAGCAGTTATTCCTTTGGAAGTTCAACTACCCTCACTCAGAATTGCAACAAATTACAGCATCACCACAGAACAAAATGCAAAACTCAGACTGGAAGAACTTGAAGGTTTAGAAGAGAAGCATTTGCAGGCTCAACAGAACCTCGAGTTATATAAAGCTAAGATGATACAAGCTCATGACAAATTAGTTCGTCCCAAAACATTTCAAGTAGGAGAATTCGTTTTAGTTCTTCGAAGACCCATCCTATCTCATCGGAAGATAGGAGAAAAAAATTGAACCAATATGGGAATGGCCTTTTGTAGTGGAGAAGGTCTACCAAGGAGGATCATATCAGCTTATAGATTGTAAAGGCAATCATCCTATGTTTCCTATTAATGGATGATATCTTAAGAAATATTATGACAGTTGATGTATTTAACAAAAAAAAATTGCAAGGAAATAAAATTCTGAAGTTTAAAGGTGCCAGTGTTGATATTATCATTTGAACTTGATGATTCGAACTTTAAATATAATTCAAATAGTTTGTTTCTAAATCCGCTCATTCAAGAATCGATCTCTCATTTGGGTATCCGCTTTTTCTGGAAATCGATCTTCCAGTCAAAGTTTAAATTTCACCTTTCCGATAATTGATCTATCGGTCAGGTTCTAAATTCGCTCATTCGAGAATCGATCTCTTGTCTGGGTATCCGCTTTTTCTGGAAATTGTTCTTCTAGTCAAAGTTTAAATTTCACCTTTCCATAATCGATCTATTGGTCAGGTTCTAAATTCGCTCATTCGAGAATCGATCTCTCGTCTGGGTATTTACTTTTTCTGGAAATTGATCTTCCAGTCAAAGTTTAAATTTCACCTTTCCGATAATCGATCTACGATCAGGTTCTAAATCCGCTCATTCGAGAATCGATCTCTAGTCTAGGTATCCACTTTTTCTGGAAATTGATCTTCTAGTCAAAGTTTAAATTTCACCTTTCCGATAATCGATCTATCGGTCAGGTTCTAAATCTGCTCATTCGAGAATCGATCTCTCGTCTGGGTATCCACTTTTTTTGGAAATCGATCTTCCAATCAAAGTTTAAATTTTTCCTTTTTGATAATCGATCTATCAGTCAGGATTCTAAATCCATTCATTCGGCAATCGATCTCCCGTTTGAATACCCACCTTTATTTGGGAATCAATCTCCCACTTAAGGTTTTTAAATTTCACCTCTCTGAGAATCGATCTCTCAGTTAGGTCCAGCTTTCACTTGATGAAAATTGATCTTTCAATCAGATCCACAGCTCCTAAACTTCATTGATCTACTTCGATCTACTCCAACATATGTGATTTACTCTTTGAGTTCATCACACATGTTGGGGGTACATTTGTTGACCTCATTTTTGTATGAGGTCCACACATGACTCTAAAATCCACTCAAATTCAAATCAATTCAAATTCAAATCAATTCAAACTCAAGTCAATTCAAGTCCCAATCTATCTAGATTCCAATCAAACCCAATTCAAATTCAGAATTCAGACTCAAACCCAAGGCTAAAGGTCCCAGTCCTGAAAGCCTTTTCTAGTGAATTTTTAAACACTTCAAAACCCTATCAATTCACCTCTTATTCAGAGTCTATCACTTGCATAGTGATAAGACATGTATCTAGAGGTAACCCTCCAAATTTGAGTCCATTCTGAGGTCTCTAACCCCAGAAACTAAATCAAATTCCAAAGGCTGTAAAACCTTCAAATATTTACGGCCAATGCCACTGGACCTTTCATCCAATGGATCCTGACCTTGGAGCTTCCTCCAAAGCTTTCAATCACTTCCAAACCCTCAATCCTAACATGTTGATCAATAAACTATATTTTTTTGGATTCATTTCAGCCCCCAGTGGACCTGAGGTCAAAATGACTAAAATGCCCTTAAGGGGTGCAAATAGTCATTTTTAACCAAATGAGCTCCAAATTGAATACAACCACCTCCAGCAGGTTTCAAATGCCGAACAAAACCTGTTAGACCCATTCCCACACTCTTGGTCAACCTGGTTGACCTAAGAGGTCCCTTAAGGGTTTAAATAAGTAATTTGACTGAAATGACCTATCTAAACCTTGGGACCACATCCAGCAGCCTCTAAATGTCATTTCAAGTTGATCAAACCCATTTCCAGACCTTAGACCCACCTGGTTGACCTAATCAACCTAGGTTGACCTAAGAGACCCTTCAAAGGTTCAAACAGGTGTTTTGACCCAAATGACCCATGTAAACCATGGAATAACTCCTACTAGACTCCAAATACCTAACCAACTTGTCCAGTCCAGACCCACACCCTGGGTCAACCTGGTTGACCCAGTCAACCTAGTTGACCCAATTGCCCCTTAATGCTTTAAAATGGATTATTTTAATCTATTCAACCCATATTAATCCCATAAACTCTCAAATCATTCCATGATCTTACTCAAATCATTCCAAACTTAATTCAATCTTATAGTCAATAATCAACCAAAGTCTAATCAATCTTCATGAAACAAGTCCTCAATCAATCATTTGGTCTTCAATCACTTCAATCAAACCAATGTTCATTCAATCAAATTCTAATTGCATTCAAACTCCTTCAAAATTCCCTTGAACATAGTCTCAACTTCTCCAAATTCATTATAGGTCCACCCATGGATTTGACTTGGTCAAACCACCATGGATGGTCAAATCCCATCACATAAACACCCTTCCATTCATGTAATTGATCTAACCATGGAGATCACTTGCAAAACAATCATGCCAGCTTACATAAACTGTCCTAGGATCCATCTCATCAATTATTGACTGAGTTGACTGGTCAAACCAGTCAAACTCAATGCTTAAGGGACCATTTCTATGGTCAAAACCTTTAAACCAATGAACCCACACCCATCCAGTCATTTGGAGAGACCCTAGGAGCTGTCTTGATGCCACCTCAGCCCCTTTGACCACCCTTGACTGGTCAAGCAGTCAACTAGAGCTCAATTGAGCTCTAGTGGTCAAACCTATTCAAATTGATTCACCCAGCCTAAACCAGGTCTTTCCAGCCCCTGGACTCGACACTAGAAGCTTCGAGGAGACTAACTCAATGCTTGGCGCCTCTCCAGCTCAGCCCTAACATCTCTTGGTCCCCCCCCCCCCCCCATGTGGAGACAAAATTCTTGGCCACCTCAGTCAGTACAGCCACTCCCCTGTCCTTCTAACCACCTGAGACACATGTCCTCCATCCAGGCATTCTCTCTGATCGATCACAGCCGTCCAAGCGAACTCCAGTAGCTAGAATAGGGCAAAGGGCACGAGATCAACTGATTCCAAGCCATTCTCACTCCAGTTGATCCCCAGAGCTTTTAGCATTTAGTTTTGCTTCCCTGAGCTCCCAGGAACTCTTCCCAGCCTTTTCCCGTCATTTGGACACTACCGGCGATAAGGAGTATGAAGGACCGAGGACACCTCCGTCCAAGCTCCCTCCACTCCATTTCTAGTGATCCTCCAAGATCGAAGTCTGAAGGAGATCAACATGAAGACAATCTACAAGTTCAACCGTGTTTAAATCAACCAAATCCATTCACTATATCTCGGTATATCCTAAACCATAGGTGTTTACTTAGGTTCTTAAATAACTCATTAAGTATTACATCAAATGGATTAAGATTAATCCCCCACTCTTACTTAGCTTCTAATATACCTCTGCTCAAAGTTTCACGCCGTTTGGATCAGTATTTCATGAAAACGAAATAAAAAAATAGATCTAGGGCTTACGGGTTGACGGAGGAAGGAGATGATGCCGCCAGCCGTTGGATCCGCGCTCTCGCGATCAACGGTTGTGATTAAACCAGGTTTAAGTCTCTCCTCGACCGCAGTTTAGCCAGATCGTTAGTGGGTTAAATCCTGGCCGTCCGTCTAAACCGCGGGATCTTGCCAGACTGTCCGATCGTTTAGGATCGAACTTGATCCCGCGGATCTGATCTCGATTGTTGGATCAGAACCGCGATAGATCCGACAGCCTTAAATCCTGCCGTGCTGGTTAAGTGGCGGGTCCCACATTACCGCCGCCATCTGCGTGGCCATCTTCGCGTGCGCCGCGTGTCCCGGTCAGCGCCGCCGTTTGACTGGGTATTTAAGATATCTAAAATAAATTCAGAAAATTACCAGAACTTCAAAAATTCATAAGAATTTCAATTCTTATTCATTTTTGGATTTTTTGAGCTTGTTTTGTTTGTAATTTTAATTACTATATTTTAAAAATAAGTAAAAATTATTTTGATTAATATTTTATTAGTAATTTCAATAATATAGAAAAGCTAATTTCATTTTTAAATAAAAATATACAAATTATATTGAGCTAAATTTTGGCAGGGGTATACTAGGGTCTAATCTTGATTCACTGTGATTTTTCTAAGCCCATTTGATACAATGTTATTTGGTTTATGAATTTACAAAAATCTAAGTCAAAATTTGACTTAGATTATTGAAAACTCATAAATCATTCAATCTAAATCCATCTCAAGCATGTTAGAGTTCTATGGAACCAGT
Organism: Dendrobium nobile; assembly: GCA_022539455.1. Lineage (NCBI taxonomy): Eukaryota > Viridiplantae > Streptophyta > Magnoliopsida > Asparagales > Orchidaceae > Dendrobium > Dendrobium nobile. The sequence continues at coordinate 59,310,919 of CM039721.1, forward strand.
GTAAAGTCATCCTTTCACTGAAATTGGTTTAGATCTTGATCATGTATAGCTTAGCTAAAATTTACCTTCAATATCATGCTTAATCTAGTCTAAGTAACTAATGAACCATACATGATCACTATATCAAATTAGATTGACTCTCTATATAGGGATATTGATATACATATGCATATATGTATATGTCCCAAGATCATCTTATTCTAATTTGATGTATCTATTCCTCTATAGTAAATTGTTCAAGCTTATAGGTCATTAAATGACCTATAACTATGATAATTCACTATATTCATTCCATAGAATATTAGGAGCACTTTTATTGTTCATGTTTGTATTGATGTGTTTATAATTAGTGTCCAAAGAGTTAGAGAACATTGATTGCTTTCCTACAACCTCGTGACATTAAGGACAACAATTAAGATCGTGTCTTAGTCAACTTAGATTAATCTAGGTGAACTACACACCATTCCTTTTGGAATGAAACTCAAACTTAGAGAACTAGTGTCATGTACCCAATGATCTAATACACCTTGATTGGACATTAATTGATCTTATAATAACTAGTAGATTTATGAGATCCTTTATTAAGGATCTTTTTCTTTTATTTCAACAAATCCAAATAAATTAAATAAAATTCATACAAATATAAAATAAATCTCAAATCACTCTAACTAATTCTAAAACACATATCAAATCTTTTAAAATCAAAATACAAATTCAAATTTCATTAAATCTCATTAAGACTAAATTAAACCTTTAATTAACTCTCAAAACTTCTCAAAAATATAATAAATTAAGATTAAACCCAAAAATTATAAATAATACCTCTAACTGGCCAATTTTGAATCCTTAACCAATGAAAAATAAAATCAAATCAATTTGACAGCAAGTTAGAGCTTAATTTAATCTTAAGTGAAATTCAATATTTAATTCATTTAAATAATTAATAATAATTAAAAATTCTTATAAATTCCCAAACACTTCATAATCTCTACTTAGGTCATTCCTGACATTTGGAGTTGATTTCAAGGAGTTGAGAATTCATTTGGAGCAAAAACTTAAAAAGGCCCTCAAATTAAACAATTTCAAAAATTCAATAAATACCTCAAACTTCTAAAATTCATAAAAAATTAAATAAAAATCCAAATCAGTCAAACTTAATTGCATTCAACTCATAATAATGTCTAATATTTATTAAAAATATTAAAATTTCAGGAAATCATTAATTTCAAAAAGTCAATAAATCGGTCAAACCTAAGTCAAAATCAGTTCAAAATTTCAAACCTTCATAATTAAATCGAGAAAAATCCAATTTCAGCATACTTACCTTCTAACTGATCATCTTAAGGTCTAATATTTTAATAAAATGCTAACTTTCCAGAATTTAACCATAAATAAAAAGTCAACTTTTGTACCCTTTAATTAATGGATTAAAACATTCCAAAAATTCTTAAAAAATAAAAATTATTTTAAAACTCTAGAAATGTTCAACCAATTATTAAAATTAGTAATCAAATTTCTTTTGAATAAAATTCATTAACTTTTAAGTCTTAATCAACTTAAGCTACTTAATTATACCGGGTACCACTAGGTAACCCAGACCTACGAGGCTATTAGCTTAGCCCCAAGGAAGGTGAAATAAACTTCACGGCCTCGATGAGAAACAAAGGTGGTATCCGACCAACAATTAAAATCAACCTTAAAATCAAATTCAAATCATTAAAATATTCAATAAATAATTCAAAGTTCTAAATATTATAATAAAATTCATTAAAAATTAAACTAAATTTTAATTCATCTAAACTAAATTAATTTGATAATTTGATTGATTAAAATTTATTTTAGTCAATCAAATTTGATTATTAATTTAGATTAAATGAATTAAGGCTTCTATGCCTAAAGCTTGATTCCTTTTGGAGAGCTTTAATCATTTTAATTTAAAGAAGCCTTTAACACATATAAATAACCAAAAGATCTCCTATGTGTTGTGCACGACTCCTTTTAGGAAGGCACTAATATATTTGGATTTGGAAATCTTTAAACAAATATAATAATATACCGACCTTATGTGGCATACACGACTCCTTAGGGAAGGTGTGTCACATTGCATTTATATAGTCCCTTTTTCTCTCTCTAATAAAATTTTGGGGATTCTCAAATTAAACACTTATCTTCTTTATAAGACGAGTGTATATTTTTGAAAGTCCTAGGACTTATAAATTGATAATTCCCTGCACTTAGGGAATTATCAATCTATAAGTTCTTTATAACTAAATCAAATAACTTTAGCATCTAAAATCGGAATAATTCAAAATTCAAATACACTCTACTTAAACTTCAATTAAATTCTCATTTGACCTTTAATAAATGAATTCTAATAATACATGCAATTTGAACAATAAATTCCTATAGGATCTATCCAAGCCACACGACCTCTTTCACACACTTAGATGCTTGCTAGGACAACCAACTTTAGCCTAGGCTGGGCCGGTGGTTTATTGTGGTTTGTTTGCGGGTGTCTTGCCTAGAGGGCACCTATGTGTGTTTGCTTACTTTTCTGTACTGCATAACATGCATATTTATTTTCATGTCTGTACACTAGAGAGCGGAGTGAGTAAAGTGAGGGTCGTGTACTTTACTTTTCTGTTTTTATTTTCATGCATTTATAACTGTTCACAACGCACTCATAGCATTCATAATTACATAACTGCCTCTACTTTCCTTTCTTTTATATTACTGCAAGAGTAGAATGTTCCTAGGGATCGATGTACTTGTAAAGAAATGTAAAGCTTTATTTTCTTAGAATTGTTGTATATAGATTGAGTCTGTAAAGCGTCTTGAGTCTGTAAAAGAATTAAAGATAACTGCTTATATATATACAAATGGGGCTCCAAAAAGTAATATCCTCCCCCAGGAGGATGTTCCTTTTTGGAATTCCATAGAAAACTTGGAGCCTGAAGACCATAAGCAGTTATATTTTATTCTATTTTCTCGTAGGCTTAGAACCCAGGTTTGTTGTCGGTGGAGCCTGACCACCTTTACTTTCCTGCAGACCCTATGATGTACTATGTAAATTTTATATTAATAAAATCAGCTATTTTATATATATATATAATTGTTTAATACATCATTCGCATACGAGTAGATTTTTGGTTTTTTGTAAGCATATTTTATTACATTTGGTTTAAACTCTTTAGTAATTCCTTGATTCCTAGAATATAGCCATTTTAAAATCTTGCATCATCGACGAATTGTTGTGATTAGGATTGTTAGCTGGAAGCCCACTCTAGGCATGTGATAAGTCTAGATCGTATACACTTTTCTCTGCACATTCCTTCTAATCAATTCTAATTCTTTCAAAATTCAGTGTTAGAGTCTATAATCTAAAGCCTGATCGTGGAAATTTAAATTAGCCCAAATATTTAATTAAATTTGTATATAATTTTTGAAATTAATTAGTCTTCATTTAAATCGAGAGTATTCTCTTAAGATATATAATTAACTATAGGGGCTTGCCCCTATAGGGAGTCTAGATCCCAGAATAATCTAAACCCTATCTTAATTTTCTTTCTAAGGTAGGGGAAATATCTGTGAACGTGGATTAGTACTTTATCTATATTTTAGAGATTTATTTCTATAATCAAAGGATAGATAGATAATTGATCTGCTCTTACAGACATGTCAAATATCTTCTATATTTGATAATAGAAATAAATCTATAATTCATTAGTCTAATCAGGTCGATAGGATAATATACGAGTCGTTCTTCGGGATGATTTGTATATTTCCTATGCTGCACCTAATTAGAAGAATGAATTATGGTTTCCTTTCTCTAAAATCAATAGAAGGACATTATGTTGCTCCTCGGGGAGGTATAATGTCCGACTATGTAGATTTAACTGAAAAAAATATTAAAATATAAATAAAGTGAATCATGTGAGGAAATAAAATCTTATTTATAATAAAAAAAATCCTGTTTTATCTAATTTTTTTAAAATGTATTCTCATAATCAAGAAATAGATAGGTATTTGATTTGCTTTCACAAGCAAATCAAATATCGTCTATATATTTGATTATAGGAATGAATTAACGATTCATTAATCTAATTAGGTTGATAGGGTAATATACTAATCATCCTTTAGGATGATTCGTATATTCCCTATACCATACCTGATTAGGAAAATGAATCGTAGTTCTCTTTCTTTAAAACCAATAGAAGGATATTAGTCCGCCCTTCGGAGCGGCCTAATATTCGACTATACGGATTTAATTGAAAGAGAACATTCAAAATATAAATAAAGCAAACTATTTTCAACATTTAAATAAAAAATATATATTTTATTTAAAATAAAACGAATTTTAAAATTCCTTCCCTCCTCTCCTTCTCTTTCTTTCTTTTATTTTTATAAAAATATAAAAATAACATTTCTTTCTTTTATATATATTTTTTAAAATTAAAATGATGATATTTTTAAAATTAAAAGTATAAGTCATATTTTTAAAATTTAATTTAATTATATATTTAAAATAAGGTTGAAAGAATTTATTTTCTCACAATATACACCATTCTTCTTGACCTTAATAATTTACTTTACAAGATTATCAATACTGTTTTGAGAGGATGACTCACCACTTATACGAATATCAATAATATAAGTTGATAGCTGACTTTAAAGAGCCACAAGCTCAATTGTAAAAAAGACACATTGGATATAACTCTAGTAGATGTATCAATTTTCTCACTTCATAAGCAAGGAAATAATCACTTAGGTTTAAGAATACTACACAAAGAAATAGCTTAGTACTAGATTTATAAAAATGATTATATGCATGTCAACAACAATATATAATATCTCGATAACATAATGATGTAGGTTTTTTGTTTCTTTACCTCTACGCGTTGATCGACGATGAGTTTTTATTTACCATTCATATTTGGAACATCAATCTCAAAAACACTACAAAAATGTGACACTTCATCTAGTAAGGCACTCTATCCATTCTCCCTTAGTATATGCAGTCATTATTTAGATACTTGTATAAATTTCATTGTATTTTTAATGTCCTGATATTTTTTTTGTAACGATTGTGATAACTCATTTGTAATCTTTAAAATATCAATCATTAAATGCATTATGAAAATAAAATCAAAAGACTATATTACATCAATCAAAACACTTGCTTCAACCTATTGCTAATCATGCACCCCTTCCTCCTTAGCAATCTCAAGTACCTCGAGTACAGAAGCATACATTCTTATTAGAATAATTAGAGTATGAAAATGTGAACTCCATCGACCGCTTATTAGATTGCCAACTTTAAGATGTAAAAGTATCTTATCATGTTGAATAACTTTAAGAGCATCTAATATCTTTTAGGAAACCCCAACTGTATTGATAATTTTAGAAGGAAACTCAAACAAATATTTCACTTGCCAATGATTCTTCACTACAGCTACTAAACATAATTGGAGTTAATGGGAAAAATAATGAACATAAAAAGCTCGAGGATTATCACTAAGGATAAGTGCCTTCAAACCGTTAAATTCACCTCGTATATTGGATGTCCCATCTTAACTTTGACCACGTACCCTATGTAAGATCAATGAATGTTTGACAAGCATTGCTTCAATAACTGTTTTAAGTGTTATTGCATTAGTTGAACAAATATATTTAATATTAATAAATCTTTTAATAACTTTACCTTTCTTATCCATATATCTCAAAGATACTGCCAACTGCTCCTTAGTTGACACATCATGAGTTTCATCTATAAGAATAGCGAAGTAAGAATTGCCAATGTCATTCATGATGGAAGCAAATAATTTAGTCGCTGCTGCATAACAAATTTTTTTCTGAACTTTTAGTGAAATCAACTTCAATTTTGCACTAGCATTTTTAAAGTAACCTTTTTTTATTTTTTCATTATGATGAGCATGAAAATGAAATAATTCTAGATAATTGACTTTATTATTTGAATCAAGTGACTCATTGTGACAACAAAAGGACAAACCTTATCGTAGAAGCAATTTAACACAATCAACTGAAGCAAACAATAGGATTCAATATATTTTTTTTTACTTCTATCATTTTTATTGAGCCACGAATTATGAACATTCTATAATTTAAGATTTATTTAATCTTCATATTTTTGTCTTATTTTGTTATAAGCACTACTACGTCCACCAACATGAACTAATAATTCTTTTTTCTCTTCCAATTTTTTAATCCTTCACCAACAAATAAATCACCACCACCTTGATTTATAATTTTCTATTCATGTGATTTGAATAGATAACAGTATAAATAAAATGCAACATCTTTGTGCACACTATACTCCAACCATTTTAGATATTCTTCAAACCATTTTGAATGAAACTTATGAGCAATATTTCCTATTATTGTTTGGGGAAAATTATGATTTTTTTGTTGATATGGTCCCATCACCAAATATGCTCATCGAACTGTCCCTCTTATTTACATCATAACTCCAGATTGAAGATCGAAGACCTAGGTAAACATTAAGATTATCAATATCAACCTCAACACTGTAAGCTAAATATAATAATAATAATAAATATCCTGAATTCTAAACATAGTAAACAGTAATAGTAAACAGGTTAAGCATAAGTAGTGCTAAAAAATTGTACATGAACCATGGATTAGGAAACTATGAACTTTATATATAATACAATTTTGTTAACTAAGGCTTCGTTTGGGACGGCTTTTTTATTGCTTTCTAAAACGGAGTTTTAGTACAAAAATAAAAAAAATTTGTACTAAAATCCGTTTTAGAAAGCAGTAAAAAAGCCGTACCAAACGAACCCTAAATCAAACATGAATATGCATGACTAACAAATTCGACACACAATTCAGTATTCATGCTTAAGGAAGTTGATCGTGAAAACTGAAAACAATATTAGGTAGCCAAAGGCTATGAAGCTCGTGGAAAGCTGTTGTGAGGATTAGTTTTGACATACAAAACAGAGAATCTTTCCCATCCCATATATAACAGAAAAAAATTCATAACATAGAAAACTTTCCCATCAAGTTAGTTCAAGCTATAGATAAAAAAAAATCATTCATATTTCAGATTGAAGTTGTTGAAAGAAGTTGTTGAAAACTCAACCATGGAAGATCCATTAATAGTTGGCAAATAGTAAGACATAAACAATCACAAGACAAGCCTAACTTGTAAGAAATGAAAGAACATGAAATGGAACAGAGAGATAAATAGGGTTGCCAAACCTTGGTTTTGCCCAAAGAAATTCAGCTTTTTTTTTAGCTTGGATGCTAGAGACGTTAGCAGGCGCCAGGCAGTTGTGGGATGCATAACGACAGGATTGAGGTTCAAGGAGTACCGGAGTGCTGACAAAAGCTTCGGCGAGCTAGAGACTAGAGCCCATGATTGTAGGTAGGATGTTGAGAGCCGAGGATTGGAGAGATGCTTAGCGAGTGGGGGAGAATGATTCAACGAGAATGGGAATGAGGCTCAAGGAGGCTTACTTCATTCGAATAGAAGGCCTAGCAACATTTTTTTTCCTTTTAGGGCAAAATAGGGCTGGCGGGGAGATTAATATCCAAAATATCTTAATATAATATATTTATTTAAAGTTGAGGGTGGGCAATTGCCCACTCTTGGATGAGCACTGGTCCAGCCCTGATATAAATTTTTTTTTCTTTTATAAATAGCAACTATCAGACTCTTAATAGGATGCAATGGAGAAAAAAGTTCACGTTGCCAACCCCATAAAATGGGATAAATATTTGTTGTTTTTATTGTTATTATATAAATAGCTACAAACATCTCAAATATTCCTTAAATGCACAATATTTTTGAAACTTAGAAGGTCATATATGCAAAGGCAAGTGAATTGCTTTTGCCTTTGCATAAATGATTATTTAATTTTTTTATTTCATAATAATAGAAACTATAATATGTGTAAGTGATATTCCATTAAACACATCGGCGATAAAATTAATTTTATATTAGCTTCAAGATTTTAATTGAAAATGATTGTGATATAAAGAAAATCCATGGAGTATGTATATATATATATATATATATATATATATATATATTAATTTTTATTCATGAAATTTTTTTAAGTATTATAAAAAATAATAGCTAGCCGTATATGTACAAATAAAGGCTCTAGTCATAATTTATTAAAGCTTGTCTAAAGGTTAAAAAAGAATTATTAGTGACAAAATAAGTTGATTTTAAATATGGTTTAAAATTAATTATTATGTCTGTTTGAGATGGCTACAATTTTTTATAAAGGAAATGGCGTCGGAGCTTAGCCGCTTATTCATGATAACTTCAGGCTAGTTTTATTTCATTTTGTAGCGTATATGACTACATAGGATTAGTGCTCTGTTGTTTTGAGTGTAGCCTATTATGGGCTACATTTGTCTATAAATAGGTAGGTAGCCCTTACTTGTAATAGAGATTAGATTTTGAGATGAATAATATTTGAGTTTTACTCTCATGTGAATTCCTGTATCCTAAGATTTATTCTCAGGTGGTGGGTTCTTGCTCCAAGAAGGAGTTCTTGGAGTGGTGTCTGGCTATCGTCACCGGATCGCCGACATGGATTCGTCGAGCCCCCTCCGGTCCAGTGTCATTTGGTATCAGTGCAAAAGATCTTGGCGGAGAAGCTTTGGAGGGCAAATCAGCAAGTTGCTGTTGGCACAAGGGCTTGTTCACTTGCGGGAAGTTTGTCGGATTCGTAAGCCACTGGGAGAGTGATGAGAGCAGCTGGCGAAGAATATTTCCATGAAACGTAGTTATTTCCCTCTACTTGAGTTTTTGTTTTGTATCTGAGATTAATGGTGATAGAGTGGAAAATAGAAAAGCCCTCAGTGTTTTGTATCTTGAGCCTAGCTCAGGTGGTGACAAGGGGTGCTCAAGGCAACACATCAAAAAAGCTACTGGCAAGCTGGTCTCAACCGTTTCTTAGTTTTTGGAAAATAATAAATAAATAGTTCTGGTGTCGGAGAGAGTTTTGGCAAAGAATAAAGGAATAGTTATTCTTGTGCCAGAGAGAGTTTTTGCAAAGAATAAAGAAATAGTTCTTCTTGTTTAGCTCTCTGTTTTTATGTATATGTTTTCCCCAATTATAGGTGGTGAAGCAAGACATAACAAAGAGAAGCAGATGACATCGAGATCCATAGGAGGTGTTCGTAAAGGCTTCCAAAATTTGGTGTCTCAGTTCAGTAGTCACTCTTGCTGGTCGAGACCTGTTTGTACCTGTTCAGTGTTAAGTGATGTCTGATTCTTATGCACCCAAGGAGTTCCACAACTGTTCTTGATTGTCTTGAATAGATTCTTGAAGATTAGAAGCAAGATGCCTCCTCGACGAACATTGCAGCGAGCAGAAATTGAAGATCTTCAACAAGAAATTATTCAACTCCAGCAACGACTATTAAGGCTCAAACGAAGAAAAGGCACCAAATGCGTATGAACCAATGACGACGAGGGCAATTCAGATAATCAAATCTCTTCTACCCACAAAGACCCATTTGAAGGACAACCTCGTCAGTCTTCCACCACACCCTCGATCGAGTTCAACTTCAAAGGATTTGAAGATCCATTGCCGAAATTGTTGTGTATGCCTCTTCTACGATGAGCTGGTGTATGACGTGTATGATGACGACATGTTCGATGGAGTTCTTGATCTTGAGCAACTTGCATACGATGTTAATGACAATGATAAGATGGAAGTCCAGCATAATATCAATGATGGTTCTTTTCTATCCTTTGAACTCATCAACTCCACACCATGGAGGACATCAAATGAATCTGTTAAGTTTCCTCAACTGAAGAAAGAATCACTGGTGCTCTTAAACTTACAACCGAAATCGTCATCTGTTGTTCAGTCACTCCCAAAGTCAAACATGGAGTTCCTAGACTTGTCATTTCGTGACATGGAGTTCCTAGACTTGTCATTTCGTGATCTTCCAGTGGACCGCTCTAAGATCAGCATTTCATACTCAGACGTGGCTCCGACAGGTTGTACTTCTACATATAGCATGTTGGGGATATGCTTACAAATGGAGGAGATCAACAACATTCTATTAAAGGAAGCTCAAAAGATTGATAATGACAGGACTAGTTACCAGCTAATCAAAGCAACGACTTCATCCGTGCCCTTGCATGCTATTCTTACGTGGGAATTTAGCCATGGTAGCTCATCTTATGAATTATTTGTCAAAGATCTTGAAGATGTTTTGAGTGCAAAGACATAGGAATATCTAGACCGATTTAGCCAACCAAACTCACCTCCTTATGGCGGCCAACCAGACATCTTCATATGAGCCTTAAGTTCCTCGTACCCTGGTAGTATGACGCTGGAGCTGGGCCGCTTATTCATGATAACTTCAGGCTAGTTTTATTTCATTTGGTAATGTATATGACTACATAGGATTAGTGTTCTGTTGTTTTGAGTGTAGCCTATTATGGACTACATTTGTCTATAAATAGGTAGTCTTTACTTGTAATAGAGATTAGATTTTAAGATGAATAATATTTGAGTTTTACTCTCTTGTGAATTCCTGTATCCTATGATTGTTCTTAGGTGGTGGGTTTTTGCTCCAAGGAGTTCTTGGAGTGGTGTCCGGGGACCATCATCGGATCGTCGACGTGGATTCGTCGAGCCCCCTCCGTTCCGGTATCATGTAATTATAAAGTTGCTGTAGATATAATTAATTTTTGAAAACTTCTCTAGAAATATGTTTCCTAGCACACAAATTCATTTAAATTAATAAATCGGTAATGACCAAACAAAAATTATAATTTTGATGTAAAAATTAGTGAAGCAACAAGAAAGCTATGAAGCCTTAGCCTTATTACTTTTTTCTTGGTCATAAAATTTTTTTCTTTTAACTTTTTCTTAACAAAATAATGTGTAAAACTTAATTTCAATTTCATTTCATCATGTTAATTTTCATTTTATGTATTTGATTAAAAAAAGAAACATTCAACAAAATAATTTTAGCACTCAAAAAGAGGGAAGAAATTAACCGCGGAAGAAAGATTATGGAATTATATATATCAACATATTTTATAATAAATTCAGTCGTAGCAGGGCCCAAGTTGGAACTTTTATTCTATCCAGTGAACGTACGCAGATGAAGGTTCGGTTTTAGACAAAAAAGCGTCTGTACCGAGTTTTTTCAAAAAACTCAAACTCGGTACACTGAAAAAAAACTCGGTATAGGCACTTTTTTGCCTAAAACCGAACCTTTCTCAGCGTACGTTCACTGGATAGAATAAAAGTTCCCCAAGTTGATCCATTGGAACATGGGCAAATTCCGGCATGCTGGATAGTGGGTTTCAAATGTTTTGGGTTTTCTTTCAAAAAAAAAAAATTTTTTTGGGTTGAAGTGTTGGTAGATGGGCATAGTGAAATAAAAAAACTCCATCATCAACATTCATTTGGAGTGGCAATGACATATATATATATATATATATATATATATATATTTGATACGTCATCGAAAATTGTTTTGATCGAGCACGAATTTAGAGGCATATTCAAGTTAGAAACTTTCAAAATTAAATTCAGAATCATTTGAATACATTTGAATTTCAATCTCAACAAACTTATAGTCAAATTGAACATCTCAAAGAGACGAGCCTAACGACACCAAAATCGGTCCAACCAAATCCCAAATGGGTCCAAATCGAGGGCCCGGACCACATTTAGAAGAGTCAAAGCATTATTTGGATGACAAAATGATACTCAAATATGGCATGCTTATAAGCAAATCGAGCGGCTCGGCGAGACGAATCCAACGAGCATAAGATCACTGAATTCTGACATCATTAAGATACTAAAACAATTGAAAAACTCTCTATGATTGGGGGATCCAATACGATCCATCTGATGGAGCAATCCGAATCTACACCGAATCTTCTCTATATTTATGGGGTGGGACACTCATGAAAATCTATAAATAAACCCTCACTCACTATATGAAGGGGACCTTGAGCTAGAGATTAGAGAGAGCTCTAAAACCTCAAGAGCTCTAGCACCACCGCCCGGCCACCAACCGTCGCTGGACTTCCACCCGACCGCTACTAGACTTTAGCTCGATCTTCATCGAACTATCGCCAGGCCTCCGACCGTCGCCAGACTTCATGTCGACCGTCATCAGACCACCGCCAGACTTCCACCTGGCCCCCGACCATTAACGAACTTCAGCTCGACTATCGTCGGACCACCATGGCCACCTACTGCAGCTGGACATCAGCACGACAGTCGTCTATGGTCCTTCTGACCTCCCTCGCCAGAAAATGGTCCTTCTGACCACCATCACAAGACTACGGACTTTCCGACCTCCGTTGCTCGCCGAATATGTTTCTACAAGCTAAACAAACATTCCAATACTAATTCTTCCAATTTCGACCATGTAATATGATGTACATTTGCTACATCAACCCAAAGCCTTCCCCCCAAGGAAGGGCCTCATTTGTAATTGACTGCAAATAATAGTGGATTCATTCAAATTGGGCCATGCCCCATGATTTTTCCTTCTTTTCAGAAGTTTCCACGTAAAAGCTCTGGTATCTCTTATTGATGATACATCCTCTCTTTTATCTGCTTGTGTACTGGATCTTTGTACAAAACTAAGAAATTAAATTTTATATTTCTCTACTACTGCGAATATTCTAGGACGCAACAATATTAATAAAAATTAAAGAGTACAAAGGTGGAGAAGATCCAAATGCAAAGCTGAAAACAAAAACTTAAGAGTAGAACTGGCAAAAGACCATATAAGCTTGACAAACTAACCCTAACAAAAATAAACTATCTAATTTTGGACGTTGAAAGTAATCTTCATATGAGTGTCTTCTCTATTAAAATAAGCTATCATTAATTGATAATCCACATGAATTATTATTAATATGAAAATTTAACAACTTCGTTGAAATAAAGAATAACCATTTTATTAATAATTAGTCATCCATTTTAAAATAAAAGAAGTGCCTGCATGGTTAAATTTTTTCACATCATTAAAGCCTAATATAAATTTAGCTAAATAATCTACACAAGAATTATCCTCTCTATAAATATGAGAGAGACCATATGATGATGAATGGTAATGAGTTTAGATCATTGATTTGATTAATTGGTGGATGGAGGGCTCCTTAAAGGTAATTAGAAGAGTTAATATTAATTTTGAGGACTTAATTTGAAGGTGGGGACAAGGAATAAGGTGGTTAGGAATCTATGCAATCAACCCATAACATAAAGTCAATTTTCATACGAATGGTTCTTCTCATACACAATCAAATTAAAGAAAACTTGTACTTATACTACTAAAAAGTTAATGTTTTCGTAGCAGTTTATAGTGGCGGTTTTAAAACCGCCGCTATAGATGGATATAAACAGCGATAAAAACCACGCTAAGTTCACTGCATAGTGGCTGCAAGATTTTGTAGCAGCAGTTTTAAAAACTGCCGGCTTAAGCAGGCTGCTAATAAGTTTGTTCTCCTTCGTTCGTGCCCAAGCCGACCCGCAACTTTGTCTTCCAAGATCTTCCTTTGACGGTGATCTACGCCGAATAAGCAGCCCCAATGCTGAAGCCACCCATCTCTACGCCGAATCCTACCATCTTGATGTCGAATCATCCAATCATGTTGAATCCTGATGTCCCAACGCCTAATCCACCCCGAAACCCACGGTGAAAAAAATGGGAGGAGACGAGCATATCAGAGTTTAGTATGGATTGGAAAACGTTTGATAGGTCAATTGTGCTATGGAAGTAGTATAGGTCAATTCTATCGGGAACAGATCAAGTTTGGAGATTTTATTATGGATTTTTATAGATATGGTGGAATTTAGAAATTCTACATGGAATGACTCAAGGACATCCTCTAGATGGTATATATAATTTTTTTATATTTTTTGGAGTTCTGATTTTTTTGTGGGTGTTTGTTGACTTGAAATTATTTACAAAACTCGAAAAAAAAAAAAAAGAAATACAGCTTGGACTTGGTTGATCTACAAAAATTTGACAATAATGGCCCCTTATAAATTTAGGATTATTAAAATATAGGATGTGTAATCAATATCTAGAGACTTTGTTGGGTTATGAGTAGTTTAGGTTGGTCAAATGCTTCCAAGATTGGAACTGGCATGGTAATTCTAAAATAACTTAACCAACTTCAACTACGGGGAATTTATTTGGATTTAGGGGGTTGGAGTGAGATTTAGGATTGTTATCAGATGAAAAACCTAAAGTAGAAAAGAAATAAAGATTATTCCAGTATTGACAAGTTGTGTTTTATCTTTAAGAAAGTCAATAATATATATATATATATATATATATATATATATATATATATATATATATATATATATATATATTAGTGCTAATTTTCCTAATAATCTCATAAGGGTAACTTGTAACTTTGATTTTGATTTAATTTGAGTTTGGTTGTACGAGTTTATTTTAGAACAAATTCATTTTGTACAAATTTTATGACCAAATTTTTAGTGGAAATATTTAGGGATGATATTTTTCAAAGATGGGTAGATTATAACTAACTAAAAATCTAGAAAATATTTTAAAACATATGAATTTTTATTTCAACTTGAGAGCTGCAATGTTCTGCTTGAGAGCACAACATCACAAAAATCTTCATCGTAGTGCTAATAGCTCTGTTCTACTGTAAATCTAGATTTAGCATATAGTTCAACTGTGCTTGGTCATGGTGCTGTGGCGCTGAGCACTGAACTAAGCTTTATATATATATATATATATATATATATATATATATATATATATATATATCTATACTACTATTATAAAAGTGGCTTGGGATTCCACCCATAGCAAATCCTGACCATCTATTTTAATTATTCAAATCAAATCTCATCCGTTCATTTTAATTATTATAATTATAATTAATTAATTACTTAATAACTGAAAAAAGCGATTTGTAAGAAAAGGCAATTAATGTTACGCATTATTTGATGAAAGATGACCATATAGACATATTGCATTGAAGACTTTAAATTAATAACTGAAAAAGCCATCAATTGCATTAATTAATTATCACATCAGTCTCTTGAACTTCTAAACTGTTTGCATTAATCATCTCGCATTTCAGATTTTGGAAGATGAAGGAAATCGTCGATTTTTGCACGATCTGATTTTGCGCTTCTTCGCATTCATCTCCCTCCATTAACTTCTTCGCTTCATCTTCTTCTCCTGTCTTGGCTTCGCATGCTATATTTTCAAAGAATGCTAAAAACCTTCGCAAGAGGTCATCGTCAACGATACACGCTATGAAGGTAACAATCTTTCAGCCCTTTCGCGCACTTCTTCGCATGCTTCCTTGATTGGAAGATTGGTCATGAATCCTGGATGCTCGTTGTGAAGGGAACGATCTTTCAACCATTTCACGCGCTTCTTTAGCTAAATACCGTAAGTCGCTAGCTTTTTGCTCCTAAGATTGGTCATGATTTACTTTCCCGCTTCAAAGTTCAAATGTAACTGGATGTAAGCAAATCACAGTTTTTTTTTTTTTTTCTTTTTAGATTCAAGAATTTTCAAATTCCACACATTTGGAGTTCTTCTTGACCTTCTGTTGGGAAGGAAGCTTGTTGAAAAGAAAAATAATTCAGGATTCCTTGTGATAATCAGGTAAAAAAATATTTGCTCACTTGTTGGCCTCATAAGCCTGCAAGATGAAAAGCCCAATTCAAAAATCAAATATCATGAGATTTATCAAAATTGTATAGCTTCTTAGCCTCCTTCAACGAAGTTCTGTTCCTGTCGGATCAGATTTCACTGTGAAGGTAAAGGTAATAATCAGACTTTTTTTAAGGATTTATCAAAATTGTATAGCTTTTTTCTTTCAAAAAAATCTCCCTTTTGCTTCTCTAAAAACAACCTTTTTAGTTTCTTCTTCTTCTTTTTTGTGAATTAGATGTACTTAAGCTTTATCAGAATTTTTTACTTTGTGCAGACACAAATGTCCATCAAAATTCAGCCTTCTTTGGTGGTTCAGTTTTTTCTGATTTTCCTGGGTAGGTAATTAAATTCTAATGATTTAAAAATACAATGCTCTTTTATTTAGTTATTTTTAATGGTTACCTTGACGTTTTACTGAAATATATAGACATTCATCTCAACGTCTTTCCAACCTTTTTTTTATTATATGCCATAAAAATGTGTGGTGTTAACAATTATATTAGCTTCACTTTACTCTTCCATCGAACAATGGAGGCTGTGGTTGCTCTGTTTTTGTCAACTGTTTTTCAACAATACCTACTCTTCATTGCCGGGAGAAATTTAAAATTACATTCATTTTATTTACTGTTTAGCTTGCAATGGTTCTATGTTATCCTTAATTTGTACTCTTCTATTTAAATTCATCTATAAAAGTGACTTGGGATTCCACCCAAATGCAATCCTAGCCTTCTATTTAATTTATCAAAGATGTATCTCAATCATTCATTTTATTTATACATTTAATTAACTTATTTATTAATTTTACATTTTTTTTAAATAAATCGTTATCAATTGCATTTAAAAAACGAATTGGTAACATTTGAAATTTATTTCGGCTAAAATAGCTCTTCAATCCTTTAACCCTCTTTGTTTCTTATTCCGCATTTCCCCTTCACTTTCTCTTCCATTTTCCCCGTTTTCTATTTGCATTTCGCCTCCACTTCCTCTTCCATCTGCGCATAAGTGCATTTATGCTAATGATATATTACTATTCCCTAAATTAAATCATAAATATCCATCTAACGCTATAATTTCCAACGCTTCATATTCTCAACCCATTGTATTCACGCACTATTAAAAGAAAAGGTGAGATCACAAAGCCCTATAAATTGCGAAACTGGTTGAAGCCGAAATGAGAGAAGGATCGGAACTCCTCTTCGCTGAAGTCAAAATTGGAGAATATGGAGAAAAGCGATTGTTGGATTTCTTCTCACCTGCTTATTTTGTGTTGTTAAATTGTAGCCTTTCAAATAAATATAATAAAAATAGTTTGGTATTGCATTGTTTTTCTTTTCATTTATTGCTCATTTTAGCTCTCAATATTTAACTTATATTTCACATACCATTTCTCAGCTTTCAAGTTCTAGAAAACTAGGAGATCACATAAGAAAAAAAAACTATATAATATTCATATACTATAGCATATTTGGATACATATGAATATTTCATAATTTTATGAATAGAGTATATATACATTAAAATGGTAAATTTACAGATAATGCAAATATTAGTTATGTTCAACATTTTTTTTGTGTTAAAACCCTTGAAGGGGCCTACACGTTAATATCAAAAAAAGATGTTACAAGGTCCTTAGAAGGAACCTTCAGCTCGCTAATGCTCAAAAGAGCTACAAGAGAAAGCAAAATAAAACCTAAGAGCCAGTGGTTTCTTATACTATGAATTACAAAAAAATCTAAGCACATTCTAGAGCTGCAAGTAGATAGCACCCAAAAAAGAAAGAGCAAACTTTTATTCACTAACTTAATCAACGTTTTAAATTAACAGAGTTGAAAAAATGAAGGGCGGATTAATTTGGCATGCGAGCTCCCACATACACCAATGGCTTCAATCCAGTTATGTCACTCAGGACAATTAGTAAACATCCACTACTGCTGATTTCTTTAGTTAGTGTCAGTTTGATAAATTAGCGATTAAAAAATATGCTTATAAGTTGGTGGTATGTTAATTGCTTAATCTACACTAGCATGATGCCACAAAAAAAAATCTTTTTTTTTATTATTGTTATCTCAAGGTATGATTTGTTGCAATGATTTTTATTTATATATCTATGTGTTTTATTTTAGCCTTGTTCTTACATTTGCTTTTTATCTTTCATGAGTAAATATTATGGTTTATATATATTTTATGTGATAATATGTGCATGGATAGCAATCATAATTGAAGTTCTCCATGTGTTGAATCAGGCTTAAACTGATTGTATCGTGAGGCTCAATTTGATTATTATTTTTTTTAGGATAAAAGACATGTTAAAGTTCTCAAAGATCTCATATGTTGTTTAACTAAAAATTGATGGATTCTTATAATCCAAGCTCTTCATTATTCTCACATCCTCACTGACACTGTGACTTTTTAAAATAGAATTCAACCCTTATTTAAATAATTAATTCAAATATTCTATATTTAATAATATTAATTAAAAAATTGATTAAAAGAAGAATTCTCAACTCTTCATATTCCTTATTATTTATAGTCTTCAAAGGGACGGTTAATGCAATTGAAACACTTCACAGCATATCTTGTGGAATAACAATCAACAATTTAAAGCTTTTCATATTCTTAAAATATCTATTCATTTCAAATTTAAGGAATTGAAAAATGCATCTTTATAAATTCTAATTGTTATTGTAATCAATTGTTGTAAATTTATTACTAATTTAAACATATTAATTAATTGTTACATATTTATTATTAATCTATATGATTTAATATTAGCCTTACACAATTTCACAGCTTCATCTGCTTTTCTCTACCTAAGAAATGTTGATAACTACGCACGCATGCCTAAGTTAGAAGATGAAGGCCTCTGCTCTTAAATTTTTTTTTTTCAGCGCTGATTTAGTATTAGAATCGGATAAAGCAACTCTTTGTGTTTTCTAAGTTTTAAGATATATATATTTTTGTTTTGTTTTAAGTTTAAGATATATTGTTTGTAAAAATTTATTAAATGAAGAATTAGATATAGGAAAATGTTGTTCAGATCATCTAAAGTTTATTGCAAGTAAATGTCAACATTAGCAGAAAATATCTAACTCTGCACATTTTTTTCTCAGCCTCTTAATTCAAGTGACTACATAAACATAACAATAGGCAAACCACATTTGTTCATAGGTTGCAAACCAAAAATCTATCGAACTGCATCTTGTTCGTAGACTCCAAATTATTTGGGTGTCTTGTCTGGAAACAATGTTGCATGGGAAAATTCCGTCACATGAAAACAATGAGTCATATGGGAACTTATTGAGCAGCATGTATCAACAGACTGACGAGTTTGTGTGATTCTGAAAGATAAATGTTGAACTGTGGGTTGGACTCTTCATTTGAAAGTTACCAAGTGCATATTAGCACCTATAATATAACTTGACAAGAGAATATATTCCTAAAAACTCCTTTTTTCATATTAGTATTGAGATGGAGATATTCATGATCATGATTTGATACTTTTTATTTCGTTTACCGCACTACATTTTGATTTTGTACTAATAATACTTATAATGCATTTATGGTGTTTCTTTGGGGTTCCTTGAGATTTCTATAATTATGTATTATTCGACGATTCTACCATTCAGTGTTACTGCTATTAATATCTACTCATTGTTTTATTTAACGTAGATGAGTTTTTGGGCTTTTAGCATATCTAAAATATCTTTTTTTTTTTATTATTTAGGTTGTTTTTCTTTATTTTTTGTTGCAGAATTGATGAATAAAATATCTAAACTTATTTTTATGCATGTATTTTTTACTAATATTATTTTAAGAAAAAGATATTATTTTTTGCTAATATTATTAATAATTATAATTAATTATAGAAATAAATATATTAATTTATTTTTGATTAAATAAAATATAAAATACTCATATGAATTTTTATTTTAAATTTATGAATTTTTATTTTTAATTTTTTATTCACATGTATTTAATGCATGTGTAATAAAACTAGCAAAATTAATGACACTTTTTTTACTAAATTTTTAAATTTTATTGTTCTAAACATTGTGCACATGCAAATTTACATTGATTATAATTATTTAAATAATAAATTTATTTTTTTTCATCTTAACATTAATAATATAATTAAAATATTTATAATATGAATTTTTGTTTTTAAATTTTTAGTCACGTGCATTTAATGCACGGGCATTTTTACTAGTATATATATATATCACTCACTCCTTCCCTCACCCGCCGCCGTGGCTTGTCATGGAAGGAAATAAAAAAGAAGGGGGAAGGAAGGAGAAGAGAGGAAAGAGCAAGCTAGGTTTTTGACTGCTAGTTCATTTTATCACTTTAACAGAATTTCTTTAGATTGATGTAGGTGACTTCATTCATATTTCTATTTTTAAAGATTTAGATTTTGAGTGATTAATTCCGTCCAAAAAAATTTTAATTGTATTTTCTTCAAATTTAGTGAACTTCTACGGCGTTACTTTTTATATGTTATAATAATGATTATTTTTAACATTTTCATTAGTTGATTTCATAATTTTATTGGCTAAAAGTATAGTAATTGTATTTTATATGATGTAAAAATAATAGTAATTTTGATACTTTAAGTTGATTCTAGTGTTATTACAAGAAAAGGAGAAAAGGAGGAAAAGAGGAGATGAATCAGAGATCTCTCTCATATTTTCTAATTATCATCGTTGCCGATGACCACCAGTTATAACTACAAGCAACCACCACCATCACCGACGGTCAACATAATAAATCATCAATATTTCTAGAATAATGTCCAGATTGTATTAAATTATTGTTGATCTTTATATTTTTCCTCTTCCTCAATAATGAAGAAAGGAGAATTTTTGTATCACTTATTATATAATGAAATTTGCAACTAGGACAGGCTCCGTGATTTTTCCCTTTTTGAGTTTTCGACGTAAAAATTCTCTAGTCCTATCGTTTTTATCTATTTGTGCTAATTTTTTGTGCATTGCTAAGATGTGAAATATAATAGAAAGTTTTATCTATGGAGATATAATTAACTATAGATGGTTGCATTTATAGAAGCCCAAGAACCCAGATTAAGATAAATCCTATTTCAGTTCTCTATAACAAAAAAAAAATCTATACACAAACTAAAGATAATCCTTGGTTAGTTTCATTTTCAAAATCATAAATGAATGTGAATTTTATCTTTTGAGATGAATTTTATATTATATATACTGAGTTTGATTATAAAAATAAAATTCATTTCATTTTTCAAGTCTATAGTGAGGCATTAATTTATCTCTCAATAAAGTATGATATTATTTATACAGATTTGACTAAAGAAATATAATGTGAATCAATGGCACATTTATTTGTCCACAACAATCTCCATAATCCTAGAGGACTCACCCCACTCTTTCAAATGGCCTAAGATAATCTCTAGATGGCTGCCAATGTGACTTTAGAACTCATATCTACAAACTCATCCAACACGGTCTAACTCAAGGACTCACTTTCCTCGACTCTCCAACAAACTATTGAGAAATGGACTCACTGTGAGACTAAAAGCATGGCCAAAGGAGAATAACCAAACAAAACATTTATCAGATCATGACATGTGTCATAAGTAGTCCATACTGGGTCACAGTTACTATTGTACTCTTTATCTTTTTTCGGTATAGCATTTACTAAATACCAACAATAAAAGGTGAAGACTTTTGGATATTTTTTAAATCTTATTGAGCTAATGGAACTTTTTTGTGAGGTTTTTGTAGCATTCTTCCAATAAGTATTGAATCTCATCGTTACCTCTCCATATCCAGTCAATGCTCTTAGGTTCTTATCTCTTGAGATTACAGCAAGTGGGGTTGGATGTTTTCCAAGAATAAATTTGGATCTAACACAGCTACTAATAACCATGCAAGGAATGCCAAACAAGCTAGTCATGCAATCATGCCAAGTCAATACCAACCAAGCTAGTTAATCTTATGCTTTAACTAGCTGTGAAGTTGAAGATTCAAACTTAAAGGACAAGATTCAGATAAGGAGAAGGTTAATAGAAGTGCCCAAATCAATTTGAAGAAGTTAATTTATTTTTTCTAAGGCACAATTCTTATATCCCCAATAGAGCAATGAAGTTGATGACCTTTCCCTCTGTCCTTTAATCTGCTTTTAAATTAAATTTAGAAGTGCAATATATATGCGTGCAAACATTTCTATAAAATATGTTATATTATTAAAATGAAAAAAAAGTGTTATCTTAGGGTTGCTTGAGATCATTTTTTATTTTTATTTTCCTCTATTTAATAATTTAATACAAAATAAATAGATATTGGGATTGAATAAGAATTATTTTTGTCTTGATTGAATATTGCATAATATGATGATGGTAGAAGCTGATGGCTATTAGTAGGGGTGTAAATTAGTCGAGTCGAGCTTGAGTCATATCAAACTTGAGCTTGACATGCAGCTAAATCATGAGCTAGAACTCGAGTTGAGCCCATAAAAATAGGCCCATGAGCCGCTTGTGATATCTCAGCAAAAGCATAAAAGGAGAGGAAGAATGTCTACAAGTAAGAAAAAATGAGTGCTTTCCAAGAAGGTGTACTGCTATCTACTGTGTAAGAAGATTTTGGATTTTTTTTTTAATTTTTCTTGGGAACATGCATCTTTAATTATTTTTTTTCCTACACTTGCTACATCGTTATGAATGCAAGATAGCTTTTCTGTATACGTCAACTTTTTTTTTTTCCAAATTTTAGCTGTGCTAGAAGCTTTTGTCCAGAGAAAAAAAAAATCTTGGCTGATTTTTTTGAAGAAAATATTCCTATTATTTTTGTATTGTGAGCCACTTCGCAAGCTCGTGAGTCAAGCCTCACAAAGCTTGAAATCGAGCTCTTTTACTAGATGAGCTCGAGTTAGACCTCAAGCTCGCAGCTCGATAAACTTGACTCGTGAGCTTGTTATCAAGTCGAGCTTGAGCCAGCTCAGCTAACTTGCACTCCTAGCTGTTAGTATTGCTAGTGATCGGTGTCTGATGGCCGTGGACTTTTTTTTTTTTCATTTAAGAAGTTTGAAACAACTAAAAATACCTAAAAATTTTTTTCAGTATTTTTTCAAAAAATAGGTTGATTTATTTAAAAAAATCCAAAAAATATAGAAAGAAATATTTTTAAAAACAAAAATAATAAGGGATCCCAAACAACCCCTTAAAATTAGGGGTGTCAATATTTGACCCGACCCGAAAACCCAACTCGGACCCGACCCGGAAAATCCGGGTTGGACCCGACCCGTTTGATAAACTGGTCGGGTTCGGGTTGACGGGTCAACCCGGCAACCCGTTTATTTTAAAAAATTTTGAATTTCCCACCGTTTCCACCCGCCTGCGCGCTGCCCACCTGCCCGCTGCCCGCCTGCCCCGCGTGCCCTCCTGCCCTGCGCTGCCCCACGTGCCCGAACGACGGAACGAGTCGCGGCCTGCCCAGTCGCCTGCGTGCCCGCATGCAGCTGCCGCGGCCGAACCCTGTCGCGGCCTCGCCCAGTCGCCCGCGCCCGAACGAGTCGCGGCCTTCCCCGTCGCCCGCGTGCCCGCCTGCAGCTGCCGCGGCCGAACCCTTGCGAGTCGCGGCCGAACCCTCGCGCCCGAACGGCTCGCGGCCGAACCCTCGCCAGCTCGCCTAGTCGCCTGTTGCCACTGCCGGGTCACGGGTCATGTCGGGTCAACCCGGCAACCCGGCCAGGTCGGGTCCGGGTTGAAATGTCCGACCCGTTTGCAAAAACGGGTCGGGTTCGGGTTGACCCATTTAGATTCGGGTCGGGTCGGGTTCGACCCGAACCCGACGGGTTGACCCGAATTGACACCCCTACTTAAAATTGTAGAATTTTGCTTGGTGGCTTAGTTCTAGATTCAAAATTCTAGATTTAGGTTTGGTGACATAGTCAACCAAATCTCTTTGGGGAGATTATTTACATCCTATGCTTTTGTACTTTTATTATTATCCATATATTATTTTATCATTCCACCACTAATTCTCCATTTATCTTGATCATTTAGTACTGTTTATTGATAAATCTTCTATCTCATTTCTGCTTCTCTACCTCAGCTCAAGGAATGCCTAACATAGTGCTTCCATTCAATCCCCACAACATCCCCAACACTTGCCTCCAAAAGAATAAAAATACATAAAATAAATAAAAAAGCCACATTGAAGCTGCTACTACCTTTGAAAACCAAAATTTCCATAGTATTTCACCCAAAACCACCTTGAAAACCAACATTTCCATAGTATTTCACCCAAAACCACCTCCATTAGACTCACATTCATTTCGCACTATTAATAATAGTGACCCATTCTTCCACCAAAAGTCCATTGACTACTCTATTCATTGGGTTTAAAGTTCAACTTGAATAGGTGTAGGAAGTTGCATTAATCAGGGTTATAAAAATTCAATCAGACCAGTCGGTCCACCACATGGGTTTAGCAAAATGAATTTTTTTTATCCATTGTGTTCTATTAAGAGTCAAATTCTCATTTAAATCTAATAAAAAATATTATTTCTAATACTTTATAACCAAATGTTTTTAGGTCTATCTCTATCTTTATTGCCATGGCATCTACTCTTCTAACATGGTATTTAGAAGGTCGATGCTTTATGTGACCAAATCATCTAAGACGACTTTCTCTACTTTTATTTTCCATTGGAGTTACTCCTACCTTGTCACATATATTCTCGTTTCAAATTTTGTCTCTAAGTGTAAAACCACTCATCTACCTAAGCATCTTCATCTCTACAATACATAACTTAATTTTATGCTTCTCTTTTAAGGGCCAATAATTTTGCACCATAAAGTTTGGGGGTACTTTTCTATCACACAACAGTCTTGATGCATTCCTCCACTTCATCCATCCAGCTTGAATTCTAATAATAGAATCCCATCTATTTTACCATCACTTTGAACGATAAACTTAATATATCTAAAGCATGACTTGATTGCCCAAAGTCACAAACCACCACTAAAATTATACATGCGTTCGATTTTAGATCAACTCAAACAAAAAACCTTCAGCCATAAGGTTAACCTCCATACTTTAAGTTTTTCTTCAATTCCCTCTTTTATCTTATCAATAAGAAGAATATCATCAGCATAAAACAATACATCCTTTGTAAATGTTTTGTGAGAACATCAATGACTAGAGCAAAAAAGATTGAATACTATTCCTTATAAGATATTTATAAAATAATATTCTTCTTCTCATGAATCAATAATAGTCGGTTAATAATAAAATAGAAACCTAAATTTCAAACATTCCCTCTCTTAGGCTTTGTTTGGGACGGCTTTCTTATTGCTTGTTAAAGCAGCTTTTTAGTACAAAAACTAATTTTTGTACTAAAAAGCTGCTTTAAGAAGCAATAAGAAAGCCGTCCCAAATGAAGCCTTAATGTACTTCATGAAAGCACTCTCAACATGTATAATCTTAAACTTTTGGTTACAATTTACATAATTATTAATTAGTCTTATGATATTTTTCATCTTCTTAAACTCATCATCATTTGTATAATCTCCAAAACTCACTATGATTGTTAATGCAAATTCAAATGTACCAAATCTTGTATTCTTACTTTTAATGTTAAACATGGTTTTATCTTTTGCTTCATTAAAATTCCTGATGAGCACTTGGTGAATCGAGGCTTTAAGGAATTGTAGGGGGGAAGCATTAAGAAACTGCTTGAAGGGGGATTTCTTAGACCTCTTTGAACTAAATTGAAACTTCCAATCTATTTTGTCGATTGTTCCATTATACCACTAGCTATATATGTGTCATGTGCTATGTAATGTCTCTTCATATAGATAATAGGTTCTAACATCTATATCCATAACAAAGAAAACCAAATAAATTGTATGCCTAGACATGATAAGTTGGTTTGAACAAAGTTGAACCCTTTTAAGAGATTCCAAATAATGTATAAATAACCTTATGGTAGGATTCAAACCACATTTTATAAGGCATTACAATATTCAAACTCTAAAACCTTACTAAACCTTTCCATACAAAGGTTAGAATCTTGGTACCACAAAGTCGGTTCAATATCGATAAGATAAGTCTCAATCTTCTATTAATGCTAAGTTTCATGCTATAGGTTCGAACTCTCAATATTGGTGGGCAATGTGTTGCAGATAATTGCTTGAAAAAAGGGATTTGATTGATGGATTGAGAAGAATTGCTTGACGGAAAGAAGAGATGCATTAGAATTATAATAGAGATTATTTGATATAATTTAATTATCGATATTTTAGTGTTAACAATATTTTGGAGATATTGTCCCAAATAAAATATATATTATGAATATTAGTTTAAAATTATGCATTAAAAGGGTTAGCATCAAAATTTATTCTATATTGAAATTAAATTAATCAAGCTTTTTATCAATGAAAATTAATAATAAAAATATATATAATTTTAAATAAAAATAAATGATAATATAAATTTCTTAAAATTTTATGAAGAATTTGTTATAGGATTTTGTCTTCTATTAATAAAAAACCAAGCAATTGGGCAGAATATTCGCTCCGGCCTCGCCAGACCCAACTTTTCCCCGTAACCCTGGTTCCAATCGCCGAGACATAGCATTAATCCTCCGTTCTCCGCTCCTTCCGGTGGCCGGAGAGATAAATCTCATCCCTGTTGGTTCTGCTGTATCCATTCAAGATATTCTTCTTTCCCTATTCTGCAGATTGAGCTATATTTTCTGAATTTTGGTCTTTAATTTTCTTGTTTGCCCTAGATCTGTAGAAGGATATATTCTTACCTTCTTATGGAGGGACCCTCTGGCGACGGCTCGAGTGCTTCTACTGCTTTGGAGAAATGGAAGTCCGATTTCACCCGGAAGTTCCAGTACTACCTCGATCGCTCAACCCCTCACCCCTTGGGAAGATGGCTGGGGACGATTGGCGTTGCTTCGATCTATCTATTACGGGTTTATTTGATTCAGGGTTTTTACATCATCACCTACGGTTTGGGGATCTATTTGCTTAATCTGCTCATCGGGTTCCTATCTCCGATTGCGGATCCGGAGATTGAGGGTTTGGATGGAGCGTCTCTTCCCACCAAGGGTTCAGATGAGTTCAAGCCATTTATTCGTCGCCTTCCTGAATTCAAGTTCTGGTATATTTACTTCTGCCATTTTTTCTTTGTTCTTGGTCTATCGATGCCAGTTAAAAGTTTTGCATCATCTATCATGCAGGCTAGCAAGCATTTCATTTCGTTTTTTTAATATATATAAAACTAGATATTGATACATACATCTTCTTAACCTTAAAGATTCTTGAAAGATTGTGTCAAACTTGTGATGATTATGTAACCTAATCAATTTATGTAGTCTGCTTATAATTTAATTGATCAAAGCAGCTGGGTTTTTTTAACTGAGTTGTTATATTTAACTGACTAGCATACCATTACGAATACCAATCATTAGAAAGGGGAAATAAATAACATTTATTTTACGGAATGGTTTGCTTATTCTTTGCTAGAAAATAAAATGGTACATATATTGTGCTACGACAATCAGTTGAAAAGCATTAAGAGCAGTGAACATATTTTCATTTGAATTTATTGGTCTTCTCAAGACATAAGATGGAGATCAGAAGAATTATTTTAATATACATTAAGGAAAAAAATGCAGTAAATATATGTCTACAATAACAAAGCAAGCCGATGCCGGTGGCATATTGGTGGAAAAATTCATTGTGATATTTCTACCAGACGTAAGTAGCCAATACCCTTATATATCCAGCAATCGAGCGACCATTCTTTCCTTCATTTCTTTTCTTCCTCTTGCCATAGTAGTCGTCATTCTGTTTTGTTTCTCCCATGCTGACATCTTCCCTTCCCTCGATTAGGCCCAATTTGCTCGATGACTCATCTCCTTAGTAGATTTAAAGATAGAACACATCCTCGACCTCCAATAAGCCTCATTTTGAATTTCATCTGCAGATTTTATTTC
Organism: Dendrobium nobile; assembly: GCA_022539455.1. NCBI lineage: Eukaryota > Viridiplantae > Streptophyta > Magnoliopsida > Asparagales > Orchidaceae > Dendrobium > Dendrobium nobile. The sequence goes on from CM039721.1 coordinate 59,338,615, forward strand.
AATTTTCATGTTGTAAGTTATGTTTCGATATATCTTTTTGTTAGATTGTTATCTATAATTTTTTTTATCCATATCTTTTGTACTTAGTTCATGTTTTATTTTTCATTTTTGTAAAAATATTCAATTTATTTGATAAGCTATATTATTTTTGTTAATTAAAATTTAAATACTTCAAATTAAATTTATTTGATGTTTGGATATGATTTATTAATTCAATGTATTTATATTTTAAATTAAATTAATTTTGATTTATTTATATAATTTATTTAATTTGCAGAGAAGCATAATACTAAGTTAAGTGTTGCAGAGATGAGGATGCTTAGGTGGATGAGTGGCTTTACCCTTAGAGATAGGATACGAAATGATGATATACGTGAAAAGGTTGGAGTATGCTAGTGCAAGATAAGATTAGAGAGAGTCGTCTTAGATGGTTTGGTCACATTAAACAGAGGCCTTCCGATGACCCGGTTAGGAAAGTTGAGGTATTAGATTTGACTTATGTTAAGAAAGGTAGAGGTAGACCTAAAAAGACTTGGTTAGAAAATATTAGAAACGATATTTCTTTATTAAAATTTAAATGAGAATTTGACTTTTAATAGGACACTGGCGAAAAAGGATTCATGTAGCCGACCCCACGTAGTTCGACAAAAGGCTTGATATTGTTGTTGCTGTATATAATTTATTTAATTTGTTATATGTAGTTCTAAAATTAAAATTATTTGGATATTTTTATGTACTTATTTATTTAGTTGTATATAGGCTTCAAATTAATTTTTTTAGATATTTACATATAATATTTGGACGTGAAACTATCCTGCAACTAGCGAACTTTGGATGTGTGCAATAAAAATGCTTTCATTCTTTAGCATCTCGTAGAAGACTGCAAATGCCAAGTTTACCGATTCTCTTATGATATCATATCATATGTCAAATAGAACTCGTATATGCAAATAATTTCGTTAATCTTGAATTAAGACTGAAAAAAATAACCTCTTATGTGGGATATCTTTATGCTATTTTTAAATTTTTTGTTTAAACGTAGGTCCTCTATAGTGTTTGTTTTTAATTTCAACATATTCTTATAATACAACGTACATCTGATAGTGCAACAATATATTTTTTGTGCATTTAGGCCTAACTAAGATATCTATTTTTGGTATTGTACAAATTAGTTGGAACTAAATTATTTGTTATATTAATCTCTTCTAACCGTTCAACAAACTAATTGAAATATTCATTCAAAATGTTCAATTTATGTTGACATTGAGCATTCTTACTGCAGGTGTCATACCTTGTAAATTATAAACTTGTTTAGCCTCGTTGTTATTAAGCCTTTCAACAGCTCCTCTAAATTGCTGGCTAACGACATCAAATTTCTTTTCTTTGTGTCATTCTATTTGTTTTTTTGTTTGATGGTACATAACTGGTTGAAGCATCATAATGAGTGTCAATAGATTGCTTGTACTCTCCAGAAAATGCCTAAATGCAATTATCTAGTTAAAATCCTCTTTGATACAAATAAACTCTGGATTCATCTAGTGCTAAATACACATGATTTTTGTGTCAGATCAGAACATCTAAATTTTTTCTTTAAAAAAAAACTTGAAACTAAAAATAAGTTGTTGTGAAGCTACAAATACAAAACATTGAACTCCATGAAAGGTTTAAGCTATTAATCCTTTTTGTTTAGATAATTGTTTATCATACATTCATGATTATGAAATTTTGTTATTCAGAATATCTGAAGATGTAACCTGTTAATCTTTCTATCATCCATTAGTCATCTAATTAATTTTAATCAATTATATACAAATGCATCTTCAAGTATATACACAACAACAACAACAATAACAACAACAACATGAAGCCTTTATCCCACTATGTGGGGTCTGTTACATGAATCCCTTTTCTCCATTGTGTTCTATTAACAGTCAAATTCTCATTTAAATCTAGTAAAGAAATATTATTTCTAATATTTTCTAACCAAGTCATTTTAGGTCTACCTTTACGTTTCTTAACATAATTCAAATCTAATGCATTCGCTCTCATATCCGGGTCATCGGAAGGCCGCCGTTTTATGTGACCAAACCTTCTAATGTGACTCTCTCTAATCTCATCTTCCACTGGCGCCATTCGAACCTTTTCACGTATATGCTTGTTTCGTATCGCCACTAATCCACCTAAGCATCCTCATCTTTGCAACACTTAAACTTAATATTATGCTTCTCCTTTAATGGCCAACATTCTCAACTATAAAGCATTGCAGGTCTGATGCAGGACTAATTAAAATGATATACTTGTGACTTTATTTAGACTTTGCACAACTCGTCAACAACAACAACAACAACAACATCAAGCCTTTATCCCACTACGTGGGGTTGGCTACATGAATCCTTTTTCTCCACTGTGTCCTATTAAAAGTCAAATTCTCTTTTAAATCTAATAAAGAAAGGTCATTCTTAATATTTTCTAACCAAGTCTTTTTAGGTCTACCCCTACCTTTCTTAACATAAGTCAAATCTAATACCTCTACTCTCCTAACCGGGTCATCGGAAGGCCGCCGTTTTATGTGACCAAACCATCTAAGGCGACTCTCTCTAATCTTATCTTCTACTGGAGCTACTCCAACCTTTTCACGTATATGCTCATTTCGTATCCTATCTCTAAGGGTAAAGCCACTCATCCACCTGAGCATCCTCATCTCTGCCACACTTAACTTAGTATTATGCTTCTCTTTTAATGGCCAACATTCGACACCATAAAGCATTGCAGGCCTCACTACCATCTTATAGAACTTTCCCTTAAGTTTGAGGGGTACATTTCTATCACATAACAAGCCCGATGCATTCCTCCACTTCAACCATCCAACTTGAATTCTGCTGATAATATCCCCATCTATTTCACCATCACTCTGAACAATAGATCCAAGATATCTAAAACGTGTACTCTTATTAATGACTTGATCGCCCAAAGTCACAATCCCCTCACTAGGTCTATTACTACCAAAATTACACTCCATATATTCCGTTTTAGATCTACTCAAGCGAAAACCTTTAGACTCTAAGGTTGACCTCCATAATTCAAGTTTACCTTCAACTCCCTTTCTAGTCTTATCAACAAGAAGAATATCATCAGCAAAAAGCATACACCAAGGTACATCCTCTTGCAAATGTCTAGTGAGAACATCCATGACTAAAGCAAAAAGATATGGGCTTAAGGCTGATCCTTGATGTAACCCAACCGAAATAGGGAAATACTTGGTCAAACCACCTTGTGTTTGAACACAAGTAATAGCTCCTGCATACATATCTTTAATGATTTGAATATAAGCATTATTGACTCCTTTCTTTTCAAGAACTCTCCATAGCACTTCTCTTGGAACTTTATCATATGCTTTTTCTAAATCAATAAATATCATATGTAGATCCTCCTTATTTTCTCTATATTTCTCCATCAAACCTCTTAATAAATGAATGGCTTCCATAGTCGACCTACCCGGCATGAATCCAAATTGATTATGAGAAACATTAGTATCACGCCGCAACCTATGCTCCATAACTCGCTCCCAAAGTTTTAAAGTATGACACATTAACTTAATACCTCTATAATTCGCACAATCTTGTGCATCACCTTTATTCTTAAAAATAGGAATTAACACACTCATTCTCCACTCATCTGGCATCTTTTTAGTCTTCAAAATAGTATTAAAAAGTTTAGTAAGCCATGAAATTCCTTCATCTCCTAAGCATTTCCACACTTCTATTGGAATATCATCAGGTCCAACAGCTTTTCCACCCTTCATTTTCTTTAAAGCCTCTCTAACTTCAGTTTTACTAATACGCCGATAAAAACAGAAATCTTTATTTTCATTTAGGTTGCTAAGGTCATTATAGTCAATCTTATATTCACAATCTTCATTAAAAAGTTTAGCAAAATATCTCATCCATCTTTGTTGAATATCATCTTCTAAGAAAAGTATTTTTTGATCTTCATCTTTAATACACTTCACTTGAACTAAATCCTTACTATTCCTATCTCTTTGTTTGGCTAATTTATACATATATCTTTCTCCCTCTTTATTTAGACTTTGCACAACTCGTCGATTAGAATAAATTCCGAATAAAATTATTAGCAAGTATCCACGACGAATAAAACAATTAAGGAGTTAATCCTGCATAGGTTAAATTACATGCGCCAACTTTTGAACGTTCAAGGTAATCAAGAAAATAAAAACCATGCAAATTAGTAGGCTTCAAGTTAATCCCTCATTTAACAATGAGACGTAGGATGCATAGAAGATTACACTCAATCCTACAAATGACTAGGCTTGGCAAGAGCAATTGAAAGAGCTTTCGTAATTACAACCAATCAATCGAGAATTTAGAGCTAGAAGAAATTGATTACAAGTAAAAAGGAGAAAACCTTTGTTTAAGGAGGTGTGGAGATCCGTCAATCAATATCTTCAACGTCTTCGTCCATGACTTCCTTTGAATCAATTGGATACGTCTCTCTTATCTTACAATCTGAAAACAGTTTCTGCTTTTCAATCCAGAAAATCTGAGAAGATTTCTCAGATTTTATTGGGCTAGGATGTGGACAACTTGGAGGAGAACCTAGCCTTGGTGGAGACTAGTGAGCATGAGAGCAAACCTCCTTACAGGTTTTTGGAAGAGAAGATTTAATCCATGCAATCAAGAGAGATGAGGGGTGGTGACGGGAAGAGCAGTTCACGGGATGGGGGTGGCTGTGGGCTTTTGTTTCCTAAATCCTGTTTATAGATTTAGGAAATAAAGTAAAGCCAGGATATGCATGAGGTAGTCGGCCCAAGTAGGAGTTACGGGAGTTGAAAATATTTCCAAAAACAAATAGCTTAGAGTAGGAAACAATTAAATGGGAATTACTGAAACATTGAAGAGGGAGGCAGCGGCACTATCCAGAGAAAACAGAAAAAAATTTAGAGAGTTAATATGGCTTCCAAATTTGGAATTCTGAAATTAAAAGGCTGTAATTAACCACTCTCTCATTCAAAATTCAATGGAATTTCAGTAATGGACTTTCCTAAAATAGAGTTCATATATATTAGGAAATATTTTGAATATCAAATATTTGAAATTTGAATTCAAATATATTCCAAGATATAATAAACCATAGTAGGAAACAAATAAATTAAGGATGGAGGAGAGGTGGTAGCTGGCGGATTAGGGAAGAGGTGGCCGGCGACTAGGGAAGAGGTGGCCGGCGGTTTAGCAGGAGAGAAGGGGTTCGGGTGGGATGTTGGGCCGTGAGGTTCATGTGGGGAGGAGGGTCGGGTGAGGTGGAGGAAAACGGCGAGTAAGAGGTGGGAAAAAAAAAATAGGAGAGGAGTAAAGGGAATCAAGAAAGAACCACGAACTCGACTTATCTAAGTTGGTGGGTATTGTGCTATCTCCTTCCTCTCCAAGGAAGCTCTCTCCACTAGAACTCACAAGTTCTCACAATGCTCCAAGCAAGAAAACAAAATTCTCAAATAATCATTCATTAACCATAATAGAATAAAATGGGGCTTTAAATAGCCTCCTACAACATGACTCGAAATAAAAGACACAAACGCCCTTTGGGCTTACATACGACAACTCCCCTAAGAGGGGTACTACGGGAAAGAAAACTAAATAAAAAATACCAACGACTCTAAATGCCACATAAGCAAATAACAAGCTACATGAAAATAAAATACATCAACAACTCAAAAATATAAAGACTCGATCGTGGCCGTAGATCGTCGGCCGCGTCTCTGATAAACTCTCCATGATGATCTGATGTCCCCATCAAGGTCTCACCACCATCTTATAGAATTTCCCCTTGAGTTTGAGGGGGACTTTTCTATCACTCATCAAGCCCGATACATTCCTCCATTTCAACCATCCAACTTAAATTCTACTGATAATATCCCCATCTATTTTACCATCACTCTGAACAATATACCCAGTGTATCTAAAACATGTACTATTATTAATAACTTAATTGCCCAAAATCAAAATCCCTCCACTAGATCTATTAGCATTAAAATTACACTCAATGCATTCAGTTTTAGATCTACTAATGCAACTCTCCACTTTTCTCATCCAAGACTTTGGAGTTTGGACCTGGCAATGACATTGCTATCAAGTATATACATATATTAAAATAATTTTAATTTGAAACATGCATACAACTAATTAAACAAATTACATATAAATATCAAAATAATTTTAATTTGAAAAAATAAAAGCAACCAATCAAGTAAATTACTTACATCTAAATCACTTTAATTTGAAATATACATAAATACACCAAAATAAATTTAATTTCTAATATTTAAAATTTAACTAACGAAATAAATTATTAGCTTTTTTTTTAACATAGATCTAATGTGGATCTACAGAAGGCATGAATCTAAGTAAAAAAACGTAGATCTAACAACCATATATATAATTTTCATTAAAAAATATAAGAAAAATCTACCTAAGAAATTCAAAGTTGAGGCTTACCAAAGGTTGATGACATGCTTTACCTTGAGATCTACAAAGGGATGAATCGGGCAGAGGGGAGATGATAGAAAGGCAGTAACGAATGCAGGCGGCAGTTGATAGAGCAAGAGGTGGGAAAATTTTTAGGGAGAGAAGGGGGGATCGGGCTCTAGATATAGTGGATTTTTCTCTACGAAGTACTTTACTTTTGTCATGTGGCTTTTCTGGTAGAAATTCTATTGAAAATCTGGCAAAATTTTCATCATGGAATGCAGTCGATATGGGCGTTTTTTCCAATGCTGAACCTCTCTGGAATAAGACATTGGCATTAGCAATTTTCATACTTGAACCTAAATGCACTTTGGTGTTTACCTTTTTTATCTGTTGAAATGCTTGATTGATAGAACTTTCATGCAGCTGAATATTTTTGAAGTTTCTTCTTATGTTGCATTTAGGTTCTTGCGATGATGATTGAATGCTGATACAGTTTGCCACTTTGAGTCTGACTAAAGTTTTGTAATTTTTAACAATGTGATTGCAGCCCATTTCTTCTTTTTTTAAAAGTCTATTCATTCATATGAATTGCGAGATATTACTTGAATTCTTTGTTTCATTATTATCTTACTGGTTGTCTTTTCAGGTACTCCATAACAAAAGCCATCTGCATTGCATTCGCTATGACCTTCTTTTCTGTCTTCGATGTTCCTGTGTTTTGGCCTATTCTTCTATGCTACTGGGTTGTTCTTTTCTTTTTAACCATGAAACGACAGATTATGCACATGATCAAATACAAGTATATCCCATTCAGCTTGGGCAAGCAGGTAATAACTCTTTCAATCGTTATTATTTATTCATCATGGCAGTTTTATACTCAAGGATTGAGAATAAAACCCCTTACATAATGATGCTATTGCTATTATTCACAGACTTTTGCAATTGATTTATTTCCCTTAATGTTAAAAGTTTTAAAAATTTCATTATAATATGATAAGAAAGATGCTCTAATTGTGAAAATCTTATGGAGTAACCTGAATGTTGACCAGCTGCATTTTTTTTTTTCCTTTAAACAGAAGTATACTGGGAAGAAGGCTCCAGCAAACAGCAGTCCATCGAAGTATTGATCTTGTGAATGCTCTCTGGAGGCAGAGGCATGCCTCTTGTTTTAGGATTCTGTCATGCAATGTGTACCTTATTGTTTTGATATTTTTTAACGAAAACCTGTCTTCTCAATATGCTTGCCTAGCAGGAAAGGACAAAGCTCGATATGTATCAGTATGCAAATCACTGGGAAAAAATGCCATTTTTTTATTAAGTTTGAATGTTTTTTTAATTTTGAGCTTTAATCTTATACTTTTAAATATTCTATCTTATTATTTTAATATAAATTACTATTCCAATTTAATTCTCAAAGGCTTTCCAGGATGTACAAGCTTCAAATTTGAATAATTTTAAATACATCAAAATTGAACTAGAGGATGAATTTTAAATGCATTAAAATTTTATAATGGATTTATTTTACACTAAATTTATTACAAATCAAAAAGTTCCTAAAAAAAAATAGAAAGTTTAATTAGAATTAATTTTAAAATAATTAATATAAAGCTTATGATTTCATATCAGAATTTATATTCTAATATTTGAATCGAGTCGTTTTAGAGATGAAATAAATAGCATATGCCAAATCGTGGATTAATTTTCTTAACGAAAATGTTTTATTTTAAGGATAAGCTTTGTGTTTTCTTAGTGTAAGTAGTATTTATGGTATTTTCTTTATCAAAGAAACATTATTGGGGCGATGGGGATTAGGGTTGTAAGTGAGTTAAGTTGATTTGGGCTTGACTCGATAAATGACTCATTAGTTGTTGAGCTAACGAGTCAAGGTTGAGCCAACTTGACTTGACTAGTTAGTTGTCGAATCTTTTAAAAAATATTAATATGCATTTAAATATATTAACATTTGTAATTTTAAATGTAATGTTGTTAAAAATAATTAAAAAATATAGCTCATTATTATATTAAGTTATTCTTTGTTATTATTTTTCTAATTTTTCCTTTTTTTAACTATTTTATTATAATAATTGCTCGAATCATAATCTTATTTTTTTTTTACTACTAAACAAGCTGGCTCGGACTCATTAAAGAAACTTTGAGCTTGAGCTCAAACTCGAATAATTAATTAAGCTCAAATTAACGGGAGACTTGAGCTCGACTAGAATCGTTCACACCCCTAGAGGGGAGAATATATTACCCCAATTTAAAACATCATGAACTCAATTACTTAGTTGATAAGACACTTTAAGGCAAGTGTGCTTGATGTTTTTGGATTAATAAAAACTTGTTATCTTCTAAGGCTTAAAGCATTATAAGATTTTTGATTAAGTTGAAAAATCTATAATAATATCAATCTTATATTGTTGATACGAATATATAATGTGTACATTTTGGGACTAGGGGTGTAAGTGAGTCAAGCTGACTTGTGAGATGGCTTGGGCTTGACTCGATAAATTGCTAGTGAGCCGAGCTTGTGGTGTCTGATAGTTTTGGATTAATAGAAACTTAACATGTTAGCTCATTGAGCTCGGCTCACTAGCAATTTATCAAGTCAAGCCCCAAAAAATTTTTAAAGTAACTTGTATCTTTTGGGGCTTTTAGTTTTCTGAGGTTTTTAAGAATCATAATAACCTTTATGATTTTAGGATTTTAGCCTTCTGATATTTTTTGTGCTTTTGTATATTCTAAAGCTTATATCTTCTATAAATTTTGGATGACTAGGGATCTTATCGCCTACTTTCTCTCATAGAGTCTTTCTATTGATAACACTATTAATTTTAGCTTTCCATCAAGACTAACTCATGGACATATTTTTTAGGGGTGGTGTGTGGACAATATCCACTACTAACTTCCCACCAAGGCTAACTCTTGGGCATGCCATGTATGAGTTTTTGTTAGATGTAATGTTATTAATAAAAAAAAATTATTGAAAATATAGATAAAAAACTTACTTGATATATAAATTTTTATCACTAGTAGAAATTACAAAATAAATTCTCTTAAAAATTTTAATGATGTAAGAAGCTCAACTTCTTTGGGTTACTTCAGTGATGGAATCTTTCAATGCATGAGAGCAAATACATTATGATGGTATAAATGTTCAATAAGTTTGATAATTTTTTTTTGAACTTCTTTATTTTAAGGTTGATGATATACATGTCATTTTTATAAAAAACAACCCATGGGTTCTTAGCAAATTATAAGTAAATTCTCTTCCTTCAATTGAAAATATTTTCTATTAATTGTTCTCCTGAACTAAAGAAATGAAAATATTTAGATTGTTCTCTATCATTTAGATTTTCAAGATGTTTAGAAATCTTTAGGTGTTCAAAAATATAGATATCTATTTAAATATTAGCTCTAAATATGTTTAATGGGTTATATATTGATGATGTAGATAAAATTCGAGGAGAAGGACAACTTCGATCTGTTAACGCTCCTCCTTTTTCCATTAAGAAGGCTAACCCATTTTTTACTTGTCTATTCTTACATATGCTTGAAGTTTATTCAAATTGCTTTCTATGGGCTTTAATAGCATCATTAGTATTTATTTATGCTTCTACTCAAAGAATAAGATCATTGTATAATTGGAATGTCGTTCATATTAATGGTGAGCAGTAAGGTTTAGAGTAAATTAAGATGTAACACCCTGAAAAAAAATATTGAAAATATTAAAAAAAAAATGAATTTCTATTTGAACTGTAGTGTTACGACGTTGTGCCTGAGAACACAATAGCGCCAAAATCACCGCCGTGATGTTAAAGGCTATGTTACACAATAATTCTAGATTTAGCATGCGGTACAATAGCGCTGAGCACTGAAATGAGTATATATATATATTTCTATCCACTCACTCTTTCCTTCACCAGTTGTCATGGCTTATCGTGGAAGGAAAGAATAAAAGGGGAAGGGAGAAGAGAGAAAAGAGAAAGATGGGTTTTTGGTTCCAATTTATTTCACAACTTTTACGAAAATTCTTCAAATCGTTGTATGTGACTTATTTCGTATTTTTATTTAAAGATTTTGATTTAGATTGTGTGATTCCTCCAAAAATGATTTTAATTGCATTTTCTCTGAATTTAATGAATTTCTATCATATCACTTTTTATATGTTGTGGTAGCGATTATTGTGAATATTTTGACAGATTGATTTCATAATTTCACCAATAAAAAGTATAGTTTTTACATTTTGTACGATTTAATAAGAATAATAATTTTGATATTTTAATTTGATTATATTATTATTGTAAACATAGTCAATGAATACTGGTAAGTGATTGTGTAATGGTTGGTCTTTATTACTTATATAATATTGAATAATATTATGTAGGAAAAAAAAGTAAAGGCTAGTTATTCTTTAACATTGACTGGAGATTGACTACCTTATACATGATAGTAGGCCGATGGGCTTTCCAATAAATATTGTAGTTTGGTGTTAACATCTACTATTTCAGGTGATTCACTAGTTGAGAGTTATAAAGAGTTAATTATTGTGAAGATGAACAATGAGTGATGACTCTATTTACTGATTCAATGGTTAATGATTTACTGATTACTGAAAAAATATTATACAAGCTAGAGCTTTTTACTTATTTTGTGTGATTAATGAGATGCATTACTAATTTTGTATCATTGTACTAATTTAATGTTACTATTATAGATTTTATTGATACTAATACTTATATTAATTCATTGTCACTGTTACTACTATTGATTCACTGTTTAATGATTTACTTTACTAAGCGCGTGATCCTTATTACTTATCATGTGATATAAGATATTGATTTGACACTATTATAAAATGATTGAATATCATGTGTATACTGATTTGATAGTACTACATTATTATGAATTTAGATAATCTTCATAGATGCTTTAATTTTACTAATTTATATGACTGTTATTATTTGGATATCATTGTTAAGACGTATGGATTATATTTGTACTGGGTTTACAGGTTTATAAATTTTATTATTTTTATACTATAATATGTTTCTGACCTCCATACCGTATTGGTTTTCTAGTTCACATATTTTATTATATTGTATGAGTTTTATGACTTTTGCATATATTAATGATCATATTATGATCATATTGACTGCTACTGTTATAAATTGAGTGATTAAATGCATGCTATTTACTTACAATTCTTTGAGTTCAGTTATAAAATTTTAGTGACCTATTGAGCTTTTTAGATCATTATATATAGTTTAAATGATTTTAGATCAAGGATGATGATCAGGAGTATAAGACAAATCAGTTATATGATTCCTCACACTTTATCATTATTTTATTTCTTTTTATTTTTAGATATTTTTTATGATTAGAAGTGGGGAGATGGTGTATTGTATTTTTATTACTTGAGGCTATTATTTATAATTTTTGGATAGTAATTACAAATATATATTGTTGTTTTGTTCTATAAATTTATTTTTGCTGATATTTATATTATTGAAAGAAATTAGACAGATTTGGTTGTTATATAATAGATAAAATATAAGTTTCTTTCAAAATCCAAGTTATGGCACTGCGGAGCTGAGCACTGAAATGAATAAATATATATATATATATATATATATATATATATATATATATATATATATATATATATATATATATACATACATATCCATTCACTCCCTCCCTCACCTGCCGCCATGGCTCATGGCTTTCTATAGAATAAAAGAAGAGAAGAGGAAGGAAGGAGTAGAGAGGAAAGAGAAAGCTGGGTTTTGGCTACTAGTTCATTTCACCACTTTTATAAAATTCTTTAGATCATTATCGGTCACTTTTTCCCTGTTTATATTTTCATAGATTTTAATTTATACAGTTTGATTAATTCCCGCCAAAGTGATTTTAATTGCATTTTCTCTAAATTTAGTGAACTTTTACACATAACTTTGTATATGTTATATTATTGTTTATTCTAAATAGTTTGACTGGTTGATTTTGTAATTTAACAAGTTAAAAGTGTAGTTATTATATTTTATATGATTTAATAAGAATAATAATTTTGTCATTTTAATCTAATTCTAATGTTATTTCAAACATAGTGAATGAATACTAGTAAGTGATTGGGTGATAGCTGGTCACTATTACTTATATAATATTGAATAATAATATGTGTGAAAAAAAGTAAATACTAGTTACTGACGTTGGCTGAAGAATACTAGTAATTGACCTATATAGGATAGTGTGCTGATGGGCTTTTCCTTAGATATTGAGGTTTGGTGTTACCTTTACTATTTCACACGATTCACAAATTAAGAATTATAAGAAGTTAATTAGTATATTGATGGGCAAAGAGTGAGGACTCTATTTACTAAACTAATAGTTTTTTATTACTAAAAAAATACCATACAAGCAAAAGCTTTTTACTTGTTTAGTGTGATTATTGAGATGCATTACTAATTTACTGTCACTGTACTAATTTACTGTTACCATACTATTTTACTATTAATAATATAGATTTTATTGATACTGATAATCTTATTGATTCTCTATCACTGTTATTACTATTGGTTCTGTTGCGGATCTATGGCTTATGATTTTGATGATAGCAAACATTCTTTTTCTCTATGACGGGTTTCTACTAACGTTTCAGGTCCACATGATCAGACTACAACTTAGAACCAGCTCAAGATTGGATAGACTAGGATTGAGTCAGTTTGTACCTTTTTCCTTTCTTGAGTCTATTATTTTTGGTGTGGCTCCTGATATTTTGTAACTTGGTAGAAATTCTCCTTTTCCCTATATAATTTCTATTTTTGGTAACATCGTCCGGGACGATATTAATATCGGCCTGGACGATTTGTCCAAAATCAGAAACCCTAATTAGAGCATCCTCATTAAGGCAGCCGTCATAACAATCGGCCTGGACGATACTTATATCGGCCAGGACGATATGATCAATTAAGAAAGAATTAGCTGCCATGATCAATTTAGGTATCATGTATTTTAGGAAATCGGCCAGGACGATATACCCATCGTCCAGGACGATCTAACTCAATTATGCCTAAAATGATCTGGTATCTTTGGAAAGAATTAATGGCTGATTGATACGATCAGATCGGCCGGGAAGATCATTGGATCGGCCGGACGATAACCTGGACGATTTACATCGGCCAGACTCTATTCAGGGCGATGATCAGGATGATTGAACTGGTTTTAAACTAATCGTCCAGGATGATCTTGAGATCGGCCAGGACGATGTAACCAAGTTTCTTCTAATTGTCTCATATCGTCCCGGGCTAATGAGCTTAATTTGTACTGATCGTATATGACGAAATAAATATCGTCCTGGACGATAATGGCGGCAACTTGCATTAATGAGCTCATTTTGAGAGCTTCTATTTAAGCTATGGCAAGGAACTTTGTAAGTGTCTTTGGCAGCCATTGTGGCTTCATTCTTGTGGGGGAAACTTGAAGAGAGAGATTGAAAGGGAGAGAGGAAAGGGTGGAGTTTGAGAGGGAGAAGATCCTGTGAGGGGGGGAACTCAAGGGAGTGTGGTGGGGGATCCACACGGTTGCTCCGACGAACTCGCACTTTAGTACCATCGGATTCAAGGCTTATCTTGAGGGAAGTTCACCAAAGAAGAAGATCTTTTTGGTGTCAAAGGACCCGGCGACTCCGCCGCACCAGGGAAGGTGGAAGTGATTTTGTAAGAGCTTCTCCGCCTAGCTGTGGGGGCTAAAGGAGAGACACTTTTATAGTATAATACTTGGAGGGTGCCTCCAAGGAGTGGACGTAGGTCAAGGTTTGACCGAACCACTATAAATCCGGTGTGTTCTTTTCTTATTATTGCTTCCGCATTATTTAATTTTCGCACTTTGATTTCTGTGGTGATTTTAGTTTGAGTTTACTCTTTGGTTTTAAAGTTATCCAATTCACCTCTTCTCTTTAATTAGCTTTGGGATTAAGTTCATAGGGTCTGACATTCCTAACGAACCTTCAAGTGGTATCAGAGCGGTTTTTATAAAATAAGTTTTTAAAAAGCTTTTGAATTTTTGATCCATGGCTAACATTGGGAATCGTAACACTACGGAAGGTTATTCAATTACACGACCTCCCTTGTTTGACAACTTGCCTTTTGATTTCTGGAAAATCCGCATGTCTATTTTCTTGCAATCGATTGATTTTCGCATGTGGCATATGATTTTAACTGGTTATTCATCACCGTCACGTATTGTTAATGGAGTTAAAACTGATATTCTTTTTAATCAATGGAATAAGGAAGAACAACTGAATGCTCAACTAAATGCAAAGTCTTTAAATTGTTTTTTCTGTGTTTTAAATTCTGATGATTTCATGTTAGTATCCACGTGCACTATAGGTAAGGAAGTTTGGGATAAATTGCACACCATATACGAAGGCACTAGTGAAATCAAGCAATCCAAGTTGAATTTGTTAATGCATAATTTTGAACTGTTTTCCATGAAACCTTTTGAAACGATCTTAGACATGTATACCAGATTCATTCAAATTGTAAACTCATTGCATGCTTTAGGAAAAGACTTTTCAAACTTTGAAAAAGTTAACAAAATTCTTCGATGTCTATTGGATAAATTTGATCCTAAAGTTATTGCTATTTGTGAATCAAAAGATTTGAATGTATATTCTATTGATAATTTGATTGGCTCATTCATTGCCTACGATCAAGGTTTGGGTCAAAGACTTTTGGATGCAAGTGAAACGATTATTCTAAAAAGTGAAGATATGAAAAAGGATTGCTTAGTTGGTGTCAAATGCAATGACTTGTCAAGTAAATCACATAGCTCATCAAAGCATAAGCAAAAGTGGAAAAAAGGTAAAAATGGTAAGGATGTTCATATTCCTTCTAACGTTATTTGCTTTCGATGTAGGAAACCTGGACATATGAAAAATCAGTGCCCTAATTTAAAAATTCTTCCTATGAAAGAAAAGGGCAAGGCGAAACAAACTTTGAACTGGGGAAATAATGAAAGGCAAAAAATCTCATGGGCAGATCTGGTCTCTGAAGCATCGGACCAGGAGAGAGAAAATGGTTAAAAAGCCTTTCATTTTGCTTTTTGTGCCTCCTCTCTTTTTGATAATGTCAAAGGGGAAGAACGTATTATTGAATTTGTATATTTTTTGTATCTTTTCTTTTTCCAAAAAAAAAAAAAAAAATATCCCCCCTATTTTTAAAGGTTTATTCTAGTGAGAAGGAGATTAGGAGAAATTGTTTTTTTGAAAAATTCAAATTGAATTATTTGCCATCATAAAAAAGGGGGAGATTGTTGCGGATCTATGGCTTATGATTTTGATGATAGCAAACATTCTTTTTCTCTATGACGGGTTTCTACTAACATTTCAGGTCCACACGATCAAACTACAACTTAGAACCAGCTCAAGATTGGGTAGACTAGGATGGAGTCAGTTTGTACCTTTTTCCTTTCTTGAGTCTATTATTTTTGGTGTGGCTCCTGATGTTTTGTAACTTGGTAGAAATTCTCTTTTTTCCTATATGATTTCTGTTTTTGGTAACATCTTTCGGGACGATATTAATATCGGCCTGGACGATCTGTCCAAAATCAGAAACCCTAATTAGGGTATCCTCATTAAGGCAGTCGTCATAATAATCGGCCTGGATGATACTTGTATCGGCCAGGACGATATGATCAATTAAGAAAGAATTAACCGCCATGATCAATTTAGGTATCATGTAATTTAGGAAATCGGCCAGGATGATATACCCATCGTCCAGAATGATCTAACTCAATTATGCCTAAAATGATCTGGTATCTTTGGAAAGAATTAATGGCTGATTGATACGATCAGATCGGCCGGGATGATCATTGGATCGGCCGGGACGATAATCTGGACAATTTACATCGGCCAGACTCTATTCAGGGTGATGATCAGGACGATTGAACTGGTTTTAAACTAATCGTCCAGGATGATCTTGAGATCGGCCAGGACGATGTAACCAAGTTTCTTCTGATTCTCTCATATCGTCCCGGGCTAATGAGCTTAATTTGTACTGATCGTATATGACGAAATAAATATCGTCCTGGACGATAATGGCGGCAACTTGCATTAATGAGCTCATTTTGAGAGCTTCTATTTAAGCTATGGAAAGGCACTTTGTAAGTGTCTTTGGCAGCCATTGTGGCTTCATTCTTGTGGGGAAAACTTGAAGAGAGAGATTGAAAGGGAGAGAGGAAAGGGTGGAGTTTGAGAGGGAGAAGATCCTGTGAGGGGGGGAACTCAAGGGAGTGTGGTGGGGGATCCACACGGTTACTCCGGCGAACTCGCACCTTAGTACCATCGGATTCAAGGATTATCTTGAGGGAAGTTCACCAAAAAAGAAGATCTCTTTGATGTCATAGGACCCGGCGACTCCGCTGCACCGGGGAAGGTGGAAGTGATTTTGTAAGGGCTTCTCCGCCTAGCTGTGGGGGCTAAAGGAGAGACACTTTTGTAGTGCAATACTTGGAGGGTGCCTCCAAGGAGTGGACGTAGGTCAAGGTTTGACCGAACCACTATAAATCTGGTGTGTTCTTTTTCTTATTATTGCTTCCGCATTATTTAATTTCCGCACTTTAATTTATGTGGTGATTTTGGTTTGAGTTTACTCTTTGGTTTTAAAGTTATCCAATTCACCTCTTCTCTTTGATTAGCTTTGAGATTAAGTTCATAGGGCCTAACATCCCTAACGAACCTTCAGGTTCACTGTTTAATAATTTACTATTATTAAGCACATGATTTTTATTACTTAGCATGTGATATAAGATATTGATTTGATACTGGTATAAAATGACATAACATCAAGTGTATATTTATTTAATAATGTTATATTTTTTATGAATTTTGATAGTCTTCGTAGATGCTTCAATTTTATTGATTTATATAATTATTTTGTTAATTGGATATCATTGCTATGATGTATGGAAGACATCCGTACATTATTTACAAGTTTATATATTTTATTAATTTTGTATTATACTATTTTACTTGCCTCTATATTATATTGATTTACTTGTTCACATATTTTATTATATAGTATGTGTTTTACTATTCTTGCATAGATACATGATCATATTGACTATTAGTATTATGAACTAAATAATTATAAGCATATAATTTTTTTATCATGCTTTGAGTTTAATTATAGGATTTTAGTGACTTAAAAAAAATAAAATAAAAAATTATAGGATTTTAGTGACTAATTGGGCTTTTTAGCTCATTATATGTGACTTAAATATTTCATATCAATGAAGATGAATGAGATTATGAGACTATTCATCTATAGGATTCCTCAAGTTTTACTATTATTTTATTTCTTTTTATTTTTAGAAATTTTTTTTGTGGAGAGGAGAGGACATATGGTGTATTAAATTTGTATGACTTCTAGCTATTATACATGTTTTTTGGATAGTGATTATATATGTACATTGATGTTTTGATCTATAAATTAATTTTTGCTAATATTTATTTTATTGAAAAAAAAATAAATTTCCATGGTTATTATATAATAGATAAAAGATATGATTCTTTCCAATTTAGATTCAGTGTCAAGGTGCTGCAGTGCTGAACATTAAAATGAGTATATATATATATATATATATATATATATATATATATATATATATATATATATATATATATATATATATATATATATATATATATATATATATATATATATATATATATATATATATATATATTCCCCACTCATTCCCTCCCTCACCTACCACTGTAAATTTCCATGGAAGGAAAGAAGAGAAGGTGAAGGATGAAGGAGAGAGGAAAGAAAAAGCTAGGTTTTTAACTACCAGTCCATTTTATTACTTTACATCATTATGGATATTTTTTTTTTCTTTTTTCTGGTTTTAAAGATTTTGATTTTAACCATTTGATTCCTCCCAAAATAATTTTAATTACATTTTTCTTGATTTAGTAAACTTTTATTGCATAACTTTTTATATGTTGTAATACTAATTATTCTAGATATTTTGATTAGTTGATTTTATAATTTTAGTAGCTAAAATTGAAGTTATTATATTTTGTATGATTTAATAAGAATAGTGATTTTGATAATTTAATTATATTATAATGTTATTATAAATATAATGAATGAATACTTGTAAGTCATTGGGTGTTTGTTGGTAGCTATTGCATATATAATATTGAATAATAATATGTGTAAAAATAAGTAAAGGTTGTTTACTCATTAACATTAATCGGAGATTAACTGACTTGTATAGGATGGTTGCCCAATGAGCTTTCCTTTAAATACTGTGATTTGGTGTTATCCTCTACTGATTCGTGTGATTCATTGATTGCAATTATCAGGAGTTAATTATTATGCCAACGGGCAAAGAGTGACACCATGCAAGCTAGAACCTTTTATTGAGCCAACAATTTTTTATTACTAGAAAAGCACCATGCAAGCTAGAACTTTTCATTTGTTTAGTGTAATTATGAGGATATATTACTAATTTACTATTATTGTTTTTATTTACTGTTACTGTACTGTCTTACTATTAATGCTACAAATTTTACTTATACTGATATTATTACTGCTTCACTATTAATGTTACTATGATTGATTCAGTATTTAATGATTTACTATTACTCATCACATAATTCTTATTACTTATCATGTTATATAAGATATTGATTTGATATTTATATAGAACGAGGATTTAATATTAATGTATTATTATGGATTCTAACAATCTTCATAGATGCTTCATCTTTACTGATTTATATGATTTTTTGTTGTTTGAATATCACTTCTACAACGTATGAATAACATTTGTACTGGGTTTTTCGGTTTATAGATTTTACTATTTTTGTAATGCACTATTTTACTGGTGTTGACCTCCTTTTTGGCATAAGTCACTAGGATTTCCTTGTCGCTTGTATTTTGTAGATCGATCCACCTTCCAGTATGTCGTTATGTTGTGTTCGATGAAGAATCAAATAGTGCATTTTACCTCAATTTGCCACCGGCTTTGGAATTTATTCCTTTTGATCACATATTGCCCGTTATCATGTCTTAAAAAATGTGTGATTGGGTCAACGATGATTTAAATGTGTATTTTACATGTAATTGGGTCTTTATCAGGCATATTTGTTTCGTGCATGAGATTTTTTGATCGATATTTTGTTTTATGAAATGGAATGCATGAGTACGTCCGGCTCATCTAGACATATAAAATGGGTCCATTCGAGCCCAAATCGGGCACCATTTGACGCAAGTCGAGGTGAGAGAAAAGTGAGATTATTATCATTATTATTTTTATTATTATTTGAATAAAAAAATGAGGAAATAAAATCTTTATATATCTTTCTAATTAATTTTAAAATTAAATAAATATATTAAACTAAGTTTATATTAAAATATAAATATAAAATTAAATACATATATCCTCTTAATTAAGAGAAATTTGAATATGTTTATACTTTTGATTAATTTGAAAGTAAATAAATATAATAAATTAAATATTATATTAAATACACAAACACACACACACACACACACACACACACACACACATATAATTATAAATAAATGAATGATCTAACATCCTACTTAAATTAACTTTGATTTAGCTTAAATAAAAAATAATAATTTTTACTTTGCTTTACTATCCTCCCTAGTAAAGTAAGCGTGCATTCAAAATAAATTTTATTTTACTTTTACTATCCTCCCTAATAAAGTATGGTTGATCTAGCAAATCAGACTTCATTTGGACTATTAGATGTTGGAACTTTTATTTTGACTGGTGAACGTACGCAGCTCTACGTTCGGCCACCAATCTTATAACGCCACATAGCACGCAGAAAACTGCGGACCCGACCCGATGAATAGTGGGTTTGTCGCACGTGCGTATTTTAAATCCTTGATGACCCGACAAACAACCCGTCACCCTGTCGTTAAAAATTCAAATATTTACCTACATTTTCATTGGGATTTACTCGAATCAAAGCCGAAGTGACTTCCTACAACTTTATATTTCCTTTGTAGTTCGAAAGCATTTCCCATGAGTTTGACGTGAAATTCCGGTCGAGACACTCCACAGAAATCATGCCAGAGGTTAGAAATTGCACCCAAATAACATTACTTCTTTCAGAAGAATATAGTTTACCTAGTTAAAAAAAATTTATTTTTAGGGTTAGGGTTTACTGACTACCATTTTTTTTTATTACAAAAAATTAAATGTATACTACGAGAATGAGTGAAATCAATTATTTTGGTAGTTTGCATTAATGCTCGGTACAAATCGGTATTCGGTCCTACTCTGTACTGATAGGTGCTGATCGGTACTTCTCTGAATAGCTCGGAACTCATCATTTTTACATTTTCTTCAGAGTTAATACTCTCTATTTACAATAAATACCTTAGTATTGTATATATAATATCATGTTCTTTGTTGATCTGTACTGTTCCATGCTGATTGGTGCTTCTCGGTATTGCTCGGTATAGCGCGGTTCCACTCGGTACTTCTCGGTACAGTTTTTTTTCATAAATACTGCTCGGTATTTACAATAAAAATCTGAGTATTTTATATATAACATATTGTTCTTTGCTACTCTGCACTGCTCGGTACAGTTCGATGCTGATAGGTGCGTATCGGTATAGCTCGGTACACCTCGGTACACCTCGGTACAACAATTTCTCAAAGGAAATACTCAGTTTTTATAATTAATACCTTAGTATTTTATATATAATATAATGCTCTTTGCTTCTCTGTACTATTTGTTGGAACTCGTTCAATATGAATTAGGATGTTAAGCCTAATTAATTGTCCCAAGGCTAACCAAGAGGGGGAGGGGGGGGGGGGGGGTGAATTGGTAATTTAAAAATTATAGTTATACTCTTGGATTTTTAGAAAACCTTTTTAATTATTTATGCAAGTTAAATTTAAAGTTTAAAAAATAAACTTTTCAACTAGAGTAAACAACTTGCAATGAAATTAAATGCGGAAGAAAAATAAGAAAGAACACACCAGATTTATAGTGGTTCGGTCAAACCTTGACCTACTTTCACTCCCCGGAGGTACCCTCCGAGTATTGCACTAATACTACAAAGTGACTCTCCTTTTGCCCCTAATGCAAGGCGGAGAAGCCTGTACAAAATCACTTTCACCTTCCCCGGTGCAGCGGAGTAGCCGGGTTCTTTGACACCAAAGAGATCTTCTTCTCGCCAAAACTTCCCTCAAGACGACCCTTGAATCCGATGGTACTGAAGTGCAAGTTCGCCGAAGCAACCGTGTGAATATCCCCTCCACACTCCCTTGAAATCCCCTCCAAGGATCTTCTCCCTCTCAAACTCCACCCTTTCCTCTCTCCCTTCAAGTTCTCTCTTCTAGTTTTCTCCCAAAGAACGAAGACACAATGGCTGTCAAAGATACACTTTGTCGTTCTTTTACACTCTCCAAGTGTCGGCAGAGAACCGGACCGATGTTGTTGAACTTCACTTGAGAGCCTTCAAAGGAGATGGGAAGAAACAAAGAGATCTTCTTCTTCAAGTAACCTTGTGAATTCCTCATAAACCCCTCACTTGATCTCTCACTCTTCACTCTTATAATCTCTCTCAAACTCTCACTCTCAATGATCCCTCTCAAGAGAAAACAACTCCAAAGGCACTTGTAATAGTTTCTAGGACTCCTTATATAGAAAGGACATGAAAAATCGCCTAAAAAACTGCTAAAAACATGTTTTTCTGCGCAATGGATCGTCCAATACGAAATTGAGTTAATACGGACGAACTGTGTAAAAAACTATCCCGTACGAACTATTTGTGCATCCGTACGAACCAATTTCGTCCTGGACGAAATAGGTTCCTCCAGTACGAATAATTTCGTCCGGTACGAACATTTATATCAAAAGTTGGGTCCGAAAACTACAAAACGTTGCCAGAAACTTCCATAGTAGGTTCCCATCATCCTGGACGAACATGACTTCGTCTGGACGAAATTTTCTAGAGAGAAACTCATCTTGGGATGAAAATGATTTCGTCTGTACGATCATGACTTATAAAAATTTTCCAGTTCAGTTCCTGTCTGTTCCATTGCTCTTATAAGGAGATAACTAATCTGATCGTCCCATACGAACAATGTTCATCCCGTACGATCTGTATAAAAACTTTTTCAAGATCTCCTTTAGTGTGTGTGAATTTTATTCACTCAATTACAAACACTCCCTCTCAAATTTAATTCAAATAAAAAGTACAAGCTTCAAATTCACAAAGTTCTCATGCTGAATTTGATTTGAAGTCTTCGTAGTCTGGAGTTCAATTTTCCTGAAATATTAGTACACACAAGAGCAAAAATAAATCTTCCAAAAATTGTTTAGGAGATAACAATACATAAAACAATAATATTTGGAATCATCAAAACTATATAAGTTGCAAGAATGTAAAACATGCAAATAGCAACTTTCCTAACAATCTTCCCCTTTTTGATGATGACAAAACAATTATTATTTGTATAATTTCAAATTCTAAGAATCTCCTAAACTCCTCCTGAATTAATGAACATATGAAAATAAGGAGGCATTAAAATTATTTTTGTTTTCAAAATTTTTAGAAATATAAAACAAAACAAAACAAACACACATACACTAAACAAAACAAACACACAACGATACGAATACACAAGACACAACAAATAATTTCTTCCCCTTTTTAAAAAAATCAAAAAGTGAAGCAGAAAAAGACTAGAAATGTAAGCAGGCATATGAAAATCATTTAAAAAATTAACCTTTAAAGTGATTGACATAAGGTATGCAAATAAAATTAAAACATTAGCTAAATCATAAAATTCATAGAATTTAAGAAGAGATATAACATAGAAACTAAAAAGAATTAATCAACACATGAGTATATTTAGACATTTAAGATAGAGAAAATCATTATAAAAATAATGATATAAAAATTTTATATTTCATATTTCAATATGTAATATAAATGTACATAAGATCAATTTGAATTAAGAGATTAAAAAATTAAGGAAAGAAATGACTACCACATGTGGCGCTTTGCGCATCTTTTTCAATTTTGTGGCACATTTTTGTGCATCTTTTTACTTGTTGAGCTTATTTTGTGCCTCTTTTTCACATTGCGAATCATTGCACATTTCTTTTGATTTTTGTACATTTGTACAATTTTCAAGAGTAATTGTATTCTTTCCAAAATCAATAATCTAAAATTTCAAATCTTTCTAAGTGCATCAATATTAATTGATAAGTAAAATACAAAATAAGAAAATATCACAATTGCAATAATAATATTAAAATTAATGTAGTCTAAATAAGAGACATGAAATTGACAATCTTAATAATATCAAGTTATAAACACAACTTAAATTTTGAAAAATTAGATTTTCTAATGAATTCAATTTTATGTAGCAGTTCAAAGTATAGCACTTGTAAGATAAAAATTTTTTACGGATTTTCATATAGGCCAACGAACATTTCAAACATAGAACAAAATCACTTAAATATTCAAAATATTTAAAGCAATACAAGTACAAAACACAAATATATAAACTATAAAAATCTTCATATCACATTCCAAATGTCTCACAAAAAGATTCGTTCTCAACATTTTACTCGTATAGCCATTTATATGCGTACAAAAGAAGAAATACAAATCATCCAGGACGATCAGGAGATCGTACAATATGATATGTATTGGAAAAATTTAAACAATACGCAATCAGTCAAAACCAACTGTCAATTTGCTACAGAAATCGTACAGTACAAAATATTTTCATCTAGTACGAATAGAATACTTAGAAAAATTTGCACGATCGATCTAAAATAGGAAATCAAATGTGAAGACATTTCAAAATCATACAAAAACACTAAAAAATAAAGGTAGAAAAACACATAAAACAAACAAAAATAAATATACAACTAATAAAAAATATGCACACAAAAACACATAAACAAAGGGTTTAAACATCATTTTGCTCCTGGTTTGATGATTCAGAAGCTAGATCTGCCCAGGAGATTTTTTGCTTTTCATTATTTTCCCATTTTATAATTTGCTTAGCTTTGCCCTTTTCTTTAGCAGGAAGAGTTCTCAAATTAGGGTACTGACTTTTCAGATGTCCAGATTTCCTACATCAAAAAAAAAATAATATTTGAAGAAATCTAAACATTCTTACCAGTTTTACCTTTATTCCACTTTTGTTGATGCTTATGCTTGTGCTTTAGTGGACTTTTCAATTTGCTTGTTAAGTCATCGCTTTCCTCACCAACTAAGCAACTTTTCTCCATGTCTTCCGCTTTTAGCATTATTGTTTCACCTGCTTCCAAAAGTCTTTGACCCAAATATTGCTCGTAGGTAATAAGTGAGCCAATCAAATTATCAATAGAATATTCATTCAAATTTTTTGATTTACAAATAGCAACAACTTTGGCATCAAACTTGTTAAGTAAACAACGTAGAATTTTATTGACTATTTCAAAGTTTGAAAATTCTTTACCTAAAGCATGTAATGATGTTACAATTTGAATAAACCTAGTATACATGTCTAAGATCGTCTCATAAGGTTTCATGCTAAAGAGTTCATAATCATGCATCAAAAAATTCAACTTAGATTGCTTGACTTCACTAGTACCTTCATATGTAATGCATAAACTGTCCCAAATTTCCTTGCCAGTAGTACATATAGAGATTCTCATATAATCTTCAGAATTTAAAGCACAGAACAAACAATTCATACATTTAGCATTTAATTCAGCATAAATTTGTTCTACTCTACTCCATTCAGAAAAAGGGGTATCAGTTTTGATTCCATCTATAATACGTGACGGTAAAGAATAACCATTTTGAATCATATGCCACATTCGATAATCTATTGATTGCAAGAAAGTAGACATTCAAATTTTCCAAAAATCAAAATAAATATTTTCAAATAAAGGTGGTTTAACAATCGAATATCCATCTAATAATTTATGATTTCTAAAATTAGCCATACTCATTTTTCAAAAAGTAGTCTAAACTTAAGATTTTGAAACAAAGCTCTAATACCACTTGTTGGAACTCGTTCAATATGAATTAGGATGTTAAGCCTAATTAATTGTCCCAAGGCTAACCAAGAGGGCGGAGGGGGGGGGGGGGGTGAATTGGTAATTTAAAAATTATACTTATACTCTTGGATTTTTAGAAAACCTTTTTAATTATTTATGCAAGTTAAATTTAAAGTTTAAAAAATAAACTTTTCAACCAGAGTAAACAACTTGCAATGAAATTAAATGCGGAAGAAAAATAAAAAAGAACACACCAGATTTATAGTGGTTCGGTCAAACCTTGACCTACTTCCACTCCCCGGAGGCACCCTCCGAGTATTGCACTAATACTACAAAGTGATTCTCCTTTTGCCCCTAATGCAAGGCGGAGAAGCCTGTACAAAATCACTTTCACCTTCCCCGGTGCGGCGGAGTAGCCGGGTTCTTTGACACCAAAGAGATCTTCTTCTCGCCAAAACTTCCCTCAAGACGACCCTTGAATCCGATGGTACTGAAGTGCAAGTTCGCCGGAGCAATCGTGTGAATATCCCCTCCACACTCCCTTGAAATCCCCTCCAAGGATCTTCTCCCTCTCAAACTCCACCCTTTCCTCTCTCCCTTCAAGTTCTCTCTTCTAATTTTCTCCCAAAGAACGAAGACACAATGTCTGTCAAAGATACACTTTGTCGTCCTTTTACACTTTCCAAGTGTCGGCAGAGAACCGGACCGATGTTGTTGAACTTCACTTGAGAGCCTTCAAAGGAGATGGGAAGAAACAAAGATATCTTCTTCTTCAAGTAACCTTGTGAATCCCTCACAAATCCCTCACTTGATCTCTCACTCTTCACTCTTACAATCTCTCTCAAACTCTCACTCTCAATGATCCCTCTCAAGAGAAAATAACTCCAAAGGCACTTGTAATAGTTTCTAGGACTCCTTATATAGAAAGGACATGAAAGATCGCCCAAAAAACTGCTAAAAACATGTTTTTCTGCGCACTGGATCGTCCCATACGAAATTGAGTTAGTACGGACAAACTCTGTAAAAAACTATCCCGTACGAACCATTTGTGCATCTGTACAAACCAATTTCGTCCTGGACGAAATAGGTTCGTCCAGTACGAATAATTTTGTCCGGTACGAACAGTTATATCAAAAGTTGGTTCCGAAAACTGCAAAACGTTGCCAGAAACTTCCATAGTCGGTTCCCATCGTCCTGGACGAACATGACTTCGTCTGGACGAAATTTTTACAGAGAGAAACTCATCTTGGGACGAAAATGATTTCGTCTGTACGATCATGACTTAGAAAAATTTTCCAGTTCAGTTCCTGTTCGTTCCATTGTTCTTACAAGGAGATAACTGATCTGATCGTCCCACACGAACAATGTTCGTCCCGTACGATCTGTACAAAAACTTTTTCAAGATCTCCTTTAGTGTGTGTAAATTTTATTCACTCAATTACAAACACTCCCTCTCAAATTTAATTCAAATAAAAAGTACAAGCTTCAAATTCACAAAGTATCTCATGCTGAATTTGATTTGAAGTCTTCGTCGTCTGGAGTTCAATTTTCCTGAAATATTAGTACACACAAGAGCAAAAATAAATCTTCCAAAAAATGTTTAGGAGATAACAATACATAAAACAATAATATTTGGAATCATCAAAACTATATAAGTTGCAAGAATGTAAAACATGCAAATAGCAACTTTCCTAACACTATTCTGTGCTGATCGACGCTTGTCAGTAATGCTCGGATAAGCTCGGTACTACTCAGTAACTCTTGGTACAACATTTTTTTAAGAGATACTGCTTGGCATTTACAATAAAAATATGAGTATTTTATATATAATATATTGTTCTTTGCTGCTCGGTAGCACTCGGTACTGTTCGTTGCTGATCGGTGCTTCTCGGTACCGCTCGGTACACCTCGGTACAACTCTATACAACACTTTACTAGGGCTAGTACTCGATTTTTTTAATAATTATCCAAGTATTTTATATATAATATATTCTTAATTGGTTCTTGTAATAGCTCGATACACCTGCGTACTGGTCGGTACACTTGGGTACTGGTCGGTACACCTGGGTACTGGTCGGTATTGCTAGGTTATTTAAAGAAAATTATCGGTAATTGTTTGGATATAGTATGAAAATACTGTGTATATGTGATCGAACTTGATGTTTATTATGCAGGGATATTGCCCCAAGATTCATTTCAGATGTAGAACTTCAAGTTTTAGAAAAGTTTGTAATGCGTTGGTTGTCAAATTTGGGGATCCGTTAGTTACTAGCCTACGGGAGCTACATATTAATCGGTTCCTATTACTACCTTGATTTCCTTAGAATATGCCAATTATTTATATGTTATTGTCAAAGTAGGACATACAATATGAAAGTTTTGTTATTAAAATCAAGACGTTAGCTTTTACATCGGATGAGATTGCTTTGATTATTGGCTTGCCGAACAGAGGAATTAAATTTGAGCCATGGTCTGCTACAATGGGTGGTAAAACAACGAATGATATAAGGCATGATATTTAGAAATTGGATGTGTCAACTCCAATCGAGAATGTAGTGCAACATTTCATTGTTTACTTATTGTCCAATATATTCTTTCCAATGGCCAACTTTCATATACAATCTGCAATATTAGACTTTGCGAAGAATGTCAAAAAGTTTGGAACATACAATTGGCCCCAATCCATTAGGGATTTCCTCGTATTTGAATTTAATGCAATAGCAAAGAAACAATCAAAAGGACATTCCCCAGGATATGTCAATGGATTAGTTATGATTGTAATTGTGAGTATTTCTTATGCGTATTGATTTGTTTTTATTTACTTAATTATTGTATAAGGTTTTTTTTATCATAATTTACATTGACATGTTTTTTTTTTTGCAGATATGGTTTTTTGAACATTCAAAGTTCTACCCGGTAGTGGATGATATAGGTCGACCCCGTCTCATAAGGTGGGACGGAAAATTTAATTATAGAGAGAAAGATGTTTATAATTTATTAACTGACCTGCATGAATCTGAGGTATTATACCTATGTGTACTAATTTAAATTCATTATGTACTTATATATTTTAGATGCTAATAAACCAATTTTTGCAGATTTTTACACATTTACAAGGTGTAACAGATGCTGAGAAGACTTTAATTGAGAGTGCTTCTACATATCAAACAGATGAGCATCTCCAAATTGTACTTACCACACACACAACACCAAACATACCTTCTAATCCCCCAACTCCATCTCCACCAAGTCCAGACAGTCCAATTAAAATGGAGCCCCAACTGAAAGTTAAGACAGTCAAAGCAGAATCCCAAGGCCAACTAAATCTCCTACCGAACAACCAATCAGCAGAAATACCTCACCAAAAAAATCTACCCCCGTTGAAGATCCAGATCGTTATGCTTCAGAGGAGACCAACTTGAAGATACTTAATCAACCCATTTACAAATTGATTACCAAGCAGAATGTACTGGTCACAAAATTATCTTCAGTTGAAATGTCGAATATGGTACTTCAAAGAAGGGTTGCAGCATTGGAACAAGCCGTATTCAACATAAAAGATGATAATAGAATGAAATTTACTGAAATAGATACATTCTTGAGTGCTAATTTTCCTACAACCTATAAATCAAACCGGAGTCAAAGTCCAGAAAAATCTTCTTTAAGAACTGTTTCAGATCATACCAATTTGAACGAACTAGCCAAATATGTGGATCAAATTGTTGAGGAAATTACTAAAGGTGCAGATTTGAAAGGGTTGGATGTGCTTATTTCCCATTCTCATGCCAAGAAACTTCAATCCTTTGAAGATAAGGCTGTGAGCAATTCTGAAGATGAGGAATTACCTTCATCAAATAGGGGAGGGATTGCTCGACGTGTTCAAATGAGGAACGACAGAAAAAGGAAAAGGGTAAAATCTCCCTTTACAGCATGTGACAGGAAGAAATGAAGATCTGAGAGTTCTTCTGTTAATTTTGCAGTTGCTGAAGTTCAAAAAAAGAGTAAAAAAGAAACAGCACGCAGAGGAAGAAAGCCTGTCACTAAGGCCGCTACAAAATCAAAATTAAAGTCTACTGCTGCTGCTGCTGCTACAACTGCTGCGCCGGCTGAAATGTCAATATGAACTCTACTGCTACACCTGTTTCTGCTGATGCCCCAACTCATGTAGTCCATGAAGTTGATGAAAAAAAAAAAAATAATTGTTTAACCAGCACCAAAAATTTTGGATTACCCAGGATGACTAATAATAACTGAAGACAAACGGAATTCAATCACTAATTTTTTGAAGCAGTTCAAAGATAAGTGAGTATCGTTGAGAATCGAGTAATGTACTTCAATAATTTAGTTATTGTACTAAATTTTTAATTAAAAGACCGAGTAGTACAGAATGAAAAATTAAGTCGGTATTGTTCGGTTATCATAACTATCAAATAAATATTTTTATGTAATTTGGAATGGTTTAATTTTGTCTACTTTTGATTGTTAATTAAGTTGTAGGAATACGGTATACCGAGTTATACCGAATAAAAGAAAGACTCGGTACAACTCGGTATTAATCATGAACTCTACAAAAATAGGTTTTTGTTTGTATTTATAAGCACTACTGAGTATTACCAGTACTTACTGGTAAGTATATAGTACGAACAACAAATATACCGAGTAAAAGAAAAACTCGGTACACCTCGGTATTATTCATGAACTCTTAAAATTTAGGTATTTATTAGTATTTATAAGCAGTTCTGAGTATTACAAATTCTTAGTTAGAAGTACATAGTACGAAAAACAAATATACCGAGTAAAAGAAATACTCGGTACATCTCGGTATATATATATATATATATATATATATATATATATATATATATATATATATATATATATATATTATATATATATATATATATCTATATATATATATATATATATATATATTAATTTTGTATTGATAATGAACTGAATTACGTAGGGGTGATACTATCTACTCTGGTGGACATGCAATTATCTACAAAAGCCAAATTGACGAGCTGTTGCTGTGTGAAGAGCTTGATAACAATCATATGGATGCTTTTGCATTGCTATTATCCGAAAGAATGACCTGGTTCCAGGACTGAACCAATCTTTTCACTATGTTTCTAGTTTTCATTAGGTGAGTTATCATTTATGGTAAAGAATTTATGTGTATTTAACATATTCTCAATTTAAATCCATTTTATTCCACGGTTATTACTGTCAAAATAAGCATGAGGACACAACTGCATTCGTTGCAAATATCACAAGAACTTATGTTATGAATGTTAACTTGATATTTGTTCCCATCATAAATGAAAAGCATTGGACACTCCTGGTCGGAAATGTAAGGAAAAAAACTTAGGAATTTTTGGATTCTTTACCCAAAGCCACTCACAAAGCTGTGCTTCCTGAAGTTGTAAGTAATCTTAAAATTGGTATTATATTTCAGTTATGATATTGAATATTAAAATATTAATTTTATTAACTTTTTAGATATCTCATTTATACGCTGAGACACAAAATGCTTTCGACGATGATATACGAAGCTGGCCAATCCTAACAATTCCAAACTTGCCAACCCAAGACAATAGCGTAGATTGTGGAATGTTTGTTTGTAAATATATGGAGACATTGATCAACTTGATGTTATTCAATGGGATCTCCATAATAACTGGAAAAGAATTATGCCTTAATTCAGGGCTGAGTTCGCTTATGCCCTTTTTTGTAGTAATCTGAAATAAAAACATGAATTTTCATAGGCCAGCTAATACCTACTTGTACCGTGAGATTTAAATTTTCCAGGTATGGTTTTTAAATCGAAAAAAGATGTATACATCAAACAAAGTATAATTGAACCCAATATCAAAATATTTCTTAAAGAAATATAAAATCATCTAATACCGAGTAATGCATGCTAATATCAAGTTATATTGAGTAATAAAAAAATTTTGATTTTCTTTTTTAGAAATGAAAAAGGATGCATACATTGTAAGGAGTGCAACTTACAATTGAACCCTATAGCAAAATATTCATCAATGAAGCATAAAAACTATTAATACCGAGTACTATCAAATAATACCAAGTTATACCAAATTATACAGAGCAGTTACATAAAGGATGATTGACTTCCAGATTCTCCTGGTGTGACATGTACGCCTGTAAGAGGATTCCGCTATGTGGGTTTCACTTTTTTGGCCTTCCATTTATCCCAATGATCATTTAATCTAGCATTAGAGATTCCCTTTGGGCGGCACTTTGCAGGATCTCTAATTGCTTTGTGGCTCACCCCAGCTATGTGTTTAGTTTTTGAACATTTAGAGCCATTGCACTCATAGCTTGGATCCTACATTATTCTGCATCCTCATTACCCTGTGATTCTGTGCTAATTTGATATGCAAATCGGTAAACATAATTTCTGAATATCATGTTTCGGGATCCCTGAATCGAAGAACACGTATTGTTTCCCATATGTTGGAATTCCGTCCACTATATAAATCTTTTCGAGCTCTTGATGACGATCTAGGAATTAAATATTTTTTAGGAATATTCACTATATCCAACTGCCGCATCACTCTCATACAATGAGAACATAATAAACTCATCATCTCAAACTTCCCACAACTGCATTGTATAGTTCCTTCAGAAGAATTAAACAAAATCGTCCACTTGTGTGAATCAAAAGAATGGTCTATGTTCTTCACAGAAAATGTTGATGAGTCTGGTGAAGAATGATCAATGTATAGTCCACCTAAACCATGTAAAAACTCCTCTTCAAAAAAGGAATATAACTTTCTAGAATAAAAATTGGCAGCTTGCTTTAATATCGGACTACTTTTCATGTAAGGTTGTATTTCCATTTCACTACATCTAAAATTTTCATCTCGTTCATTCCTACGCCAAGTGTTTATAACTTTCTCCAACCCTAGGAAACATTTGGTGAGAGAACCTGTAGCCTTTGAAATACCATGGCATACATAATTGGTGGACTCACTGCGTTGTGTAGATAATATACCAATGTTAAAGCAATTTTTATTAAAAGCTGTTGACCACTTCTCCCTTATTCTGTACAGATCTTTTAACCACTGATGACTCTGCAAGTTCCCTTCTCTGATCATTTCATTCCACATACTATCAAATTCCTCCTCAAAATCACACTTGGTGAAGCAACTATAGAATAGGCCTCTAACTTTATTATTACTATTAAAACACCAAACTTTGGAAGGAGCCTTCTTGTATATATGCCATTGGCACAATCGATGTCATGTATTAGGTAATACAATCTCAATCACCCTAGCCATTGCTTGATCCTGATCAGTGAACATAGTAATTGGATATTTGTTATCCATAATTCTTAAAAAAGTTTGAAATAGCTAGCAAAAAGAATCAATTGTTTCCTCAGATAGAAATGCCACCTCTAAAATAATGTTTTGCCAATGATTATTAACTCCAATAATAGGGGCACATGCTAAATTATATTTGTTAAGACGGTAGCTTGTATAAAAAATAATAACATCTCCAAAATAGTCATAGTCAATTCTCCCCTTTCCATCAACCCAAAAAAAATTTACCAACTTGTCTTCTTCATCAATTTGTACATCCCATGCAAACAGGTGGTCTGCAGCTTCCCGGTATTTAAATAATTTGATTAACAAATTGGTGTCCCCATTTTCAATTTTTGCTCTTTTCTCCTTCTGAATGTAGTTGTATGTATCCCCTTTGGTGAATCCCAGATTTGCCATACCTCCCACCTTATCAGATAGATAGGAAAATGCATTAACTGTTCTTATGCCAGCTTCAGACATCGATTTCAAAACGGAGGCATTCTCTTCACTGATGTGCCTAGATGATCTCAGCAAATGTTGATCATCCGGATTTGTCAACTCATGATTGTGACACTCTATCAAATTTTTTACCTTCCAGATTCCATCTTCATAACCGAAAATCTAACCATAGCGGGACATCCAGTTCTTGTAGTCGACTTTTGAAATTTGACCTTTTGATTTTTTTCTGTCTCCTTTTTGACTCCGGCTTTGGAACGGACAAATACCTTTGATTTTATTTTTCTTGAATTAGGCCAGAATGAATGATGTCCTTTTCGAACACTAAAACCATGCGAATGAACATATTGGCAATATTTAAAATATGCTTCCTTGTCAGATTTGTAAACCCCCTCTGAAATAAAATTTTTAAGTATTATAAATTAGTACCAACCAATTAATACCGAGCAATATCACAATGCTTGTATACCGACCAATACTGAGTTTTGATGAAATAATAATCTCGGTACACCAACGGTACTTATCTATAATATCAGTAGAAGGTAGACATAATTGGCAAAAAGAAACAAAAAATGGACCATACCGAGTTTTACATCTAAATACCGAGTAGTATCAAGTTATCTAAAGGCTCGGTACAAACATATGGTAGTTACTAAAAGCTCGGTACAATCATATATCAATTTCATAATGACTGCTAACCGACCAATACTGATTTTTGACGGAACTATTTTCTCGGTACACCTACGGTACTTATCTATAATCTCGATACACCTACGTTACTTATCTATAATCTCGGTACATGTACATTACTTATCTATAATCTCGGTACACTTACAGTACTTATCTACAATCTCAGTGTAAGGCAGACATAATTGCCAAAAAGAAACAAAAAATGGACCATATCGAGTATTACGTCTAAATACCGAGTAGTACCGACTTATCTAAAGGCTCGGTACAAACATGTGGTAATTATCTTAATGCTTTGTCCAATCATATAACAGTATTACAATGATTGTTAACCGACCAATACTGAGTTCTGACCGAAATATTTTCTCGGTACACCTACGGTACTTATCTATAATCTCGGTACACCTACGTTACTTATCTATAATCTCGGTACACCTTCGGTACTTATCTATAATCTCGGTACAAGGTAGACATAATTGACAAAAAGAAACAAAAAAAAGGGTTCAAACTGAGTATTACGTCTAAATACCAAGTAGTACTGAGTTATTTAAGGGCTCATTACAAACATATGGTAAATGTCTAAAATCTCGGTACAACCATATAGCAGTAT
Organism: Dendrobium nobile; assembly: GCA_022539455.1. Taxonomy (NCBI): domain Eukaryota; kingdom Viridiplantae; phylum Streptophyta; class Magnoliopsida; order Asparagales; family Orchidaceae; genus Dendrobium; species Dendrobium nobile. The sequence goes on from CM039721.1 coordinate 59,373,250, forward strand.
TACAATGACTACTAACCGACTAATACCGACTTCTGACGAAACTATTTTCTCGGTACACCTATGGTACTTATCTATATTCTCGGTACACCAACGGTACTTATCTAAAATCTCAGTACCAGGTAGACATAATTGCCAAAAATAAACATAAAAAAGAACAATAACGAGTATTACGTCTACAAACCGAATAATACTATATTGGTACCAATCAATACTCCAAACTTCTCTCTCCGTACTAATATGGTACTGAAAGATAAAAAGAAAGAATTATTCATACAAAGCTTGTTAAGAAATTACTTGTAAAAAATCTGAAAAAACTTCATCCACATTATAAGTGCCAAATGTTTCATCGAAATCGTTTAACTCTGCCAAAGAAATTACCGTAGTGTTCTCTTCCATCTCCTTGAATCCTTCACGAAATTGTTCTCTTCGTGTTGTAAACCCTAAATACTGTATAACGTTCCGTATTCAGACACTAGTCTGCCAAAAGTTTATTCAACATATAAATAAGCCGCGGGTTTTAAATTTTTCCTGCCCATTTAAAAGGAATCAGTGAAAAAAATCGTGACCAATCAATAAAGCACCACGAGTTTGGGTCGGGTCTTCAGACTACTACGTGGCGCTATTTTAGTGGTGGCCGAACCTAAAGTTACATCCGGTCAGAGGACCTAATAAAAGCACTAGATGTTGAGCTTTATTTTGATTTCTTATTGAATAGGGGTTTAACAGAGGTGAATGTTTTTTTTTTAAATTTTTGAGTTGCTATTTATTCGAATAATTATGACATGAATCCGTTAAAAAATTTATGTTAATTCTTGGGCGTCCCGTGGTGTAAGAGGATGTACCTTGGTGTATGCTTTTTGCTGATGATATTCTTCTTGTTGATAAGACTAGAGAGGGAGTTGAAGGTAAACTTGAATTATGGAGGTCAACCTTAGAGTCTAAAGGTTTTCGCTTGAGTAGATCTAAAACGGAATATATGGAGTGTAATTTTTGTAGTAATAGACCTAGTGAGGGGATTGTGATTTTGGGCGATCAAGTCATTAATAAGAGTACACGTTTTAGATATCTTGGATCTATTGTTCAGAGTGATGATGAAATAGATAGGGATATTATCAGCAGAATTCAAGTTGGATGGTTGAAGTGGAGGAATGCATCGGGCTTGTTATGTGATAGAAATGTACCCCTCAAACTTAAGGGAAAATTCTATAAGATGGTAGTGAGGCCTGTAATGCTTTATGGTGCCGAATGTTGGCCATTAAAAGAGAAGCATAATACTAAGTTAAGTGTGGCAGAGATGAGGATGCTCAGGTGGATGAGTGGCTTTACCCTTAGAGATAGGATACAAAATGAGCATATACGTGAAAAGGTTGGAGTAGCTCCAGTAGAAGATAGATTATAGAGAGTCGCCTGAGATGGTTTGGTCACATAAAACGGCGACCTTCCGATGACCAGGTTAGGAGAGTAGAGGTATTAGATTTGACCTATGTTAAGAAAGGTAGGGGTAGAACTAAAAAACTTGGCTAGAAAATATTAGGAATGACCTTTCTTTATTAAATTTAAGCTAAAATTTGACTTTTAATAGGACACAATAGAGAAAAAGGATTCATGTAGCCGACCCCACGTAGTGGGATAAAGGCTTGATGTTGTTGTTGTTGTTGTTTGCTTGGGCGTCCCGTAGAAGTGATGCGCTGTATGGCCTAAATACAATGATAGGTATGCAAAGGCCATTGCATTGGCGCTCAGGTACAATGTTAAATAGGCAAGAATTCCATATCAAAGATGAATGTGGGCCAAAAAGCTAGTCCATGAAACTAAAGTTATGATAAGTACTTAAAATATAGGTTTTCTTACAAAAAAATTAATGGAGTTAATAGCTATTATGATTCATAGGAAGGTAAATATTCTGTGCATTCAGGAAATTAAATGAGTTGAAGAGAAGGCTAAGAAATTTGATAGTTTAGGATTTAAACTATGGTATTCGAGTAGTAGTCATACTAGAAATGGTGTAGGTGTGATTATAGATAAGAGTTTTAAGGATAATATTATAAAAATTAATATAATTAGAGATAGAATTTTAACTTTAAAGATTGTTATTAATGCTAAGATTATTAATATTATAAGTGCATATGCTCTACAAGTAGGTTTGGATACGAGTTTAAAATTAAAATTTTGGAATGACTTAGAAGAACTAATAAAAAAGATACCTCTTGAAGAAAGAGTTTTTATTGGAGAAGATTTAAATGGATGTGTTGGTAAAGAGGTAAATGATTTTAAAAGAATTCATGATGGCTATATTAGATTTTTTTTAACTTATGATTTTTTAATTGTTAATATCTTATTTAAGAAAAGAGATGAGCATCTCATCACTTATAAAAATGGATATACTAAAACTTAGATTAATTATTTTCTTATAAAAAATTAGATCATTTAGATTACAAAGTTTATAAAGTTATTTTAAGTGACAATTTTTGTACACACTATCAATAAATTGTTTAAGACTTTAAGATAGGGGTGTCAAAAATTAACCCGACCTGAAATTCAACTTGGACCCAACTCAAAAAAATTTGGGTTCAGGCGACCCAATTAATAAATGAGTTAGGTCTGGGTTCAGATTTCTAACTCGTTTAAAAATCGATCGGGTTAGGGTTAACTCGAAAACCCACAGGTTAACCCGAATTGACCCAGGAATGTTAATGCCTCACTTCAGTGTGCCAATGCTTCAGCTATTACGTCTGTATCTAGTTTTATCGCTTTAGGCTAGATGTCCGTTATTCGTGTCTTAGGCTACTAGGCATTTAGTCAAGTGCTGCAACCATCACCCCCGATTTGTAGGCTACTACAATGCAGCGTCTCTGCTAATTCCATTATACCAGAACCCGATGACACCCACGACTATCCCAAAATTGTAAACACTAACATCTTTTGAAGAAGATTCAATTGTCAACCTCACCACCTGCTCTGCCTCACTAATGGTCTAGTCACCATCAGCTTCATCGCTCTTCCTCACCACGTGCGGTCAGGTCAGATTTTGCATTTTCAAGAGGCACATAAGGAATCTACGAACAATATGCAATGCAAAGATCTTACCTTTTAATGATTTATATAACATATTAGATATTAAGGGGGAAGAAAGATATATGCATAAGTTAGTAAAATAAAGAGATATAAGTAATAAGGATTTAGTTCAAGTGAAGTGTATTAAGGATAAAGATAAAAAAATACTTTTCTTAGAAGATGATAGCCAACAAAGGTGGATGAGATATTTTACTAAACTTTTTAATGAAGAATGTTAAATTAAGATTGACTTTAGTGACCTTAGCAGCCTAAATGAAAATAATAAAACCGAAGTTAAAGAGGTTTTAAAGAAAAATAAGTGTGGATAAGCTGTTAGACCTGATGATATTCCAATAGAGGTATAGAAATGCTTAGGATATGATGGAATTTCTTGGCTCACTAAACATTTTAATACTATTTTGAAGAATAAAAAGATGCCATATGAGTTGAGAAGGAGTGTGTTAATTCCTATTTTTAAGAATAAAGGTGATGCACAAGATTGTGTGAATTATAGAGGAATCAATTTAATCTGTCATACTTTAAAGCTATGCGAGCAGTTATGGAGCGTAGATTGTTGCATAATATTAATGTTTCTTAATCAATTTGGATTCATGCCATGTAGGTCTACTATGAAAGCCATACATTTATTGAGATGTTTGATAGAGAAATATAGAGAGAATGAGAAGGATCTACATATAATATTCATAGATTTAGAGAAAGCATATGATAAAGTTTCAAGAAAAGTGCTATGGAGAGTTCTTGAAAAAAAAGGAGCTAATAATGCTTATATTCAAATCATTAAAGATATATATGCAGGAGTTATTACTTGTGTTCAAACACAAGGTAGTTTGATCACGTATTTCCCTATTTTGGTTGGATTACATCAAGGATCAACCATAAGCTCATATCTTTTTTTGCTTTAGTCATGGATGTTCTCACTAGACATTTGCAAGAGGATGTATCTTGGTGTATGCTTTTTGTTGATGATATTCTTCTTGCTGATAAGAATAGAGAGGGAGTTGAAGGTAAAATTTATTTATGAAGGTCAAACTTAGAGTCTAAAGATTTTCTCTTGAGTAGATCTAAAATTGAATATATGGAGTATAACTTTAGTAGTAATAGACCTAGTGAGGGGATTGCAACTTTGGGCGATCAAGTCATTAATAAGAGCACACATTTTAGATATCTTGGATCTATTGTTTCGAGTGTTGGTGAAATAGATGGGGATATTATTAGCAGAATTCAAGTTAGATGGATGAAGTAAAAGAATGCATCAAGCTTGTTGTGTGATAGAAACGTCCCCCTTAAACTTAAGGAAAAATTCTATAAGATAGTGGTGAGACATGTAATGCTTTATGGTGTCGAATGTTGGCCATTAAGAGAGATTGAAGCATATAGGTGTTGTATAGATGAGGATGCTCAGGTGGATGAGTGACTTTACTATTAGAGATAGGTTACGAAATGAGCATATTCATGAAAAGGTTAGAGTAGCTCTAGTTGAAGAAAAGATTAGAGAGAGTTGCCTTAGATGGTTTGGTCACATAAAACAACGACCTTTTGATGACCTGATTAGCAAAGTAGAGGAATTATATTTGACTTATGTTAAGAAAGGAAGGTGTAGACCTACAAAGACTTGGTTAGAGAATATTAGAAAATGATATTTCCTTATTAGATTTAAACAAGAATTTGACTTTTAATAGGACATAATGGAGAAAAAAGATTCTTGTAGCTGACCCCACGTAGTGGGACAAAGGCTTGATATAGTTGTTGTTGTTGAGCCACTATTTTGTCCCATATATAGGTACATGGATGGATGGGAAATGATAGAACACTCCCTTCTTCTCTCTAATTGAAAGAAAGGGATCTTCTTAACCTAGCCCTCTCACCACTTTTTTGATTCTCTCGAAGATGGACAAGAGCATCCTAAGTTCTCTCTCGAGCTCCCTCCTCTCTCACGTGAAGCTGCCCTCTATCTCACTTGGTGTCTCTATCTCGCACCCACCCCCAGTAGGCCGCCTATAACTGAAGCCGGCCACCTGTTGCCGAAGCAAACCACCACAAGCTGCTGGTTCACCACCGTTCAGTAATATCCACAGAGGCGACGATCTCACTCTTACAGTAGTTCTTCTGTTAAGACCCAAAAAAAGTAGTGATAGCTTTGTAGTATATTTTTTGTTATTATTTTACTATTTGGGTGGATTTATCAAATTTGAGCTAAGGTAAAGTAAAACAGAACTTATATCCTACGGGATATAAAATAGTCTTTCCTTTGTTTAGTGGACCTAATGCAAAGTAAAGAGAAAAAAAATAAAATAAAGATTCAAGTGTTGTAATTTTGTTGCTTAAATAGTATTCATTAACTCTTTGGATTAATCCAAAAGCTGGAGTGAGAGTTATATATATATATATATATATATATATATATATATATATATATATATATTCAAAAGAATTTTGATTTTAAAAAAATGGTTTTAAGTATAGCCAAATGCTCAAACTCCTGTCCTCTGCCATCTTAATTGTTAAGATTAATTATATTTACATATGAGAAGATTGCTATTGTCTTAGACATTTGACAGCCAACATATTTATTTATGATTTTTTTATAATATTTTATCATTATATAAATTATATTAGAATAAATTTAAAATTTATTAAATGTATCCTGAGATTAGCATAGTGTAAGCTCTTAATATATAACATTAATTAAAAAAAATATAGTGATGTTCAGTTGCTTTTTTTATTTAATGAGAATAGACTTTCTAGCTTAGTATATTATGAGTTATATTTAATTTAAAGAATTATTATTATTTTTTAAATTTATCTTTATTTATCTATTTTATTTAAATCAAAAATATCTTCAAAAGATTTTAATGATTTTCTTTTCATTTAAGTGAAAAGTACTTAAGATCAATTTTCAAATATTTATTTTAAATCACAAAATATTTTTTAAATTGTTATTCACCCATGAAGAAATAGAAAAATGTAGTGAATTCCGCTACGTATTCAAGAATACTAGTTTAGGAGCTCATGAATAATGTGAATTAATCTTGGATAAATAATCAAATTTGAGCTTAGGCATATTTCAAAATAATCCCTTAAAATATTTGTAAATAAGATGTGTTTGGTTTCATGCCTTAATATTCCGTATGTGAAGTTCAAAAGAATATGTCATCCCATGCTAACTATGTGGAATTATTGGAAAGTTTACATTTGTATTTGTATTGTCATGTATTATCACGTTTAGTGACGTTGAAAGAGGGCTCTCACTTTTTTTTTTGGTTAAAACCCATAGCAGGGCCTACGCGTTAATATAAAAAATAGATTACAAAGTTCTTAAAAGGAACCTCCAGCTCACTAATGCTCACAAGAGCTACAAAATAGAACAAAATAAAACCTAAAAGCCGGTGGTTTCATATACTAAGAGTTAAAAAAATCCATAATAACATTCTAGGGCTGTAAGTAGACAACAGCCAAAAAAGGAAGAACAAAAGATAATCAGTCAGCACGAACTTCCTGCAAAAAGAGTAGGTCAGCCCATACCTACCAAAAAAGCCATGAACAGACAACAACCCAGCAAACTCAAAACTTCAGCCAGCAAACCTACAATAAAAGAACCTACAAAACATGGGCATAAAGTTGAAAATAGGATGAAACCAATAATGATCAAGATATAAATTCATACAGTTGTTGTTACAAAAAAATATTTAAGATAGCAAACCAATAGTCGGCCATACTGCCAATAGCCATATATGCAAAAAAAGCCTCTTCGATCATAATAATATTTATGAACTTCTACTTATCACCAGAGCATCCCAACATGAACTTCCAGTTATCACCAGAGCACCCCGACTTCCTAACACCAATAAAATCCGATAACAGGGCAGCAGCAAAACTGCACCACAGGCACACGAAATGCACAAACCAACGAATTGTATGCCACAACCACGAAACACCATAAATAATAGGGAGAAACACACTGTCAACCCGCCGCAAATAAATGAATAAAAATAGGACCAACCGCACCCAACAACATCAGCAACGGTCCATCGACTTCAACCAACACCACTGAAATGAAGAAAACATGCAGCTAAATAAGATAATAGTGGGAGCGAATCCTTGCATGTAACCAAAGGAAACTAAAAGAGCAAGACCAAAGAAAATAGAAAAATCAACCATTACAGATATAAGGTGTTGAAACTTGTTCAATATGAATTAGGTTGTTAGACCTAAGCTTATATCCTAGCGGCTAATCAAGAGGGGGGTGAATTGGTAATTTAAAAAATTTTCCTCTTTAATTTTTAAACCAATGAAAACTTTAATAATTTTTTGTAAAAAGATTTTTCAACCACAGATCAATAGAAAAGGTAAAGTAAAAAAGAAAAATAGTGAAAAATAAAAGACAACAAGATTTATAGTGGTTCGGTCAAACACAACCTACATCCACTCCCCGGAGGCATCCTCCGAGTATTGCACTAATACCAATAGTGTCTCTCCTTTTTTCCTGACAACAAGGTAGAGAAGCCTTCACAAAACTCTCTTCCACCACTACCCAGTGCGGCAGAGAACCGTCATCTTTTACACCCTCCAAGTGTAGGCAGAGTACCTCCCACTGTTCACACTCTCCAAGTATAGGCAGAGAACCTTCCCGCTATTCACACTCTCCAAGTTTAGGCAGAGAATCTCCCACTGTTCACACTCTCCAAGTGTAGGCAGAGAACCTTCCCACTATTCACACTCTCTAAGTGTAGGCAGAGAACCTTTTATTTTTTCACACTTCACCAAGTGTCGGTAGAGAATCTTTCATCTTTTCACACTTCACTAAGTGTCGGTAGAGAATCAGATCTTCTTGAAAGATCTTCTCAAAAGAAATCTAGAAGGATAAGAGAAAAGAGTGAAGTAATCACAATTCACACTCAAAGTTGAGATCCTTACCTTTGAGTACCAAGTGAATCCTTCATGCTCTAATGGTAAGAACTATTCTTCAAACACTCTCTCTTACTATCTCCTTCACACTTCTTTCAGTAAGCATGAAGACCAAAGACCAAAAAGATTATAAGATAGTTTTAAGTGGACCTTCTATAGGAAAGTCATGAAAAATCATCCAAAAACTGCTAATTTTTAATTCTGTACGCACTTGATCGTCCCGTACGATCGTGATTTCGTCCTGTATGAATAGTGTAACAACTATTTCATATGAACCCAATGTATATTGGTACGAATAACTTCATACCCGATCATCGCCCCATACGAACTAAGTTCGTCTAGTACGAACAGTTATATCAAGGGTTTGTTTGGACGAAACTGCAATACGATCCAAAGTTTCAAGGAACAGAGGACTTCGTCCTGGGATGAATATAGGAATTCATCTGGATGATTAGTTCAAGTCATGTGTACAGAGGACATCGTCCTGGGATGCATAGGGTGAATTGTCTGGATGATCTGTTCAATTCAAGGATCCAGAGAACATTGTCCTGGGATGAATGGGGTGAATTGTCTGGATGATCCGTTTAATTCAAGGATCTAGAGGACATCGTCCTAGGATGAATGATATACTTCGTTTGGATGAACAGTTCAAAGTGAGAATCCAGGGGACATCGTCCAAGGATGAATAGGGAAATTCGTCTGGACGATCATGACTTAGAAAATTTTTCTCACTTATTGTTCATTCCATTGCACTCCGAGGGATATAACTGACCTGATCGTCCTATACGAACATGGATCATCCCGTATGATTAGTATAAGAAAATTTTTTATTTTTAAAGATCTCCCCAAGTGTATGTGTACTAAGTTACTCAATTACAATCACACTATCTCAAACTCAATAAATTAAAAGATACATACTTCAATTTACAAACTATCTTATGCTGAATTTGATTTGAAGTCTTCATTAGTCTGGAGTTTGATTATCCTGAAATATTAGTCCACACAAGAGAAAAAATAATTCTTCCAAAAAAAGTGTTAGGAGAAAATGATAATTAGAACAATAATAATTGGAATCATCAAAATTATATAAGTTGTAAGAAATGTAAAACATACAAAAGCTAAGTAGTAACTCTCTTAACAATCTCCCCCTTTTTGGTGATGTCAAAATAATTATTATTTCAAATTTAAAGTATCTCCTAAACTCCCCCTGAATTGATAAACTCCTCCTGAATTGATAAACATGTGAGAATAAGGAGGCATTTGCACAACATTCTCTCTAAAAAAAAACAAACAAAACAGATACGATAGAACATATACGATACGAACAAAAATGATACAAACTCAAACAAAACAGATACGATAGAACATATACGATTAGAACAAAAATGATACAAACAAATAATATTTCCCCCCCTTTTTGATAACAACAAAAATAGAAGTAGAAAAAGAACTAAAATAGAAATTTAAAAAGTCATATGATAATCCTTTGATAATTGATCCTTGAAAGAGATTGTGATATATTTGTAAGTATAATGAACTATCATTAGAGAAATAGAAGAATTCATATGATTTAAGAAGAGATATAACATAGAAAAAGAAAAAAAATATTAAAATACATAAATCAATTTAGACATTGAGATAAACAAAATCATTGCAAAGTAGATGAACGTAAAATTTGTATATTTCAAATGTCAATACTAAATAAAATTGTATAGAAGATCAGTTTGAATTAAGAGATTGAAAGATTGAGGAAATAATTAACTACGTACCACATGTGGCACTTTGCGCATCTTTTTCAATAGTTGTGGCTCATTTTTGTGCATCTTTTTACTTGTGGGCTTATTTTGTGCCTCTTTTTCAAATTATGAACCATTCAACATTCTTTTTGATTTTTGTACATTTGTACATTTTTCAAGAGTAATCTTGATCTTTCTAAAATCAATAATAAAAAATTTCAAATTTCTCTAAGTACAGTAATATTTATTGATAAGTGAAATACAAAAATAAGAAAACATCATATTTTCAATAATAGTATAAAAAATTATATTCATCTAAGAAGAGATATGAGATTGACATTCTTAACTAGATCAAGTTATAATTATAACTTAAATTTTTTAAAAATTAGATTTTATAATGAATTCAATTATATGTTGCAATTCAAGATATATCATTTTCATGATAAAAAATTTGAAGAATGTTCATATAAGCTAACTCACATTTTTGAAATGAAATCAAAAATACTAAAATAAGATAAGATAACTTTTATTGATATCATTTGTAGAAGATAATATATTTTACATGAATGATATCAATACATTGACTATTGTAAAACACATAAAACATGAGATTTTTCTAAAACACAACATAAAAACATAAAAATCATCACTGGTCACATCATATCACATCTAATGCAGTAGAGAAAAACACATAAAACAAATACAATCATCACTCAGACGGGCCCTGATATGGAGGAGGTGGCTTGTTGTAGAAATTAAAATAACTGCTCATTATAGTCATATTTGAGTTTATACAATCTATTTGCTCTCGCATCCAACTCATATCCTGATGGTACTGAGTATCCTGCATTTGTAGATGAGTTTCAATTTGATCAAAGCGTTGATCAAAATGAGTCTCTAGACGATCAAATCTGTGAACCAGATCTTGATAATTTGGTTCTCTAGCAGGTGCAGGTGGAGGTGTTCCCAATTCCTCCTCTGAGTCACTAATAACATGTTATTCATGTTAATCATCTTTATTAAAGATCGCTCGAAAAGATCCATCATTGTAGTAGAGAGGCTCCTCTAGATCTTGATCTCGATGGACTAGATCATATTTCTTCTCCAAAATATAAGTCACAAGATGTCCTAAGGCAATACTTTTCTTTCTTTTATGGGAGACATGGCCAATCTCAGAAAGTCCATAAATATAGTCAATGATTAGCTGGGCTTCATCTATAGGTTGGCTAGTCATGATTAGATAAGTCACAGTAGAAATAAGAGGTGTGATATTTACTCGATCACCAGCTTTAGATATGATGGAGGTGCGAGGAGTATGCTGAATGATACGGGCATTGAGATTAATAGTGGCTACCTTAGGTAAATGACCTACTCTATATCCTCTAATTACTTGATTTATTGCTGTCCAGTCAAAGTCAGAGGAAGAGGTCAAAGATTGGGCTCTAATCCCTTCAGTCCTTAAGTTTTAAAATATTCTCAAATCCTCTTTTATTATCTTTACTTTCTTTTTAAAAACATAAGACCTAATCACAGAATGGTCAGAGGTTAAAGGACATGTTGGCGAGAAAATAGTGGTAGGTCTCCTTATTGTAAAAATGGATAAGAGTGAGAATGAGGCTAAACTAGGTGGAAGCAAAAAGGTTCATTACCTTAAAGTTGAGTTGTTCTTGAAGAAGAACTCTCGAGGGAGTGATTTTGGATGAAGCAAACCTAGGGAAGGACTCCTCATTTGCTTTGGACAGGAAGTTTTCACTTGAGTTTTTAGGAGGACCCTTTGCTAGTACCTTTGCTTGCCTAACTCTCTTGCTCGAACTAGTCATGGATGAGTTCTAAGGGAATAGAAGATTGAAAGGGATTTAAGAAGTGATGAAATTTGAGTTCAAAACCCTTCAATTTAAAGAAAAAATGAGTTTTTGTACAGACGAAATAATTTCGTTCCGTACGAATTTGGGTTCGTACGTACGAAAAATATTTCGTTTGGACGAACTAATGAGTCCAAAAATGAAACATATTTTCGTAAGCACACAAGTTACGAGGCATCCTTTAATACAGACCAAATGATCGTACAGAAGAACAGGTGTTCGTTTGGGATGATCAGACATTTAAGATCATTTTTATGGCAGTTTGAACCGTCACCCACATTTAATCGTCACGTGTTCGTATATACGAACCAAAAGTTTGTACGTACGATCATGAATAATGAAACTGAACTTATCTATTTAACTGTCTACATTCATACATACAATTGAATATACATTGTCCGTACGATCGTGATGATCATACAGATGAACAGTAAAATGAAAACTGAAAAACTATATGCATACCATTCAAATTCGATAGTTTATACACTACACAATTCATCCGTATGAAATGAATTTCGTATAGATGATTATCACTCAGTTTTAAACTAAACATTCAAAAATCTAGAAGTAAGAATTTTTTAATAACAAACACAAACACAAACAAAAACAATTGAAAAATTATAAAAATCACAAAATCAAAAAGACACACAACACACTAACGAAAAAACACACATTAATATTATAGAATCACTTTAATTAAGCATTCAAATTGATCACACCAAGCCTTATTCTTAATAACTGAAAGTATCAAAGGCCAGTGGTTTTTGTAAAAATGACTGCAAGTTGATTTTCTGTTGAAACATGAATGAGTTTAATTTCTCCTTTGGATATATGATCCCTTATGAAATGATGCCTGATATCTATATATTTGGTTCTTGAATGTTGAATAGGATTTTTAGAAATGCAAATAGAACTAGTGTTATCATAATAAATGGGAATAGTGCCTATAGTTAATCCTAAAACAATCAACTATTGTTTCAACCAAAGTACTTGTGCCATACAACTTCCTAATGCAATGTATTCAGTTTCAGCAGTAGATAGGGGTACTGAATTTTGTTTTCTACTAGACCAAGAGACTAAAGAATTTTCAATAAACTGACATGTTCCAGAAGTACTCTTTCTATCAACCCTACAACCTACAAAATCAGAATATGAATAACCAATTATTTTAAATGAAGAGCTAAACTTAGGATACCAAATTCCTAAGTTCTGAGTTCATAACAGATATCTTAAAATCCTTTTTATTGCTGTCAAATGTGATTCTTTTAGATATGATTGAAGTCTAGTACATAAATAAACACTAAACATGATATCGGGCCGCCTAGCTGTCATGTAAAGTAAAGATCCAATTATCATCTAAATTTCTTTTAATCAACAGATTTTCCCTTAGAATCCTTATCCAACCGAACTGAGAAACTCATAGGTGTACTAACAGGTTTAGCATTATCCATTTCATACTTTTTGAAGATGTCCTTAACATATTTCGACTGTTTAAGAAATGTACACTCCTCAATTTGCTTAATGCTAAAGCCTAGAAATTAACTTAAATCTCCAATTAGACTCATCTTAAATTCACTACTCATTGTTTTAAAAAAATCATCACAAAGATTTTTATTTGAATATCCAAAGATGATGTCATCAACATAAATTTGTATAATGAGTATATCCTCTCTAAATTTCTTCAAAAAGAGAGTTGTATCCACACTTCCGTTTCCAAATGATCTTTCAAGTAGGAAGGTGCTCAATCTCTCATACCAAGCCCTAAGTGCCTATTTCAATCCATATAATGCCTTTTTCAGTTTGAAAACATAATTTGGGTGTTTAGAATTTTCAAAGCTTGGAGATTGTTCTACAAAAATATCATCTTGAATTGCCCCATTTAAAAAGGCACTTTTAACATCCATTTGGTATAATTTAAATCCTCTAAAATAGGCATAGGCTAACAAAACCCTAATTACTTCAAGTCTAGCTACAGGGGCAAAAATCTCCTCAAAATCAATTCCTTTAATCTGATTATATCCCTTAGCCACCAATCTAGCCTTATTTCTAATGACTACTCCTGAGTCATTCATTTTGTTCTTGAATACCCATTTAGTTCCTACTACACTTTGATTCTTTGGCCTTACAATTAATTCCCAAATTTTATTTCTTGTGAATTGATTTAACTCTTCTTGCATAGCCAAGATCCAAAATTCATCCAAAAGTGCTTGTTCAATATTTGTGGATTCTATGATTGAAATAAAGGCTGAGTGATTGACTTCTTTATTTAATCCATGCTTAGTCCTAACACCCTCACTATGTTCACCTATAATCAATTCCTTCGGGTGGTTCTTAGAAATTTTAAATCTCTTGGCAATGGGTTTTCTATATCCAGATTTTCTTTCAAATTTATTTTCTCAATCTTTTGGGAGTTAATTTCTATCTCATCTTCTTCAATATTTGGCTCTTCCAAAATTCCAAATTCATCAAATATAACATGTGTGGTCTCCTCAATTACCAAAGTTCTATTATTGAATACTCTATAAGATTTTCCAACACTTGAGTATCCTATAAAAATACCTTCATCTGATTTTAGATCAAATTTTTCTAATGCAAATTTTTCATTGTTATGAATAAACACCTTACATTCAAAAATATACAAATGTGACAAATTAGGTGTTCTTCCCTTTAGCAACTCATAGGATATTTTATTTAATTTTAATATGACATTCACCCTATTCAGAACATAACATGCAGTACTAAACGCCTCAGCCCAAAAATATTTAGAAAGCGAGTATTCTGCCAATATGGCTCGGGCGGCTTCTATTAATCTTCTATTTTTTCTTTCGACTACCCTATTCTGTTGAGGGATTCTAGGTGCAGAAAAATTGTGATCAATTCTTTTCTCCTTTCAAAAATTTTCAAAATTTTCATTCTCAAACTCTCCTCCATGATCACTTTGAATAGTTATAATTTCACATCTTAGCTTTCTTTGAATCCAAGTAAAAAAGTTTCTAAATTTCTCAAATGATTTACTCTTATGATATAGAAATCTAACCCACGTGAATCTAGAGTAATCATTCATAATCACAAATCTGTATACCTTCCCTCCTAGACTTACAGTTCCAACTGGTCAAAAAAGATCCATATATAAATCTCCAATGGTTTACTAGTTCTAAGATCCTTACTGGACTGAAAAGAGGACCTCACCTATTTTTCTAATTGACATGCATCACAATGGTGGTCTTTAGTAAAGTCTAGTTTTGGTATACCTCTCACTAAGTTCTTTTGGGTAATTCTCCTAAGATTTTTCATGCTAGAATGATAAAGTCTCCTATGTCAAAGCCATGATTTATCAGAAATAGTTTTTAAATAAAAAGTAGTAGGAGTTTTAATATAATTCAAGTCTAGCATATACACGTTATTTACCCTTATACCGTTAAAAACATCATTACCATTCATGCTTAATATGTAGCTAATAGGAAAAAAATTTACACAGTATCCTTTTTCATATAGCTGGTTAATACTTAACAAATTATGCTTTAAGCTTTCTACCAATAACCCTTTTTTAATAAAAAAATTCTTAAGATTTCCAATCATACCTGACCCAACCACCTTCCTTGTGGTGTTATCTCCATGTGTAACCTTGCCTCCACTCCTGGCTTTCAGTGATATGAATTATGTAATATCTCCAGTCATATGCTTTGAGCATTTGCTGCCCAGGTACCATATACTCTCACGAGGTTTTGTGTGAGAGCGACCCTATAAAATTATCAAATGTTAGACCTGGGAACCCAAACAAGTTTGGGTTCTCCTTTTGACAATTTATAATTAGATGCATGTATGATATGTCTAGGTTTATGCATCTTAGGTCTCCACACCAAATAAGTTTTCTTCTTCAAAGTACAGTTGTGAGCTATATGTCCAAATAATCCATAATTATGACATTTAACTCCTGGAAAGGGTTCCTTAATCTTCTAAAATTTCTTTGTCTATTTAAAGATTGCATAAATTTAGGATACAGAATATGATTTGTAAAATCTTTAAGTCTTGGGGGTATCCTATTTTCCTCGAGAGATTTTATCGTTAATTTATTAAATGAATTCACTTCTTCAGATATACGATTTGTATAATTAATCCTATAGATTTTGCTCTCAGATTTATCCTTAAAATTTTTAAATTCTTTTTCAAGTTCTGCATTTGATGATTTTAAACTTTCATGGTTTTTATTCAAATTTTTAAACTCATCAAGCAAATTTATGTCGTTATCATCAATTAAAGCACGATCTTTTCTAAGGATTTCTTATTTTTTTTGTAATTCTTGAAATTCTAAATTCAGACTAGTATGCTTTTTCTTTAACTTTCTATATGCATCATGTATGTGTTCAGAAACTTCAAAAAGTTTATTATAAGTCAAGTCACATACCTCTTCTTGATCTAACTGATCAAGATTATTGGCCATTAAGCATAGATTAGTGACTTCCTCTTTCTTTTCAGTCTTTGATGAGTCTGAAGCTGAGTCCGACTAGAAAGCTTTTTGGAATTTCTTCTTATCCTTCTTCACAATTGGTTTCTCCTCTACCTTCTCCTTACTAGGAGTGGCTTTGAGCTTTGGGCAATCTAACTTAATATGTCCAGGTTTTCTGCACTCATAGCAAATAACATTATTTGAAACCTTGACATTTTTATTAAATTTACCTAGATTCCATTTATGGCATCTCTATTGCTTCCTCTTTAGAAAGCTTCTGAACTGTCTAGTCATCAGTGCGTTGTCATCTTCATCTTAAGGTTGTGAGAGTTCACTTTCTGACTCCTTCACTCTCAGTGCTATGTTATTTTTCCTTCATGGTTCACCTGCATCAATCTTTCTTTGACTCACACCTTACTGATAAGTAATTAGTCATCCAAGAAGATTGTCAATAGAGTAAATATTTAAATCTTTAGACTCTATAATTACAATTATTTTAACATCATAAGCAGTAGGCAAACAACGAAGTATCTTATTAATTATTTCATCATTCATTAGTTCCCTACCCAATGCATGTAAAGAGGTGACTATTTGTGTGAATCTTGTGTATATGTAAGAAATGGATTCATTTAGTTTCATGCGAAAAAATTTATAATCATGAAATAAGATTTTAAGTCTAGATTGTTTAACTTCATTAGTCCCCTCATAAGTTATACAAAGTCTATCCCATATGTCCTTTTCACTCTTGCAAGTGGAAACCCGCATGTAATCTTCCGATTTAAGAGCACAAAAGAAGCTATTCAAGCATTTGGCAATTAGTTGTGATTTTGTATATGCTTCCTGATCTAAGATCCATATACGGTAATCAAGTGACTATAAAAATGTAGACATGCATGTTTTCTAAAAATCAAAAGGAATATTGTCAAATAATGGAGGTCTAGTTATAGAGTAACCCTCAGGTGTATTTCGATTTTCAAATGTAGCCATATACGTTAATAAAAAAGTAGTCTAAACTTATGATTTTGAAATAAAGCTCTGATACCACTTGTTGAAACTTGTTCAATATGAATTAGGTTGTTATACCTAAGCTTATATCCTAGCGGCTAACCAGGAGGGGGGGGGGGTTAATTGGTAATTTAAAAATTTTTCCTCTTTAATTTTTAAACCGATGAAAACTTTAATGATTTTTTGTAAAAAGATTTTTCAACCACAGATCAATAGAAAAAGTAAAGTAAAAAAAAAAAACAGCAAAAAATAAAAGACACAAGATTTATAGTGGTTTGGTCAAACACGACCTACATCCACTCCCCAGAGGCACCCTCCGAGTATTGCACTAATACCAATAGTGTCTCTCATTTTGCCCTTACAGCAAGGCGGAGAAGTCTTCACAAAACTCTCTTCCACCACTACCCGGTGTGGTAGAGAATCGTCGTCCTTTTATACCCTCCAAGTGTATGTAGAGTACCTCCCACTGTTCACACTTTCCAAGTGTAGGCAGAGAACCTTCTCGCTATTCACACTCTCCAAATGTAGGCAGAGAGAACCTCTCGCTGTTCACACTCTCCAAGTGTAAGCAGAGAACCTTCCCGCTGTTCACACTCTCCAAGTGTAGGTAGAGAACCTTTTGTCTTTTCACACTTCACCAAGTGTTGGTAGAGAACCTTTCATCTTTTCACACTTCACCAAGTGTCAGCAGAGAATCGGATCTCCTTGAAAGATCTTCTCAAAAGAAATCTAGAAGCATAAGAGAAAAGAGTGATGTAATCATAATTCACAAAGTTGAGATCATTACCTTTGAGTACCAAGTGAATCCTTCACGCTCCTTTGGTAAGAACTCTTCTTTAAACACTCTCTCTCACTCTCTCCTTCATACTTCTTTCAGTAAGCACGAAGGCCAAAGACCAAAAAGATTATAAGACAGTTTTAAGTGGACCTTATATAGGAAAGACACAAAAAATCATTCAAAAACTGCTAATTTTCAATTCTGTACGCACTCGATCATCCCGTACGATCGTGATTTCATCCTGTACGAATAGTGTCAAAACTATTTCGTACGAACCTATTGTATATTGGTATGAATAACTTCATACCCGATCATCATCCCATACGAACTAAGTTCGTCTGGTACGAATAGTTATATCAAGGGTTCGTTTGGACGAAACTGCAAGATGATCCAAAGTTTTAAGGAACAGACCTTCATACTGAGACGAATATAGGAATTCATCTAGATGATTAGTTCAAGTCATGTGTCCAGAGGACATCATCCTGGGATGCATAGGGTGAATCGTCTGGATGATCTATTAATTCAAGGATCCAGAGGACATTATCCTGGGATGAATGGGGTGAATCGTTTGGACGATCCATTTAATTCAAGGATCCAGAGGACATCGTCCTGGGATGAATGGTATACTTCGTTTGGACGAATAGTTCAAAGTGAGAATCCATATGACATCGTACAAGAATAAATAAGGAAATTCATCTGGATGATTAAGACTTAAAAAATTTTTCTCACTTCTTGTTCGTTCCATTACACTCCGAGGGGTATAACTGAACTGATCGTCCCGTACGATCAATATAAGAAAATTTTTGATTTTTAAAGATCTCCCCAAGTGTGTGTGTACTAAGTTACTAAATTATAATCACACTCTTTCAAACTTAATAAATTAAAAAAATACAGACTTCAATTTTCAAACAATCTTATATTGAATTTGATTTGAAGTCTTCATTAGTCTGGAGTTCGATTATCCTAAAATGTTAGTCCATACAAGAGCAAAAACAATTCTTCCAAAAAAAAGTGTTAGGAGAAAATGATAATTAGAATAATAATATTTGGAATCATCAAAACTATACAAGTTGCAAAAAATGTAAAACATGCAAAAGCTAAGTAGCAACTCTCTTAACATAAGGCAAACCAATTTTGTCCAAATTATTCATACATTTCAGCATAGGATGTAAATTTCTAATGTTTAACTCCTAAAAACTATCATGCTGATAACCATTTTTAGCCAGCCAATTCGTACACGCATTAGCTTCATGATATATGTGTGAAATGGAGTAATAAATAGCAGAGAGGGAATTCTTAGTTCTTCTAATCAGATAAAAGTTTTGAAGATTAAAATGAACTACATTGTTAATGATCTAGACTAAAAGCATCGCATCCACCTCAATTCACACAAACAAAAAACCCAACTTAATACAAATTTCTAGGCCATAGGGCAAACCCATAAGCTCAACCGTAATAACATTGCACAATTGTAAAGGACCAGCAAAAGCCACAAGTACACGACCTATTGATCACATATAATACCACTAGCAGCAGCACAATTGGTCCCAACAGAACCATCTAAGTTAAGCTTGACATAAGGGGGCTTAGTTTTAGTCCATCTAATCACCTTGTCAACTAAATTCACAGGCCCACAAACCATGGGAATACCAAAAGCAACAACCATATCAAACAATTGTGAAAATTCTTAACAGAGATAAGATTAAAAGAATAAAATTGTAAAATTTTATGTTTAACATTAGAAATAATTTGAGTAGAATCCATTTTAATGTCATTATGTTTAGCATCATTTGTAGCTTTCCAAATGTACCAAAAAATAAGAATAGGCAATAAATTAAAAATGTGGCCTTTAGAAGTATTCATCTAGCCCTCTAATATAGACAAAACATCATTATCAATGATAACATTACTTTTGTTGGTGAGAGCTATGAAATAACTCCACACTTTTTGAGCAATATTCCCATTCACAAAAAGATGATTAACATTCTCCACATTAGAACAACACTGATATTTGGAGGGAAAATTAAAACCTTTTTTTGAAGAAAATCATCAACTGGAATAAAACCTTTAAGACACCTCCAAACAAGGATGGAATAAGAAAGCAGAATATTATTATGCCAAATAGCAGAATAAATTAGAGAAGTTTCATATTTAATTCTGATGGTGTTCCAAAAATTTTTCAAATGAAATTTTTGTGAGGAAGAAAGATTGAACAAAATTTTATCCTTGCATTGAACTTGTAAAGGAATAGTCAAGATATTATCAATTAAAATAGAAGGAATGACCTCCCTAAGTTTATTGATATTCCAACTACCATTAATAAAAAAAAACTATACACCTTAACATTATCAATCAAATGCGTATTTAAAAAACTATCTATAGAAAAAGGACCCAGCCAATTGTCTTGCCAGAAAAGACATCGCCTTTACCCAGCCCCCATTGAAAAATGGGAATAGAATTCAAGACTATTTTAATTAGAACTAATCTACCACCAAAAGATAGAAAATTAGAAGACCAATGATAGAGTTTTCTCTGAAAAATAGTAAAAATGTCTTCAAAAATATGATTTTTCTTTTTTACCTTTATAAATAGGAGTACCCAAATACTTTATGGGTAACAGCTTGGATTGGAAATCATAAATTCTTTATATAACATTAGTTCTATTCCGATTAATCGACTTACTAATAATAAAGGTACTTTTATCTTTATTAATGGACAAACCAATCTTTTTATGAAATTGGAAAAGGAAATTGATCAACACTTTAATGTTATTAATAGAGCCATTAGAAAATAGAATAAAATCATCAGCAAAACTAAGATGAGAAATCGGGAAACCCTGCATAGTATGAAAAATAAGCTTCGGATGCCTTAAATATAAATCTTCCAATCCCCTAGAAAGATATTCCACAACAATAATGAAAAGGGTAGGAGAAATAATATCACCTTATCTTAAGCCTTTAGAAGATTTAAAAAAACCATGATTCCTACCATTAATGATCATAGAGAAATAATAATTTTCAGTACTATTCTTAATAAGCATAATAAAGTAATCATTAAACCCAAATAAATATAAAACATTGTAAAGGAAATTCCAGTTGAGATTATAATAAAATAATCATCAAGTTTCAAGATAATATTACCCCATTTAACCTTGCTTTTAATATCATGCGTAAGCTCTTGAGTCAAAAGAATATTGTCAAAAATACTCCTACCCTTCACAAAACCAGTCTGATTATAAGAGATTATTCTAAGAAGAATGTTAACCAGCCTATTGGATATGGTTTTAGAATTGAGTTTTTTAAAAAAAGAACAAAGGCTAATCGGTCTAAAATCATTCCAAATATTGGCCCCATCTTTTTAAGGAATGAAAACAATGTTAGTAGATGAAAAGAATTTAGGATAAAGATTACCAGAAAAGAAATCTTTCACCACTTCATTCACATCCAACTTAACAAAATTCCAAGTTTTTTGATAAAGTTTGATAGTGAATCCATCAGGGCCTGCCATAGAATCACCATTCATATCATTAATAACATTGAAAATCTCAATTTCAGATGGAGATTTACATAGAAAATTATTGTCATTATCATTAATAATGCGAGGGATAACATGAGGATTAATTATAGGAATAAAACTACTCTAGATATTAAAAATATTCATGAAATGATCAACTCCAGACTTACAAATCAACTCATCCGATTCAATCATGCTACCATCGTTACTAACAATTTTATGAATCTGATTCTTAATTATATTCTTAATAGCCAAGGCATGAAAAAACTATATTCTTATCACCCTCCAAAACAAACTTAGCATTAGACTTTTGCCTCCATAAGGTTTCCTCATTAAGCTGCAACTGAGAAAGATAGTCCTTGGCAATGTTAAGGTTGTTAAG
The DNA here is from genome assembly GCA_022539455.1 of Dendrobium nobile. Classification (NCBI taxonomy): domain Eukaryota; kingdom Viridiplantae; phylum Streptophyta; class Magnoliopsida; order Asparagales; family Orchidaceae; genus Dendrobium; species Dendrobium nobile. The sequence goes on from CM039721.1 coordinate 59,394,953, forward strand.
ATTATCAAAATTAGGATTTTCTGAGTAAGCTTTATCCAAATCAATGACCTTAATATCTGCTTCTTTAATATTAGTAAAAATATTCTTAAAAATATTTTTTTTTCCACCAACTCAAACACTGCTTTAATATACTCAACTTAGACCATAATCTTAACATGCTAGTGATATTGTTATCAGGGTTAACAGGAGAGTTCAAATTAGTATGAACCACATTCATATCAGCATGGGAGATCCACATATTTTGAAATCTAAAAACAAACGAACTAGTATTTCTATTAGCATTAATAGTCAAAATTAAAGGTGCATAATCAGAAAGAGTTCTACTTAAGTGTTCAACATTAGACATAGCAAAATCAACAAGCCAATCATTATTGAAAAAGATCCTATGAAGTTTTTGCCACAAAGTAGTTATATTCCAAGTGAAAGGACTCCAAAAAAAAAACCAATATCATTCAAGTTGCAATCATTAATCATAGAATTAAATTCTTTCATCACTTTAGGATTAGGAGGGTTTCCCCCCACTCTTTCAGAAGCATTAGAAATAATATTAAAGTCACCACCCACACACCAAGGACCAGTAATGGTAGAGGCAAAATCAAGTAACTGATCCCAAAGAGGAATGTGACTCAATCTAAAACACACAGCATACACAAAAGAGGCATGACACTTAATATTAAAGAAACTAATTTGAGAGTGAACTACTTGAGGAAAATCTAAACTGATATTCACACTCATGGCACTATTCCACATAATCCATATTTTATTAGAACAATTAGTATATTACATAGAAAAACCCAAAGCAATAGCAGTAGAAGAAATCTTATCATTTGAAATAAAAGGCTCAATCAAAACCAATAATTAAATATATGCACTCTACAAAGATTTCTGACTCTAACTTTAGACTCCTTACCCCCAATATCCCTCACATTCCAAATAAGAGTCTTAATTATTGCAATCTTTTAAGGTAGTTTGAGCTCTGGTGGAACGAGGAGTAGAAGATAAAGAAATCTTAATATATTTACCTTTCTTTTTAGCAACCTTAATGAAAAAGTCATCATCAAAACTTTTTTGAGTAACTTTCTCATGATTGGAAGAGAAGGTATCAACATTACTCAGGATTGTCTCATGATTCACATTTATAGGATCCAAAGTAGAAGAACGGATGAATTAACATTCTTCACATCCCTCATTAGCGATTACCCACTAAATCAATCTCTTTCACACCATCTCCTTTGGAATTAGAAAGAAAAAAAGGTAAAGGTAAATTAGGATTTTTCGTGTCATGGATCATGGAATCAATCGAAACAAAAATATTAGGATCATTTTCGATACCATTGTTCACAATAACCATATTATTCTCCTCCTTTTTGGATAAAGCTTCCATTCTATTTTCCTAAATATCCTCAATAGGAATAATATCATTTTCCAGCTTTTGTTAGAGGAAAGCGGTTCCACCTGATCCATATGGATCAATTCATTGTCATTCACGATAGGAACATATTTTTTTCAGTGGATCCAGGCTTCCCACTAGATGGAACAGGATTTTTTTTTAAATCCAGATGTAGCTTAAAATATTCAATTTGAGCATGGCCATGGACCTTATAGTGGGAAAAAAAATCAGGCACTTTTTCAAATTCAACTTTTTGAAAATAACCGAAAGCTTTTGATCCAACCCATATTTCCTTGGCATGCTTTTTGGTGATATCAACCTCAACTAGAACTCTGGCCACAAATGGTCGAGTCGTAGATGCAGTTGCCTGGTCAGTCTGGAGAGGTCTCCCGAAAATAGAACCAAGAGCGTATAAAACTTTTAGATTGAAGAAGTGAAGATGCAAATTAGGGAAAGAAATCCATATATGAACAATAGGTGATTCTTCCTTAATATCAAAAAAGGGAGTCCATTTCAGAATGAAAGTTTGTTAGGGATGTTAAGCCCTATAGAACTAGCTCAAGACTAACCAAGAGGGGGGGTGAATTGGTATTTTAAAAACTTTAAGCAAAGTTCAACAAATTTCACAAACCAAAACACCACAAAATAAACAATGCGGGAATTTAAGTGCGGAAGCAGTAAAAATAAGAACACAAAGGTTTATAGTGGTTTGGTCAACTCGACCTACGTCCACTCCCCGGAGGCGCCCTCCGAGTATTGCACTACAATCGTGACTCTCCTTTAGCCCCCACAGCTAGGCGAAGAAGCCTTTACAAGCACCTCTTTTTGCCACACCCGGTAAGGCAAAGAACCTTCCTCCTTTTGTTTCCTCCTGAAGCAGGCAGAGAACCTCGATCACTTGCTGAAACTTAGCTCTCCCAACCCTTCCAAGGATAAGAGACTCTAGGGAAGAAGAAGTGGAACAATGCTTGGAGCAACCCCTTGTGAATCCCCTCACAAGCTCCCCCTCATAAGATCCTCTCTCTCTCTCTCTCCTTTAGGTTTTCTCAGGTCAAGACAGTAGCGAAGGATGTTAAAAAACATTGAACTAAAGCTCTTAAATAGAAGAGCTTCAAAGGAGCTCATTAATTGCAAGTTGCCAACTTTATCGTTCAGGATGATATGGACATCGTCCTGGCCGATCAGTACAAATCTCAGAAGATCGACCAGAGTATCACCCTGAAGATGATCTGGACGATTTGAAAAATTGGCTTGATCGTCCAGGATGATCTCACGATCATCCCGACCGATCAGTTCAAATCAGAGGAGAATCGGCCTGAGCATCACCCTGAAGATGATCTGGACGATTAAAAAATTAGCTTGATCGTCCAGGACGATCTCAAGATTGTCCCAGCTGATCAGTTCAACTCAGAGAAAAATCATCCTGAGCATCGCCCTAAATTTAAGCTGGTTGATATTTATCGTCCAGGAGTAACTAAGGGTTTTTAAATAGATCATCCTGGCCAATCCTGTGATCGTCCAGGATGATGTAATCATATAAATCATCCTTAATTACTTCCTTAATTCCTGGATTAATTTAGGCATAATTGTGTGATATCGTCCAGGCCGATCTCACGATCGTCCTGGTCAATTTCTAAAAATACAGAATACCTAAATTAATTATGTCGTCAAATTCTTTCTGTATTAAGCCTATCGTCCTAGCCGATACAAGTATCATCCAATTTGATCAGTTAATTATGGCTGCCTTAACAAGAAATCCTGATTAGAACTTCTGTTTTGAACTCGATCGTCCAGGATGATATACATACCGTCCGGGATGATGTGAGTAAAAACACAAGTTCTAAATCTCTCAAGTATGTGTGTATAGGGTAACCTTGACATCAGTCACCTCAAACAATTACAATTGACTCAAGAAAGGAAAAAGAGAATTACAGACTAACTCAACCTTAATCTACCCAATCTTGAGCTGATTCTGCTTTTCGTCTGATCTTTGAATCCTGAAAGTGTTAGTGAAAAAAGGCAGTCGTAGTGAACCAAGATTTGTTTGCTATCATCAAAATTATAATCCAAAAATAGGTTTGTAACAATCTCCCCCTTTTTGATGATGGTAAACATATCAAAAATTAATTCTAAAACAGTAATACAAAAATTAAACAAGCTTTTAAATTTTTACAAGAACAAGTACAAATATACTAAACAAGTACAAACATACTACTCCCCCTTTTGACATTTCAAAAAGGAGGAGGAAACTACAAACTAAAGCAACTAACTAAAAAAACACAATACATAAAAAAGAAAGCAATCTTTAGAAAAAGGAAACTAAAACTAAAAAAATTAGGGATATTGATCATCAGATGGAGGTGGAGGCGGTGGAGCCTGCTGAAAGTAACCAGCTAGCATAGTAAATTGAGCATTGAACCAGGCTATGTCCTGGTCGTGCTGCTGCTGCTGGTGAGTAATGTAGCTGTCAAAACGAGCTAAGTCCTCTGTGCGGTGCTGCTCGTAGCGGGCCATATCCTCCGAATGTTGCTGCTCCTATGCAGCAACATAAGTGTCAAAGCGGGTCTCCCATTGATCAAATCTCTCTATTAACTGATCCAACTATGAGTGCTGGCGGTGAGGAATAGGTTCAGGAGCGGGAGCGGGAGCGGGAGCCTCCTCCTCCTCAGCCCCCCGAGGTTCCTCATCCCCTGGGTGGAGACGAGTACTGTGAAGGGTATTGAAGGAACTGTTTGAGTAGAAGAAAGTTGGGAGGTTGGGAGGAGCAGGATATTGAAGATGATATTTTGTTTCAAGAACATAGGCTATGAGGTGTCCTAAAGCCAGATTGGGTTTTCTCTTATGACCTAGATCATCGATTGTAGTTAAATGAACAATGTATCAAAAGAATAAGTCAGTAGCATTAAATTCTTTATGTGCTATGATGTAAAAAGTAGTCAGAGAAAGTAGAGGAGTGATGTGGATTTGGTCCCCAGCTTTTGGAATAATGGAGGTTCGAAGGACACACTGAATTGTCTTAGCATCTTTGACTAAAAAGCTAGTCTCTCCAACATGAAAATGTGCATTGGTCCAGTGAAGGAAATGATTTGTAGTGGACCAGTTAAAATCAGGATCTGAGATAATTATATGCAGCTTATCCCCGGTGGTGGATAGCTGCAATAGTTCAGCACAGTCCTAATATGTGATCTCGACCGAGCGTCGATTCACATAGGAGGTCAGGGCTGTGAAAGCAGGATTTATGCGAAGAATTCACGAAGAAGCTCAGTAAAAAAGGGGACAGCGAGAGAAAGAATGAAACAGAGAGAAGTGTGAGCAAAGAGATCCATTACCAGATACGTAAGGTGGACAGGATTGATGACTCTGGAGACAGTTATCCCACATTCCTTATATCGATGGTAAGCAGCTTCATCTTCTGCCTCCCTAAAATGAGGATCAATCTTAGCCCTTGAATAGCTCCCAGAAGTCTGTCGGACTCGCTTCCCATGAGCCATAGCAAGAAAAAGGTATGTAATCTCAAGAGAAGAAGAAGGTTGAGGTGAAAAAAAATGGCTGGAATGGCCTTGTATTTAAAGAAACGGCCATATCATCCAGGCCGATCATATAATCATCTAGGACGATATGGTACAATTATTACATACAAGCCGATTGGTCAAAAAGGCGGTCCGATCGGCCAGGCCGATCAGATATCGGCCGGGACGATTAGACACAGGCGATCGTCCAGAGTCAAGCCGGACGACCGTTGAAAAAACAGATCGTCCGGGCCGATTAGGTTTATCATCCAGGACGATGATCAATAATTGATCGTACCGACCGAATTTAAGATGTTTTAAATCTGTGCCACGTGTATCATCCAGGACGAACAGTGGATCGGCAAGGACGATTGTCCAATAATGGATCGTCCGGGGTCAATTTTAAGGATTTTAAACTTACTGACACGTGGATCATCTAGGACGATCTAGTGTATCGGCCAGGATGAAATATGTATCGGCCAAGATGATCAAAAATGATTGTAACAGAGTTTGATCATATCGTCCAGGACGATGTAGGATCGTCTGAGATGATGAGTTACAGAAAGCTCAAAAAAGTTCAGCAGATAAAATTTTTAAGAGAAATTGTTATATTGTCCAGGACGATATAAATATCGGCCAGGACGATGTGATAAAAAGTTGAAAATCAAGGTTTAGATGGAGATGATCAGAGAAAGCCCAAACAAACAAAAATATAAACTAAAAACAACAAAAATAGATAAAAAATAAAGAAAGAAAAAGATGTTTTTGTTTTTTTTGTTTTTATATATATTTTTTTATTTTTAGCAAAGCGAGCATATGACAAATTGCCCAAATAATTAAATTTTAAAGATTTGAAAGATCAATGAGTTAACAATGTCACAATCTGAAAATAGTAGAATATCCGATCCTGTTTACCCTAGCTCGGACTTCTTTTAGGATAAAAATTATCTTTTGAAAATAAGAGGTCTAACTCAGAATAATTTGGATAAAATGAAGATCCGTTCAAAACTTGCTTATAAATAAAATATCTTATAAAATAGTATACCAAAGTAATTTGTCACTATCATGGAATTTGAAATCAAGCATTTGAAAACATCAAATAACCCATGAGTCCTTCTAAGTTTTAAAAGTTTTGAAAAGAGAGAATAGCTTGCATTTAGTGGGCTCATTTTATGCCTCTTGTCACTTTGATTGGCTCTTTGAGCATCTTTTGATTTTTGATACACTTTTGTGTATATAATTTTCTTTTCAATTTGACGTCATTGGCCTCTTTCCTTTTTAATTTTTGCAAGCTAAAAACTCTTTAACAAACACTTTAAAAAAGTTCTTAGTTGTGATTATATCTTCTAGATATTAGAGAAGAGGGGCTCTCTTTCTAACATAGAGAAGAACAAGCCACAAAACAAAAATCAAAATCATATGATAAGTGCAACGGCAAGATTTCAATTAACTTGAAAGATATATAAGAACTTTAGATCATATATATAAGATAGACTATTGTTGCAAGAAAAAAGACCTAAATTTAGAAAACCATTTGTTAAAATGAGATAGACTTTTTATTTAGAAAAGAAAACTATATCACCAAAAGAGGTTAGAGGGAGGGAAACCATCAACGGTGTTTTCTCCCTTTAACCGATTTAGAAATGCTAATCATTGGCCATAAATCTCTAAAGCTTAAGAACAAGAAAAAATTATCATAAAGAAAATAAAAGTAAAAAAGATTAGAACAACTAAATAAAAACTATAAAAAAAACAAAACATAACGATAAAAAAAAATGCAATTCAATAATTTGTTAAGCAGCAAGTTTAGGCAGTTATGAGCTGCGAGCCTTTGTTTGTCCAATTATCATATGCTTCTGACAAGGTGTTTGGTGAGAGCAATCCTGCAAGACTCAATAGCTGTCAGACTTAGGAACCCAAATAGGTTTGGGTCCCTTCTCATAAAAAGTAGAGTGTAATACATGTGTGCTATGCTGTGAATCATGCAATTTTGGTCTCCACACCCAATGTGTACTACAGTAAACAGTGCAAGTGTGTAAGATGTGTCCTAGCATGCCACATGAAAAACATCTAACTTCAGGAAAAGGATTTCTTAAATGATTAGTGTTATAACGCCTCTTCCTAGGTTTTGGCTTTAGATCAAAAGTGGGTGTCATTCCAATTTCCTTAAGAGAATCCAATTCATTTTTAAGCCTCAAGTTAGTATTTTTCAAAGCATTATTATCAATCCTTAAGTTGCTCTCTATATCTTTAGATTTCTTAAAATCAGATTTAAGTGAGGTGTGTGAAACTTTTAATGCATCATGCTCATCAATTAATTCCGAATGCTTTTTGTTTAAATCATCAAATTCATTAAGTAGAGCCATGTGATTTGAATCAATCATAGAATGATCTTTGAGAATAATTTCATGCTCTTTTTGTATGTTTGAAAGTTCCAACTTTAAATTAGCATGAGTTTTCTTAAGTTTTTTGTATGATGCATGAATTTTTTCATAAATTTTAAATAATTGATCATAAGTTGGTTTACATACCTCTTCTTCATCACTTTGATCAAGATGATCTTCTCCTATTAAGCACAAGTTTATTGTTTCATCTTCTAGTTCCGTCTCCGATGAATCCGATGCAGAATCCACCCAAAATGCTTTTTGAAGTCTCTTCTTGTCCTTCCTTAACTTGGGTTCCTCCTCACCCTTTCCTTTGCTTGAATGATCTTGAAGTGTAGGACAATCATCTTTCACATGTTCGGGTTTCCTGCATTCATAACAGACAACATCAGAAAATCCCTTTGAATATTTATTATCCTTACCTTTTCTCCAATGATGCTTTTGCTTTTTCCTTAGAAAGTTTTTGAATTGTCTTGTGATTAAGGCAAATTCATCGCTTTCAGACCCGAAAGAGTCAGAATCTGATTTGTGCTCCTTTAGTGCCACTGTTTTTCCTTCTTCTTCTCACCTATATCAAGATTTTTTTGATTCACTCCTTACTCATAAGCAATGAGTAAGCCAAGTAAGTTGTCAATTGAATAGGTGTTTAAATCCTTAGATTCAGTTATAGCAGTGATTTTAGCATCAAACAACGAAGGAAAGCATCTTAAAATCTTGTTCACTTTTTCAAAATTTGAAAGTTCTCTTCCTAATGTATGAAATAAAGTAACAATCTGAGTGAACCAAGTATACATTGTCAGAAATAGATTCAGAAGGTTTCATACGAAAAAGTTCATAGTCATGCAAGAGAATATTCAAACGAGATTGTTTTACTTCATTGGTTCCTTCATAAGTAATGCATAACCTATCCCAAATTTCCTTATCAGTTGAGCAAGTAGAAACACGCATATAATCCTCAGATTTTAAAGCACAGAAAAAATAGTTTAAACATTTTGCATTCAACTGAGCTAAATCTCTTTCATCGAAAGTCCATTCAGTAAAAGCAACTTCCGTTTTAATTCTGTTAATTTCACGAGAAGGTGGAGAATACACTACTTTAATAAGCATCTACATGCGATAATCAGTAGATTATAAAAACGTTGCCATATGGGTTTTCCAAAAATTAAAAGGTAGGTTATCAAACAAGGGAGGTTGTGTAATTGAATATCCTTCAGTAGTGTTACGATTCCCAAAGTTAGCCATGGATCAAAATTCAAAAAGTTTTTAAACTCAATTTTTATGAATCCCGCTCTGATACCACTTGAAAGTTTGTTAGGGATGTTAAGCCCTATAGAACAGGCCCAAGACTATCCAAGAGGGGGGGGGGGGTGAATTGGTATTTTAAAAACTTTAAGCAAAACTCAACAAATTTCACAAACCAAAACACCACAAAACAAACAATGCGGGAATTTAAGTGCGGAAGCAGTAAAAATAAGAACACAAAGGTTTATAGTGGTTCGATCAACTCGACCTATGTCCACTCCTCGAAGGCGCCCTCCGAGTATTTCACTACAATCGTGACTCTCCTTTAGCCCCCACATCTAGGCGGAGAAGCCTTTACAAGCACCTCTTTTTGCCACACCCGGCAAGGCAGAGAACCTTCCTCCTGAAGCAGGCAGAGAATCTCGATCACTTGCTGAAACTTACCTCTCCCAACCCTTCCAAGGATAAGAGACTCTAAGGAAGAAGAAGCGGAACAATGCTTGGAGCAACCCCTTGTGAATCCCCTCACAAGATCCTCTTTATCTCTCTCCCTCTCTCTCTCTCTCTCTCCTTTAGGTTTTCTCAGGTCAAGATAGTAGCCAAGGATATTCAAAAATGTTGAACTAAAGCTCTTAAATAGAAGAGCTTCAAAGGAGCTCATTAATTATAAGTTGCCGACTTTATCATCCAGGATGATATGGACATCATCCTGGCCAATCAGTACAAATCTTTGAAGATTAGCCAGAGTATCACCCTGAAGATGTTCTAGACGATTTGAAAATTGGCTTGATCGTCCAGGACGATCTCACGATCGTCCCGGCCGATCAGTTCAAATCAGAGGAGAATTATCCTGAGCATCGCCCTGAAGATGATCTGGATGATTGAAAAATTAGCTTGATCGTCCAGGATGATCTCACGATCGTCCCGGCCGATCAGTTCAAATTAGAGGAAAGTCGTTCTGAGTATCGCCCTGAATTTAAGCTGGCCAATATTTATCGTCCAGGAGTAACTAAGGGTTTTTGAATAGATCATCGTGGCCAATCCTGTGATCGTCCAGGATGATGTGATCGTATCAATCATCCTTAATTCCTGGATTAATTTAGGCATAATTGTGTGATATCATCCAAGCTGATCTCACGATCGTCCTGGCTGATTTCCAAAAATACAGAATACCTAAATTGGTTATGTCGGCAAATTCTTTCTTTATTAAGCCTATTATCTTGGCCGATATAAGTATCGTCCAGGCCGATCAGTTAATTACGACTGCCTTAATAAGAAATCTTGATTAGAACTTCTATTTTGAACTCGATCGTCCAAGACGATATAAATATCGTCCGGGATGATGTGAGTAAAAACACAAGTTCTAAATCTCTCAAGTGTGTGTATAGGGTTACCTTGATATTAGTCACTTCAAACAATTACAATTGACTCAAGAAAGGGAAAAGAGAATTACAGACTGACTAAATCCTAATCTACCAGTCTTGAGCTGATTCCGCTTTTCGTCTGATCTTTGAATCCTGAAAGTGTCAGTGAAAAAGGGCAGTCGTAGTGAACCAAGATTTGTTTGCTATCATCAAAATCATAATCCAAAAATATGTTTGTAACACAGAATACGCATTTGATAGTTATAGATGAAATAATATCGCCTAGCAAAAACTCTATTATAATCAAAATCATTGGAGAGCTGTATAGCTACATGTCGAGAATCAAGTAATCCAACCGAATAAAAGCCCATAAGTTTTAGAGTAGCAAAAAATTGAAGTATAGAATCAAGATTAGGTCTACGTAAAACAAATTTATGAACCAATGTAAATTGAAAAGGGGATGCAAGTTTAAGAACTTCATCATCAGACAATAGAATAGCCGGAACCCCATTGAAAATCATTTGGGTTAAATTTGGAAGAACATCTCCTGTAGAGGAGCTACCCGAGAGTACCTCTTTGAATGAACACTATCGAGAAGGAGAGTTCTGACCATCAGCATCCAGATTAAAAAATCTTTTATTCTTATTTAGCACTGTCTTAGTAGCATTTCCCCGCAGGGTGGAGGATGATGCTCCCTCCATTAGAGTGTTTCCCGAGAAGGGGAAAGAAAACCGAAGAGGGAACCCAAACCACTAAAACTGCAAGACAAACCAGTGAAAGTGAGAGGAAAAAAGGCATAGAGTGGCCGGAGACAAGGGCGGAGAAAGGAAACCCTAAATCGCCCAAGATGGTGCGTTAGGGAAAGAGCATCGTGAAGAGGGCTCTCACATGTGTATATGTAGTTTTAATTATTTTCATGAAGCATCATGTTTAGTTCTATTTAGTAATATGAGAAAGAAAAGATTTTGTAGTGTAATTTGCAAATGATATTCTATGTTGAAATGCTTTGGAAGAGAAGGGGGTTTACATGTGTTTTCTTTCATTCCATATGTAATTTCTTGTAATTGTAGATTGAGTTTAGTATAAAGCATGAGATAGATGTAGAACTGTATTTCTTACCTTTGCATAGTAAATATTCATATATGTTGATGAAACCTTGACACTACATGTATATTCATTATTATATGAAGTAAAGTTTGATAGCTTTGTTATATGACTTGACATGTTTCATGTTTCAATCTATGAACATGTATAGACTCAAAGTGTAAATATCTTCTTTGTATTGGAAAGGAATGTGAGTTATTAAAAAAAAATGAATGTGAAATTTCCTACTTCTCCTATATTTCCTTTAATACTTGTATGAAATATATGCATGTGAGGGAAAATTGCATGAAATAAAACTCTTATGGATAATGGGAGCCACATTCTTTGTCATTTATGATTCCAAGCTTGGCATAATGTGATGTTTAAATGTTTGTATGTTAAGTTTAAAGGACATTGAGTGCATTTATATTTTAATGTATAAGTATATGAAACATGGTAGTAAAATGTTATGATTAGTTTCATAAAGGTCTCTTTATGCTTTAATATGGTCATGTCTTGAACATGCATCTATTCAACAATGCCTATGTAATGTTTGCATATATTCTTAAATCTCAAATGCTACGTATGAACTTGATATCCTGCAAATGTAGAGACACTCATCTACGTCACATAACATTATCCATTCTACACTTTGGTCAGAAGCAAGTATATTGATTTCATATGAGGTTGTATGGTTTGTATCATAAATTTTTTCATGAGTTAAAAAAAAAATGAAGTTGTTATTATGCGATTTAAGGATTCATATTCAAGTTAGTAAGCTTTCATGAGTTCAAAATTTATGTTGCTAAATTTTCATGTACACTACATATAATTTTCTTTTATGTTTTGTAAAGTCAACCACTATGTTACATGTTAACATATATTTCATATGGTTTATGTGTAGCTCCTCCTTACAATCCATGTTAGAAAACTCTAACATTGTTTTATATTCTAATGTTGGCATGTATATGTTTGGTAGATTCAAATACTAAGTTCCTCATTAGTTAAATTCTTATCTAATTGCTTCTTTATTTGAATCATACATAATATCATTCCATATTTGCTCTCTTTCTATTATTTTTGAGGTACATTGGGAGTTACTTGGACAACATATTAGGAAATAATTAGTCACCTTCATTTCTTTCAAATGGAGGTGCTATGACTGGTTACATCGTTGACTCGCTCTGATGAGGTAAAATTCTAAAACTTAGAGCTCCTATGTTCTCTAAACCTTGCATGTGACTAGGATTTCCTCAAACCTTAGGTCCTTATAGAAACCCTATTTAATTTTCAAGTTGTCTAACCTGGTAGTAAGTAGGAATTTCTTCATTAGTGACAAATCTAGGTGGCATGACATTGATTTATTTTTTCACATATACGATTTTTCTTTTAACTATCATGAATTATAATATGCATAATAAAATATATTAATAAAGAAAAACATATAATTAAACATAAATGATCTCAATTTATCACACTCTAATAAATTAACTTATTAATGAATTTAAATCAAATAAATTAATAATATAATGAATTAAATTAAATAAGCAAAATAAAAGATTAGTAAGATTATAAAATAAAATTAAATCATTAAATTTAAATGGTTAAATAATATTAATTAAATCAAAATTTTATCATCTCAAATAAAATAAGATCTTATAATTAATTCAATTAAACTTGATTTAATTAAATTAATTATTAATTAATATTAAATAATTATTAAAGTGCCTTTCATGCTTTTTGTTTGATTCTTAATTTAGAGGGCACATTAGCATTGGATTTAAAAGGTCCTTAATCAATTTTAAATAATAAGATGACTCTTATGCATTGTATTTAATTCCATCTAGAAAATATATCTGCATTGGATTGGATGGTCTCTAAATAATCAATTTGGTTTTTATGTATTATGTTTGCCTCCATCTTGGAAGACATAAGTGCATTGGATTCTTAAGCCCTTTAATAAATAATTAACTCAATGTATTTAACGAACAGTCAAACATAATTAGCCAAGATGATTGTTGAGTAACTTGAGCTTACGAGGCTATTAGCTTAGCCCCAAAGAGGGTGAAATAAATCTCACATCCCTGGTTTAATAAAGATAGTCACTATTTAATCTAAATAATCACTTATAAATTATTAATAAAACACTTAGAAATTAAAATTTTATACCCTTATGCTTGACTCCTTTTAGGAAGACAAAGGTGTATTGAATTGAAAGCTATTAAGGACTAAAATACTTAATTAAAATACAAGGAATATGTGCAAACAATCTTATCCTTTACAGGTGAATGGTAGCATTGTAATTATGAGCTTTATAATTTGGGTTCATAACTTATGCACTTTGAGGTCACTAATTAACATAGTTCTTTAAAACTTAAAAATAAAATAACTTAAATAGATTAAATCATTTTAAAATTTAGTTAGTAAAATTTTAAAATATTAAAACTTAAATGTAACATAAAAACTCCCTTGGTTTATAACCAACAAATAACTTCAAATTTAAATAACTTAAATAATAAATCTCTTAGGACATATCAAAGACATATGACATTTTCACACAGTAGAACTTGTTTACTAGGATCATCAACTCAAATCTTAGGCTAGGTAGTTAGTATGTTTTGGTGTGATATGGATACCTTTGCTTGGAGGGTATCTTTGGCATATTTATTTACTTTCAGTATTTTGAATGTCATGACATGCCTAATTATTTTTTTGCTGGTGCACTTTAGTTTATTAAATTATATGTATATACACTACATTCATACATTCATATTTATTTATTATCTTTTTTTTTTTTTAAGGAGCAAAGTAGAATGCATCTATGATGCTTATAAAAGAAAACTCGAGGAAGAATGTACCTAGTTGTAGATGTATATGCAAAGAGTCAAATGTAAGTGTAAGATGTCTAGAGTTGTAAAGATTATATACACATATATGTTTCTAAAAGATAATTCCATTTCTTTTGGGGATTCCCTTTAAGAATTCTATAAGAGAACCTAGAGTGAGAAGATGATAATCAAATGCATTTAAATCTACATCTTACATGGGAGTAGAAAATCAAATTTATTACGGTGGAGCGTGACTACCTTATTTTGTTGTAGACCTTGGGTTATATATATGTTAAAAAAATGAATAAAATATTTTATTTATACATTTATTTCATGCATCATCATACATGGCTAGGTGAATTCATTTAAATATTTTATGTATACCTGATTTAAATCTCTAAACTAAAATTCTTTATTCCTTAGGATAGAGCCTTGCGATTGATTGTGTTTAAGATGATAGCTGACAGTTAACTCCAAGAAAGCATAAGCCCAAATTTCACACCCCTCAATGTGTCCTTTTTAAATCCTAAATAAATTCTAACTTGGTCTTTAATTCCTTCTTAGATGTTAAATAAATCTTTGATCTTTTAAACTCAAAGTTTTAATCGTATTTTTATATATTTAGAAAAGGGTATTATCATCATTAAAGATAAAGAGAAGAGCTTAACCTCTTTGAAATAGAATTTAGGATCCTCCTCTATGCACTAAACTAAGATGATAATAATACAACCTCATTAATCGATAATTTTTCTAGGTTGAGGCCTAGGATATAATTAACTATGGGGGCTTACACACATGGAGAACCGACACCAATATCAAATAAACCTCATTCAAGTTGATGTATTGAATGGAGGAAATCTCATAATTATTGGGTCATATTTATTATTACCTATCGAGATGTGTAGGTGAAATCTACTATATTCCATAATTAATCATATGTATGATCCCATCTCCTCTTCCATCGGCCTACTTGTGTAGAGCATAAAGGCCTATGACCATTTTGTCATACGGGATAGTTCAATTGTACCCTTTGCACTTTGAACCCTATAAGGAGCATCCTTTCAGAGACCCATAACTGGCCTACACATTATATTAGTTACCTATTCACAAATTTTATTGTATTGTATATTTTTTATTATTTCTATATAAATTCTTGATCATATTGATTATTACTTTTTTGAACTGAATAATTACATGTATATTATTTCTTTATCATGCTTTGAGTTTAGTTGTAGTATTTTAGTGACCTTCTTACCTTTTTAACTCATTATTTATGATTTAAATAATTTCAAGTTAAAAAAGAGGATGGAGAGTATGAGTGTGATTAGTTATAGAGTTCCTCAAGTTTGGGGTATAAATGAGTTCAGTTGACTCGAACTTGACTAATTAATGAGCTTACAAGTCAAGCTTATCAAGCCACGAGCTTGAGCTCAAACTTGAGCTGAATATTAAACAAGCTCGAGTTTCAGTTTGATTAAGCTCGGCTTGTAGGCTCGCGAGCCGACTTAAATAATTTAAATATTAAAAAATATATTTTTGAAAAAAATAATTATTTAAAATTTATATGTTAAATAATAACATTTAAATTGTATATCATCTTTCAACAATGAAATTGTAAAAAGTTCTTTCACATTAATTAATGTTTTATTTCCTAAAAAATATGTACGCTTTGACAACTTTTTTTTTTTTTAATGAAATCGAAATGCTTCTTCTTCTTCGATCTCCATCTATATAATTGTAGAACATACAGTCTGTGACTTTATTTAGTGAAGCAAAAAATCCCACTATGACTTTTATTGAGTCAAGCTCTCAAGCCTGATAATGAATGTTCGAGTCGAGTTTATGCTCAATCTCTAGGATTTACTAAAGGTAGAGCCTGAGTTCGAGTTCTTTAATTGAGTGACATGTCAACCTAGTTTTTTCTGTGACTCGAGATAGATCCAACTCATTTACACCCCCTACCTCATGTTTTAGTATTACTTTATTGTAGAACACATAATCCGTGACTTCATTTAGTGAAGCAAAAATCCCACTATGACTTTTATCGAGTCAAGCTCTCGAGGCTGAGAACGAATGCTCGAGTCAAGTTTTTGCTCATTCTCTAGGATTTACTAAAGCTCGAGCTCGAGTTCGAGTTCTTTAATTAAGTGATATATCGAGCTAGTTTTTTCTGTGACTAGAGATAGATCCAACTCATTTAGACCCCCTACCTCAGGTTTTAGTAATACTTTATTTATTTTTGTTTATAGATATTCTTTTGTTATTAGAACTAGGTAGATATTTATTGAATTTATATGACTCCTAGTATTATATATGATTTTTGGATAGTGATTATAAATGTGCATTGATGTTTTGATCTATTATTTGTCCAATTGTATTTATTTTAATAAAAAAAATTAGATAACTCTGGTTAAATTATATAATAGATAAAAGATAAAATTATTTCTAATTTAGATTCTAGGGCATCACAAAGGACTTACAAGAAACACATAACTCTAGTACCTCTAGATCTAATCCTATACATTACAGGAAAATTACTAATTACTGGCAGTTTTTCCGGTGGTTAGAATTAAATTTTTGGCAGTTTTGAAAAGTACTGGTAGTTTTTCGATGATTTATTAGCTACCAATATAAAATGCGTAAGAAAAATATTGTGGTGTTCAATTTTGTCGGTGGCTTTATGGCATCAAACACAGCTGGTAATTTTCGGTGGTCATAGCGTAGGTGACCACTGACTAAATACAGGCGGCATACCAGCCATCTCAAACACCAGTTTAACTAGCAGCCCAGTCGCCGGTTGACTGCTGGTAAACCATTAGTATTTATTGGTGGCTATAATAAAATTTTGTGGGTTAAAATAAGCATCTGGTGCCGATGTTTTCGGCGGCCAAACAACTGGTTAGCCGCCGAAAACCTATAGCATTAAAAAAAATACAACCCCCTTTATTTACTCCAATTTTCACAATACCTGTACAAAATTAAAAATATATATAACACATAATGGCAATACATCATTATAATTAATCCACATAAATAGAGTTTAAAACCAACATATATAACATTAAAAAACAAAACACAATCAACAAATCCAAATCTATAGTAAGCAAAAATAAAAGCTTAAACAAAGAGAAATGCATATGTTTTATAATAAATATAACATATGAAATCTACAATATGATATTTAGAATACACTAAAATGTTCATCAAACAAATAACAGCACTAATCATCCTCCATGTCCTCACTGCCTTGTAATTCATGTGTCGACTATTATTCTTTCTTCTTTTGATTTTCATCTCAATAGGATCATAGATCTGCCTGCATCTCATTTTGAATCTTTCTCAACTCCTCTATCTCTCTCATTAGGGCAGCAACCCTTTGGTTATCAAAATTTTCAGCTCCACTAGCATCTTAAAATACTGATATAGATGAACTGCCCTCATAAGCATAGCCTTGTAAACCAAATCCATAAACCTTCCCCCTCTGCCTTCCTCCAACAATATCTAATCATGTTTGATACTAAGAATACTGGTTTGATCCTGAAGATGATCCCTTTCTAGTAGACTGATGACTTTTCCAAACTCATATAAAATCATTATACAAGAATAAATCCATTAAATAAATTTATATTAGAAAATTATTATATTCTATTTTATTACTTTATAAATTATAGTCATATGAGCTTTTTTACCTTTTAATCAACCCAATGATGATCAACTTGATATTGGTGAGACCTCACATGTAACTCCTGTGGTGTTGGCTCCCTGCCAAAAACTCATTCTAGAAATAGAAGATATAGCTTAAATAATATACATATATTTATTAAACTAATTGAAAGCTCTTACCAGTCGTCGTCTATATTCAGTATGAGACACATATCCACCAGTATAAAAAGAGCTTCCTAAACCCTCACAATCAGATGCTCTATTATGCTTATTTTTCTCTCTTAATTTTGTGAACTCAGGGCTCACCCAAGCTCTACTCAAATCTACTCATACTTCATCTCTAATCCATAATGGATGCTGCCCAGACATTCTAGTATAAGTGAACATGTCCCTGAGATGAGTCGATCCTCTCCTCTCAAAATTTATTTTGATCCTCGTGCCATACTCAGGCAACCACTTAAAATCCTTTTATAAAAAATATATGTATAATAAATAATATTAATATAAATAAAATAAAATATTTTAATTCTTGATAAATAAATATACCTGAAATTCTCTAAACCACATATCCATAATTTCCTTTGGGATCTTCTTCCATGATAAGTAAGGAGCATCATAGTTGCTCCATATGATATCTCGAATCTTGTGGTAGGTGGCCTTGAGTGATTGAAACTGTAAGTTAAATTTTTTATTAATAACATATAATATATCAAATTATAATAACTTCATAAAATAAATTAAACTTTTGTATCGCCATCAGGCTTAATGTATACATGCTTATCTGTTGCAGCTATAGAATCCCTAGCACCAATCTTTATTTATGTAGATGTTCCATCATATTCTAGCTCCACAGGATGTGGATAATAATAGGGGTGGGGGTAAGGTGTGTAAGGGATAATAGATGAACCAATATGTGATGTTGGTGGGGAGGGGGGGGGGGGGGGGGGGGTGTTTGTGGGTAATATAGATAGAATGGAGCTGTATGTATCTGATATAGAGAGGGAAATCGAGGACTCCTTAAAGTAGGAGGGAAGTACCTAGGAAAGGGAGGTGATACTCCAACCACAGGTGGATGTGACTATCCCTGGCCCTGCTTAGTGGGGGATTGCTACTAACTCCTAGGTGGTGGTGGTGATGATGATGTTATCACTAGTGCAACTGATCTCTACCCCACACTTTCATCACCCTATCTAGGTCTTCTTGGTCCAATGCTTAAATGTTTCTTACAATAAAACTTTGAAGTGAAGGATTTACGAGAAAGATCATCACCTAAAGCCATTTGTATATTAAAATAAGCAATTAGTAAATCGTTGTAACCTATAAAAAAATTAAATTGTAACAATTATGAATATTTGTATAAGTAGAGATAAAAAAAAATAGAATGTAGATAAATTAGTTATAAGAAATATAAAGAATTATAGAATACACAATAATTAACATACAATCAGGATTTGATAAGAGATATTTAGCAAGGTATGTTTATTAACTTGATTTCCAAAAAAATAATTCAATATATATATTTCAATAAATTTAGTCCCTTAAATTAAAAGAACAATTTAGAATCAGAAATATTTTCATTACTGCCCAAAGTATCTTCCCTTTCTTCCTAATTCTTACTTGATAAGCTAGTTGAACTATTCATATTTTTTAACTACATTTCAATATTATAGGTTGTAGTTGATATCTCATCATTTTCAACAGACCTATAATTTAATATCTCATCCTCTTAATCTTCAGTTGCTATGATGTATTGTTGATCAATTATCCACCGTATTTTATTTTTATGATAGTTAGTAAATCTTATTTATCTCTACGATCATTGAAATATTTACTAAAATAAACTTAAATAGCATGACTTGTTAATACAAATGGATCAAACTTCATGTATCTTCTACTATATTTTACATCAACTAAATCATATATTGGATGAACCCTTGTACCTCTATTCTGTACTGGATCATACTATTGATAGTTAAATAAACATATAAAGTTCTCATCTTCGCCTAGGCACTCCAGCTCAAGATTCTCATTCAGAATACCATAATAATCACACTCATCTTCTTCTTCATGAGTATTTCCTCTAACACATACTCTATAATTTCAGTTTTCTTCCTCCACTCCATAACTTGGAAAGAAATCTGAACCCATTCACTATATATATTAGCCAGATCTTTATTTTTTGTATTGGGCCTGATGCTAGTGCTTGCATACCTTTATCAAAATTGTTGTTATTAGGGTTATGTACCTAAGAAAATTTTTTAAATGTTAGAGCTTTTAGTATTAAATAAGATGTAATTCAAATAAAAATTTGAAATTTTAAGGGCTCACATAAGATCTAAACCAAGTTGAGAATTCATTTAAAATAGGTTGCTCAATATTTGTAGTATTCGTTAAAGGCAAATTACTTACAAAATACCTAGTGATAAATCATCCAAATAAGAATAAATATTACTCCTTTTGCATATTATGAAAGAACTTACTTTAAGATTGGTTGAACTTTTTCATAGTTCAGTAGCACATATAAAGTAGTTATTTTGATTTCTAATTCATTAAGGAATCTTTCAACATATTTGCCACTAGGCTTTCTATGACTTCTAAAGACTGATAGTACAACCTGTGATTTTTCTTCTATATTGGAGTTTATGTTATGACCAATATTTGTTCTTATATTCCTTAGATGAGGCTCAAAATAGTAGGAGTAGAAGTGAGTGATTTTTTGAGACAAATATGTTTCATATATCGATTATTCTGATCGTGCTTTATTCTTAACATATTTTTTTTAACTTATTCAAATATCTATTAAACAATTACAATTATCAGTTATTATTAAAAATATTTAAGATAACTTAATATAAATATATTTCACCTCTTAAAAGGGTACATCTAATGATATTGTACATGTCCAATAACTCTAGCTTTATAAGGTAGATGGACTGTAAGATGTTCCATCGAATCAAAAAATCTTGGGGGAATTTTTTTTTAAACTTGCATAGGATGATTGATGTATTCTCATTGATTCTCCATAAAGTATCTTCGTTTAGTTTAGATGAATATATATTTATAAAAAAATGCTAAGCTTTGTCAACAGATTCGATATATAATATGATAATATGCATACTATGAATGGAAGGAGAATAACCATAATTATGTGATAATCATAACTTTTTAGTCCAAATAACCTCACAGATTTAGGGTCAACACATTGACTTAAGTTTAATTCAAAGCCATCAGATATTTTTAAACCTTTAAACCACTGACATATTAATCTTTTTTACTATAACATGGAAGAGTAAGGTGCTTTGGACTTTATTATTTTGCCATCGCTTGTTGTTACTAACTCTATATTTCTTCACCGAAAGTACTCTTTAATGTCCATTCTAGCTTTAACGCTATTCTTAATCTTACCTTTAATATTCATAATTATATTAAACAAATTATCCAAAAAAATCTTCTTAATGTACATAATATCCAAATTATGTTTTATCAAATTTATTCTCCAATATAATAATGTCTAGTAAATACTTTTTTTAATCTAATTATGTTGAACACCAAATCCTTAAAATTTATACTTTGATAATGTTAGAAAATCAATAATTGATGAAAAATTAGAAAGTCTTTGTAGTATGTCATCACCATTTAATTTGGGTGGATGAGGTGACCTCTCAACTCTATTTCTAACGAATACATTCTTATTCCTCATAAATAGAATATCATAAGGTAGGAACATATGATGATAATCAAACCAAATATTTTTTCCTCTATGATTTAGTGTGAAAGCTTTAGTATTCTTTATACAATAAGGGCAAGCTAATTTTCCTGTTATGCTCCAACTACATAATATACCATAAGTGGAAAAATCACTAATGGTTCAAAGTAATGCAGCTCTAAGAAAAAAAATTTTAATTGGTTGAGATGTTATATGTGAGGACACCTTCTTCCCATAAAAACTTGAGATCATCAGTTAATGGTTGTAAGAAAATATCAATTTTTACTTTTGAATTATATGGTCCAAGTATTATAAGTGTTAAGAATATGTATGTGGTAGTCATACACACCTCTGATGGAAGGTTATATGATGTTAGTATAACTAGCTAACAAGAGTACGGTGAAGCTGCGTGACTATATAGAGTAAAACAATCAACACATAATTCAATCTTACATTACATAGCTCAGCAGCAAATGAAGTCTGTGTTTGATCAAAATGTTTCCATGATTTAGAATCTAATGGATGAGAAAGAACACCACTGTTTTCTAATTTCTCCTTATATCATCTCATATGACCTGCTAAATGCATTGATGCATAGAGCCACTGAAGTCTTGAAATGATTGATAAATAAAATAAATGAGAATATATAATATCTTTCTTTTGACGATATTATTTTCCCGAGTTTTATTTAAACTGAGGCACGTTATAGATACGATAAATCATTCTTGTAGTATAACATATATCCATTGATACAATAATTAATTTTTATAGCTGTGAGATCCAACTCAGATATTAATTTTTTTGTTTGGTATAAATCTGAGAGGATTAAATTAATATTGGATTTGTTTTCTTGAGAAAATCAATGAAGTCATTGAAACAATTATGAGAAATATTATATTCAGATTTGATACTTAGCATCCTCATAGCAATCAATAATTTTGAATGAGTTTTACAACCATCACAAATTAATTTTTGAGCTGTATGTAGTAACTCAAACAATTTTTTGATTTTGTATTTGATGGCTCTTCCACACTAGCCCTTAAATTATAAACTCCTACATCAAAAATAAGTTATTTATGCGGTCTAGTCATTTGATCTTCATCAAATATTTTAAAATTTGTGGATGGACCGACATGAGTATCTCTGTGTTGTCATACTCGCTATGTGAGGTCCAAATCCAGTAGTCTGGAATAAATATCTTATGATATAAATCAACCTTTACATCATCATGCTTGAGGAATGCTTAATTTTTGTGCTTTGAACATGGACATCTAAATATTTCATCTAACTTAAAGGAAGATAGTTGAGCAACAACTTGAATAAAAGTCTCAACTCCCTACTTAAATTCATCTGTCAATCATCTCTGACTCGGTAACAATCTATTATAAATTCAATCTCTCTTATTAGATAGTAATTTGGATGTTAAAGCAAACATTCCCAACATAGTTGTGAAATCAATTATTATAAGAAATGCAGCATTAAATCTCAGAAAGAAATATTATTTACTCTCTTAGCCAGGTTATCGGAAGGCAACCATTTTTTGTGTTTGTTTTAAATTAATATTATGCTTCTCTTTTAATGGCCAACATTTTGCACCATAAAGCATTGCAGGTCTAACCACCATCTTATATAATTTTTCTTAAGTTTGAGGGGGACTTTTCTATCACATAATAAGTTTGAAACATTCCTCCACTTTAACCATCCAACTTGATTTCTACTAATAATAACCCTATCTATTTAATCATCACTCAAAATAATAGACCCAATATATTTAAAATTATACTCTTATTAATGACTTGATCACTCAATGTCACAATCCCTCCATAATAACTATTATTACTAAAATTATACTCCATATTTTTCAGTTTTAGATATACTCAAATGACAGCCTTTAAACTTTATGGTTTTCCTCAATAATTCAAGTTTGCCTTCAACTTCCTCTCTCATCTTTTCAACAAGAAGAATATCTTCAACAAAAAGCATACACAAGGGTTCAACCTCTTGCAAATTTCTAGTGAGAACATTCATGACTAAAGAAAAAAGATATGGACTGAAGGCCGATCATTGACGTAATCCAACTAAAGTAAAAATATTTGGTCAAACCTCCTTCTATTTGAACACAAGTAATAATTCTTGCATACATATCCTTAATGACTTGAATATAAGTTGTTCCAAACATTTTATTTTTATGTATAATGATCGCTAGACTATTGGGCATATGTTGTTACATAATAGAAATATATTATTATTAGTTGTTCCAAACATTTAGTACACACATTTATTACATAGAATAATGTTCTCAAATACATGAGATGATCATAGCATCTTATTTAGAATGACTTTATGTAGCTTTAATTAACCATACTAGCTGTTGGCACCAACTCCAACTTTTGTTTCCTAAAAGCAATTACTCCACCACCTTCATCCATGTCCATATCTTCAATAGTGATGCCACTAGGAAGATTCCAATCAAAGCGATGCAGAAGATTTGCCAGAGCAATCTCAATAATAGCCATTGAAAAATCCATTCCCGGGCAAATCCTACGACCAACACCAAATGGAATGAAGTAAAAATCTTTACCCTTGTAGTCCACAGTAGAATCAAAGAATCTCTCTGGCTTGAACTGTTCTGGTGCTTCCCAATAAGATTCATCTCTCCCAAAAGCCCATGCATTGATGACCAGTCTGGTTTTCTTGGGAATATTATAGCCTTGTATTTGACACTCTTGCAATGACTCTCGAGGAAGCAATAATGGAGCTGGTGGATGGAGGCGAATGACTTCTTTTATAAAAACCTTCATGTAGCTCAATTGCCCCAACAATTCTTCACTAATCATGTCTTCTCCTTGAGCCACTTTTCTCAGTTCTTCCTTTACCTTCTTCATCACTTCAGGATTTCGAATAAGTTCTGTCATGCACCAATCCAGAGTTGCAAATGTTGTGTCTATTCCAGCAATAATCATATCCTATTTCAAATAAAGCAAGTTAAGAGAAATTTTTATTTGGTTCAATCTAAAACAATCATATTACTTTGAAACCTTATCATGTATCATGAAAGTCTGTTTGAATAGTATTATATTTTAAAAATATCAATTTTAAAAATATCATATAAAATGATCATATTTTAAAAATATCAATAGCTTGCACAGTAGATGTCAATGTATTTGGCCGACACCATGAAGCAAATGAAAAAAAAAAAAAAGAATAGAACAAAAAGTTATGATTAAAAATTGTTAAAAAATGAAAGAGTTATTATCTGCTAAAGAGCTAATAATATATGCTAGGAACTTATAATTTACAGCAGATGTATTAGCAAAAAGTTCTTGAGATAATTACCATGGTAAGACCCCTGATGTGTTCATTTGTGATAGTAGACCCCAAGCTCGAATCTTTCTGCAAATCAAGCAACGTACCTATGAAGTAAGTGTTGTTTTTACCGTTTTCCTCCTTTGACTCATTGGCATGGTTCTTAATAATATCCTCAAATAGAGCATCCCAATTCTTCTTGTAACTCTCGATCTTTCTATCCAATCCGGACAGCACGTCTAACCATTTCAAATTTGGGGAAAAATCCTCAAAGGAAACTTCATAAAATAAAGGTGAAGAGTCATGTGATAGCTTAGACAAAATCGTCTTTTTCTCTTTACTTATCCATGATCCTAAAACCATTCTAGTTATCACGTTGGTTACGTAAGAATTCAATATCTCTGTGAGGCATATAACTCCATTACCCCTCGAAGCTGCATCAACAACGTTTTCAAGCAGAAGAGGCACCTCCTCTACTCGATCGAAGCTGAGGGACTTCACTTTTTGTGAGCTAAGAAGGTGGGTTGTGGCAATTTTTTTCCTTTGTCTCCAACTCTCTCCATATTGAGCGAAGGCTATGTCATTCTTGTCGTAGGACAAAACATCCATTAGCTTGCTCATGGGACGAGTTGCAAATACGAGATCATTGTTTCTAATCACCTCTTCAACAATTTTGGGGCATGAGACTACTAGAGTTCGAACACTACCAAGATGAAGAAGCATCAAAGGTCCATGCTGCTTTGAAAGCTTGTAGAGTGAGCGATGGGGAATCGAGCCAAGTTGGTGAAGATTACCTATGAAAGGAAGTCTCGGAGGTGAAGGTAAGAGAGCTTCCTTTTGTGAGATGACCTTCCTTCTTGCTAGTAGTAGAAAAAGAAAAGGAATCATTAGAATAGCAGCAAGCATAGTTGGATTCATCGTTACCTTGTTTTAGTTACTTCTGCAAGGGCGATCGTCCAAACCGAAATCCATGATTATTTATAACCCCATAAAGCTTAGGGGAGCAAAGTCAAATAATAATTAAAAAATATATAATAAAAGGAGATTGAAGAGACACCTTATGAGGAGAGCAAATAAAAAGAGAATTTCTAAATAAAAAAAAAAAATTTAAAACAGCCATTACTAAATATTAAATTAAGATTAAAATATTTGAAATAAAAAAAATTTAAACTAGATAAAATCGTCATTTTAAGAAGCGACTATAGCTTATTATATGGAAGCCGACGAGCCCGTCTACGGTACTTAGCCATGCAAATAAAAAAATATTATATGCCAGTAGCAAATTGATCAGGTGATTTTTGCAAAAGTCTTTTTATCTTAGGCAACAATTAGTTACTAAGGTGGCTGTTGGAAGGTTAAGTTTGTAGATCGAAAATTACATCATGCCATTATTTTTTTTTTTTGAAAGATATGCAATTTGCATTAAATAAAGAAATTATTATAAACTACTAAGTGATAAGAGATCTACACAATCCTCCTTTACAAATTTAAAAAAGAAAGAGGAATATTATTAGCACTAAGGTCATCCAAAAAAAATCGCCTATTAACACAAAAATCAGCTAACTTATTACTCTCTCTATACGTAAAATGAAAAATAATGTTACCAACTTCCTTCAGAAAGGAGATGTCTTTGACCGATTCACCTTTATTTGAGCCAATCCTTTTTATCAAAATACAATCCCCATTCAGATTAGCCGTAAATGGATTTGTAGAAGAGAGAACTTCTAAATTATAAATACAATCCGATAAAGAATGAAAAATTGGTACAGCAAATCCCCATTCTTTAAGCAGCCGAATTGCAGGAAATATTTTTTCACATTGTACCGTGACATGCTCTTCATCCTCAACCGCTATACAACCTCTCGGACAAAGACAGCACTCCAGAATTTTCCTTTGCATTAAGAATTCAAATGTTGGCAAAGCTTTGTTTAGAATCCTCCACCAGAAACATTCAACACGAGGAGATAGATGAATAATCTTTAAACATTTCCAGTTATTAGATTGTTAGTTTAAATCACAATTAACTTCTGCAGCCAATCTGGAAATGGATTTGCCTGTAAACTTGTTACAAAGTTCCAAATTATCTCCACCAGAAGTCTAATTGAAAATTTGAATTTTCAACATCAAGTCATTAGCTGAGTTAACGACCGGTTACTTTTTTGTTTAATTTAATTTAAAGTATGATTTATAAATATATAGTTTAATTTAAATTTATATATATTTATAAAATATCAAAATAAATAAAGAAAAAGAAAAAAATAATAATGTAAAATTAACCATTATACCTTTAGTTTAATTAAATAAAAAAAGAGAAGAAAAGATAACGAGTTGATTCGATTTTTTGTAAAAAACTTTATATTTATAAAAGAAACTATCAGCTAAATTAAATATATAGTATAATTATAATTTATATATATTTATAAAAAATGAAAAAAAAGAAGAAAGTATTTAGTTTTACTAATTTACAGTATGATATCATTTAAAAATTAACCATTATAATGCTAGTTCTCTTTTTTTACTTCGGATTTTAGTTTTTTTTTTCTTTTATTAAATTAACCATTTAAAATTAGAAAAAAATAAAACAGTCGTTAAGAGAGCTAACGACTTGATGTTTTTATTTTTATTTTTTGGTTTTTCATTATATATATAATACTATTAGAAATTAAAAAACTATCAAATAAAATTTTATTTAATTATTTGTTTATCCTTTTTTTAGTTTTTTTTCTAATTCCCAATTTTATAAATATATTTAACTTTAAATTAAAGTATATATTTATAAATCATACTTTAAATTAAATAAAACTAAAAACGTAACTAGTTATTAGCACAACTAAAGACATGATGTGGTCGGCCAACTTAGCCCGCCAGGTCGCCCGCCAAATTAGCTTACTGCTAGCTCACCCGTCAATTCAATAGCCAGTTTTTTTTTTGGGTTAAAACCCACTTAGGGGCCTACGCGTTAATATCGAAAAAACGGTTACAGAAGTCCTTAAAAGGACCCTTCAGCTCGCTACTGCTCAGAAGAGTTACAATGAAAAGGAAAATAAAACCTAAGAGCTGGTGAGTCCTTCTCCTAAGATTACAAAAAGAACATAAATAAAGTCTCGGGCTGTGAAGATACAACACCCAAAATTGGAAGATCAGATATATCTCGTTCAGCACAATCTTCCTGCAAAATTGGTAAATGAAATAGAGAAGCCAAAAAATACACCTAAATAAGAGTACCTTGCAGTCGTTGAGGATCAGGAAATATAAAGAAGAAATATCCCTGCAAAGAACTCTCCAAAAAGATATATGAGCCAGATAATAAATAAAACAAGAAAGGAAATTTGTCAAATATAAGAAATACCAACTGATACTAATACCCAGAACCAGCTCCAGCAAATACCAAACACACCAAAACATCACCGTTAAAAGCTCCATCCACAAATGCCCCAGACCAAAAGCCTCGGCTTTCCTAATAACCCAATTCTTACAGAAAATATCAACCCAAAAATCCTGCAGCCAGGCCACTCTTAAAACCAAAAAGCTCCAACCGAGCTAACCCAACCTCCCAAAAAATTCAATAGCCAGTTGTTTCCTAAGACAATGACTAACATCACATTTAAATTTATTATTTTTTAATTCATTTTGAATAAAATAATTTTTAAATGATATCATTTTAAAAAATTGTTCATGGGAGGGATGTCATAAATATCCCAAATGGCAAAAGAAGACAAAAGAATGAAAGAGACAATTTGAATATAATGAAGTTTTTGAAAAATGGCAAATGAACCGGAGGAACAAAGATGGAAGGTATGTACTTGTTTAATGAATTCAATCATGTTATCTTTTATTGGGTTGATAGAAATTGCAATAAGTTAGCGGATTTATGTGCTAACTATGACATTTTGAATAATTTTGTTTGGGATGATGTTATGGTGAATAAGGTTCCTCTATTTATGTCTATTTTAAAGGAGGTATCCTTAGTTTAGAAGCTTTACGTTGTAACAGTTTTATCTTTTAAATTTATTTATTTATTGTGCTTTGAATAATTTTTTAAAATCAAATTATTTTTGAAAAGATTAAAAATAACTATGAGATGCTTTTTATATTTATAAAAACAACTATCACAGCTGGTTGCCATCAGGGTTGTTGACCGCCATGGTTGCTGCGTAGTCAATGACATTGATTGATTTGTCGATGTCTACCACCATCATCATATCAACAACAACAACAACAACAACATCAAGCCTTTGTCCTATTATGTGGGGTCGACAACGTACATGAATCCTTTTTCTCCATTGTGTCATGTTAAAAGTCAAATTCTCATTTAAATCTAATAAAGAAAGATCATTTCTAATATTTTCTAACCAAGTCTTTTTAGGTCTACCTCTACCTTTCTTAACATAAGAAAAATCTAAAACTTAAACTTTCTTAACCGGGTCATCGGAAGGCCTCCGTTTAATGTGGCCAAACCATCTAAAGCGACTCACTCTAATCTTATCTTCCACTGGAGCTACTCCAACCTTTTCACTTATATGCTCATTTCGCATCCTATCTCTAAGGGTGAAGCCATTTATCCACCTAAACATCCTCATATTTGCAACACTTAACTTAGTATTATGCTTCTCTTTTAATGGCCAACATTCGACACCATAAAGCATTGCAGGTCTCACCACTATCTTATCAAAATTTTTCTTAAGTTTGAAGGGGACTTTTCTATCACACAACAAGCCCGATGAATTCCTCCACTTCAACCATCCAACTTGAATTCTGCTGATAATATCCCCATATATTTCACCATCACTCAGAACAATAGATCCAATAAATCTAAAACGTGTACTCTTATTAATAATTTGATTGCTCAAAGTCACAATCCCCTCACTAGGTCTATTGCTACTAAAATTACACTCCATATATTCAGTTTTACATCTACTCAAGCGTAAACTTTTGAACTCTAAGGTTGATCTCCATAATTCAAGTTTACCTTCAACTCTCTCTTTAGTCTTATCAACAAGAAGAATATCATCAGCAAAAAACATACACCAATGTACATCCTTTTGCAAATGTCTAGTGAGAACATCCATGAGTAAAGCAAAAAAGATATGGGATTAAGGCTGATCCTTGATGTAATCCAACCGAATTGGAAAGTACTTGGTCAAACCACCTTGTGTTTGAACACAAGTAACAGCTCATGCATACATATCTTTAATGATTTGAATATAAGTATTATTAACTCCTTTCTTTTCAAGAACTCTTCATAGCACTTCTCTTGGAACTTTATCAAATGCTTTCTTTAAATCTACAAATATCATATGTAGATCCTCTTTATTCTCTCTATATTTCTCCATCAAAACTCTCAAAAAATGTATGGCTTCCATAGTAGACCTACCCGACATGAATCCAAATTGATTTTGAGAAATATTAGATACCACCATCATCATATAAATTAAATTATTTAAAATTAAGAAAAAAAATAAATTTAAATTATTTTAATATATTAGACATATTTTATTTTATGTTAAAACATATAAAATAAAATTAAAAAAAAGAAAAGAAAAGTAAACATTTACTTAGCAGTGCAAGTTGTTAAAGTTAAAAAGTCTATTGAATTTATCTAATCATATCAAAATGATGGTTATTTCAATGGCCGAATAGATTGGGGAGCTTAAAAATCAATTCAAAGATCAAATTAAGTATGGCTCAAAGGAGTTATATTGAATGTTCTTTCTCTTCTCATTGCTTATGTAATTTTGTTCATATGATGCCCTACTTGCAACATTTAAATTCAACGCCGGGTAAGGCAAATTCCCATGTAAGGGATTTTTTTTTCCTACATTTTTTTGGGAAAATTTAACCATGTAAGGGATATCATTCTTAACTAAAACGAAGAAGTCCAGCAACAACAATCAGCATGTGATGCCGTATGTTCGCAGCTATGAAACATCAATGGCACAATATTTGAAATACTTGGGAGGAAAAAGCTTAGGGGTCATAGGATTCATTTTTTATTTTCATTTATCTATTTGGTTTTTTAAAAGGGTTCATGTCACATAAAACGTCGACCTTCTGATGATTCTGTTTGGAGAGTAGATGTATTAGATCTAGCCTATGTTAAAAAAATGGATAGAGATGGACTAGAAATTAATGACTTGACTAGAAAAATATTAGAAATGACTTTACCTTAATGAGAATTTGGATTCATGTAGCTGACCCTATATAGTAGATAAAAGCTTTATGTTGTTGTATTTTGATTTTCTAAGAAAATTATTTCTTTAGCCTCTAGCATCATTGACTACCATGGCAATTATCACATGGCTAGTAAATGCCATTGACATGCTGAAGACCACTGCCATTGCTGTATGAATCAAATTATAAGAAATTAAAAAAATAATAATTTATTTTATTATATTAGACTTATTTTATTATATTTTAAAAATAAAATAAAATAAAAAAAAATACAGAAAAACGGAAAGGCAAACAGCTAATTAACAATGCAAGTTGTAAAAGTAAAAAAGTTCTATTGTAAGTATTTATCTAATTATATCAATAACCCATGACAAGCTCTTTCAATGGCCGAATTCATTGGGTGTTTAAAAATCAAGTCTTAGATAAAGTATGGCTCAAAGGTATGCTTAAATTATTGAGATAAGCCAATGGGAAGCTTGTTGGGGCTATGTGAATGTTCAACTGTAAAATAGTAATTTTGCATATAGAAAAAATGCACTTGGAAAATTCAGATGCTATGCAGATGATTAAATCCACCATTGGAAAGGTAAAGGGAAAATCTTATCTTAAGTATTATCCCTAAATTTTATTAGAATTTTTGGTTCCACTTAAATAGTGAAAGTTATTCAAAAATATTTTAAATTAGCATTTTTAAATTATTAGATACACCAAATAATCTCCGAAAAATTTAAAATAATTGAGGCTATAGTGACCCAAACTCAAGCATTGACCAAATCTCCTCAAGGCTACCTAGAGTTTGAGAATTATACTTGCATGAGCTAAAGTGCTCAATAGAATGGATCCTTCATCATGAAAAAAGAACCGTATTTGTGAATAATGAATTGAGAAGCCGAATCGAAATTCTAGGAAAAAAATGAGGGATCTTCTAGTTTGGACATGCTTGAAAAAAGAACCATATTATGTGAGGATGAAAAATAAAAAATATGCTTGCCAAAAGCATGTGATCCTTTTTTCAACAGATTATAACAAGGAGCTAGAAAGAAATTAGTATAGTGCTTGTAGTTTACTATGGGATAATCCCATTGGCTAAGTGCACTATACTTTATCCAATTCTATTATGATTTAATCAATACTTAGCTAGGGTTTAATTGAAATGTCAGGAAGTTACTTGATCAATTTCAATTTAATTGACATTTTAGATTTTAAATGACATTAATATCATTGAGTCTAAATGGGACATGCTGACCCATATGGCTAAAGTGACCAATTCAATTGGGTTGAACAAAGTTAAGTTTACTTTTCTAATACCCTATTCTATATTTCCACACAATGGTTTGATCTAATTCAGTCACTTAGTTTTGCTAATCCACTTTGGAAAGTATATGCATTCTTTAATGGGTCAATTGTCTCATATGATCAATTATGGTCTAACCAATGGTCAAAATTGGTTGACCATTGTTAGCTAACATTTTTCCTTGATGGAGACTGATCGTCGATCATCGACTGACTTAGCTCCGAAGGTTGATCATAGATTAACATCTGAAGGCTCCGCAATTCATCCACAAGGGTTTATCAAATCTTCTCCGCCAACGTTCGGTGGAATTTCTTTGGTTGGAGATTCTGCCACAAATGGTGTTCGATTGAATACCAACAAAGGTAAACCTTTATCGATCAATGAAGGAGGGTTGTTAAATACAAAGAAGGTTATTCCAGATATTAGGAAAGGTAAGAATGTGATGTTTGGAGGTGAATTCAAACTACCAAATAATCTCGAGGTGTCGACCTTTTATTTTGGAGCTTCTTCGTTGTCTAATCAGAAATAAGTAGTTGTGGGAAATGGTTTGAATAGGACTTTTGAAGAGGTTTTTCTGGGACCTTCGACATTGGAAGGACCGAGGGGAGGAGATGTTAGGGCTGAAGCTTTGGAAGTTAACATTTTAAATGTATCTACTGAAGTTAATAATACAAATATAATTGAAGATTTGGAGGTGGTTCGTTAATGTGTTTCTGGTGAATGTGATTCATGCAAAAAACTAGAAGATGAAGCAGATGTTTCCAAGGATAAAGAGCCGATAGGTAATTTTTTGGTCAATGTCTGGAATAAGAAATCCAATTGAAGAGTTGTTGATTTAGAAATTGGAAGTTGCCTTACCGAAGATGGTGAAGCTATCAAGCTGTATGAGAAAAATGAATTAGAGAACACAAAAAAAGCTTCAAAATGCACTGGTTGTCAAAGTATTTGGTGACAACATGCCTTCTTATGTTATTAATTCAGAACTTAAAAGACAATGGTCGCAATTGGGTAAATTTAACCTTACTTGGCTTGGCAAGGGATGGATGGTTTGTGCTTTTGATGATGAGGAATAAGTGGACCTAGTTCTTTCAAATGGACCATGGTATGTTAAGGGGCAGATAATTAGTGTGGATAAGTGGTCACCTTTGTTCTCCCCAAATTCATTAAAGGGTTTAACTGCTCTGATATGGATTAGAATGCATAGTTTTTCTTTGCAATGCTGGGATGATATTAATATCTGTAGGATTGCATCTAAGGTTGGAAAGCCTTATTTAATAGATGACAATATGTTCCAATGGGGGAGGAGGGAGTTTGCAAGGATATGTGTCCATATTTATTTAGAAAAAAAGCTGCCACTGGGAGTCTGGGTGTAAGGGAGTTCAGGAAGGTTCTATCAAAGAATTGAATATGAGAGAGTTCCTAATCTCTACTTTAAATGTGATAGGATTGGACATTCTAAAAGTAGATGTTTAGATGTGGATTTTGGATCCAATCAAGGTTGTTTGAAAAGTATTGAGATAGGTGAGAAGACGACAATCCATGCAGGTAATTTTTCTTTCACAAGCTCTAAGGGCAAGGTGAGAGAAACTTCTAAGGAGGTTGAATCTACTTATGGTCCTTAGATACATGTTAATTATGGGAGGAAGAAGAAATTGAACCAAAGGAACTTCGACATCCAAAGAAGAAAATATGATTTGAAGGAATATGTGGCCAAGCCTGTTGGTGAGAAGAATAAGGGAGTTTTAGTTGGCGGTAATCCTGAACTTGTCTGAGTTGAAAATGCTTCCATGGAGGATAATACTATTGACATTATAGGTTTTAAACAAGTTGAAACTATCTTGGAGGAGGAGATGAATGGTGTTGTGGATAAGACATCTTCCCTAAAAGGAGGTAACAAATTTGTGGTGCTTTCTGATTTGTTGGAGGAAGGTGAGATTATTCTAGCAACTGAAGATAGAAGTGATCCACCTGTGGTTTCAGGGGAGGCAGAGAAAGTTATTATTGGCATGTCAAACAAAGTTGAAGGAGACAGCTGTCCAATTGCTTGAGATCCAATGTTAAAAATAATAGGGGGACAATTGGAAGGGGGTTCATCCAATTCAAAAGTTAAACTTACAAAGGAACTAAGAAGTCTTGGTCCCATCAAGCTGGTTTCTAGGAGTAGGAAAAAAGATGGGGAAGGGAAAGATAAGGTGGGGAACTATTCCCCTATGATTCTATAATGGATTCAATCATGTTTCAGAAATGTAGATGAGATAGAAAGAAGAAAGCTTCTCTATATCTCAAAGAAGTAGTGAAAGAAAATGAAGTATTTTTTGTGGGGTTGGTAGAGATAAAAATTTCTTCAATTAGTAGGGTGAATGTCAATTCTCTTATTGGAAAGAGTTGGGATTTTTTCCAGGTCCCTTCAGATGGAATGTCTGGAGGAATTCTTATTCTTTGGAAGGTTAAGGTTGCATCCTTTTCTATCGTGAAATCTTCACAACAGGTGGTGATAGGGGACCTAATTGTTGTTTATAGAGGTATATGGAGGATTGCTATTGTTTATGGTAGTAAGTTGGTTGTTCAGAGGAGGGTCGATTGGGAGAAATTGGAAGAGTTTTCTACAAATAATATCCCTATGGCTATAGGAGAGGAATTTGATGGTTTGTTATCTAAGGATGATAAAAGAGGGGGGGGGGGGGGGGGGGGGGGGGGGAATGATGTTTCATTTCTCTCAAGCTTCAAAAGAGATGAAGTCCATTTTGGTGAATAATGATTTTCATGAGATTATCTTTATTGGGCCTAAATTTATGTGGTGGAACAACAAGGTTGGTGGAGTTCGGATATTGGAAAGATTAGATAGATGCTTTTTAAATGCTACTTCTATGAACTCTTCTAATCGGATGGTGGTGATACATCTTGCTAGAGTGGCATCAGACCATTATCCTATTTTATTAAATTTCTTGGAGAATAAATTCTCATCAAAGAGAATTATTAGGTTCAAAGAGGCTTGGGCTTCTTATCCAGCGTCTGAGGATATTGTGAAGTCGGCTTGGAGTAAGAAAACTGGGGGAAACTTTGCTAAATTGCTGAACAAAAAATTTAAGAGAACCTTGAAAACTTTATTCTTTTGGAGCAAAGTTAAGCATAAGAACTATGTGATTTAGAAGGAAGATTTGAAGAAAAGTATCTTGTAGTTGCAATTGAAGGAAGCAGAGGTTGGTTGGCTCTCAGAGGAGTACATTCGGCATCTTAAGGCAAAGGTTGGTGAACTGAATTCAGTCTTGGCTCGGATGAACACCTGGTGGAAGCAAAGATCCAAGGTAAAATGGTTTTCCAAGGTAGACACTAATTCAAAGTTTTTCCATTCATTTGCTAGTGCAAGAAGAAACTCAAATTGGATTTTTAAAATAAATGATGGCAATGGGATAGAGGTGGAAGATCAAGATCAAATTGCTGATGTTTTTTTTTTTTTCATACCTTTAAGGAGAAATGGAAGGATAGGAGCTGTAATTTTGTAGGATGGCCTTCTCCTATTTGATCTATTGATCATAATGATAAGTGGTGTTTAAAAAAGGATTTTTCATTGGAGGAAGTGGAAGCTATAGTCCATTAGACCGGTGGCAACATTTCACCTGGGAATGATGGTATCTCTTACTCTTTTATTAAAACTTATTGGTGCATTATTAAAGATGATATTTGGAATGCAATTAATCTTTTTTTTCTATTCGGGAGTGATGAATGATGGATGGAAAGAAACTTTAATAGTGCTAATTCCTAGAGTTGACAACCCAACTAATCCGATCCACTTCAGGCCAATTACCCTTTGTAGGTCTATCTATAAGTTGGTGGCTAAGATCCTTTTAAACAGAATGAAGCCAACTATTCATAAATTAATATCAGTAGAGCAAGCAGCCTTTCTTAACTGTAGGTCTCTAGTGGACCACATTCTTGTTGCTCAGGAGGAGTTTCATAAGTTCAGGTTTTCAAAAGCATCCAAAGGGTTTTGTCTCATTTAAAATCAACATGGAGCAAGCATATAATAGCAAGCATATGATAGCATGTGCTGAGAGACTTTAAGCATGTTTTGGAGCACTTTGGATTTCCTTGGGTGTTCTCTGGTTAGATTATGGAGTGCGTTAAAGATCCTAAATTTTCTTTGTTAATTAATGGAAGGCTTTCAAGATGGATTAATGCAAGAAGTGGATTCCGACAAGGTTGCCCCTTATCACCTTATCTTTTTATTCTTTTCTCTCAGCATCTTTCTAATGTGTTTAAACCAAAAGAAGAGTCTATGGGGGTTTGGATTGTTTCATATGTTGCAAATCTATTTTTTCATGGCTTATGTTTTGATGATTGACAAACACTACTTCTCTTGGACTACTTGTTGCTTCTAACTTTTCAGGAATCAAAGATCGGACGATCATGAAAGAAGCCAAGTTCAAGATTGCGTAGGTTTAGGATTGAGTCAGTCTATAATTTTATTTTTCACCTTTTGAGTCTACTTGTAAAGGTCAAAAAGACTGATGCTAAGTAACCCTTCACACAAACACTTGAGAGACTTAGAATTTCTGTTTTTGCCCACATCGGCCCGGCCGATATTTATATCGTCCGGGACGATCAGCTTAAAATAGAAAGTCTAATTAAGGATTCTTAATTAAGGCAGCCGACATTAACCTATCGGCCTGGACGATACGTGTATCGGCCAGGACGATACGCTCAAAACAGAAAGAAGTAGCCGCCTTAGACAGTTAAGGTATACTGTATTTTTAAATTATCGGCTGGGCCGATCCCCATATCGGCCTGGAAGAAATTACCAAATTATGCCTTAATTGATCAGGAAATCAAGGGAGTAATTAAGGGTGATTGATACGATCATATCGTCCTGGACGATCTCAGGATCGGCCAGGACGATACATTCAAAATCCTTGAATTACTTCAGGACGATAAATATCGGCCAGGACATAAATAGGGCGATGCTCAGGACGATTTGCCTCTAATTTGAACTTATCGGCCAGGACGATCTTATGATCGGCCTGGACGATCAAGCCAAATTTCAATCGTCCAGGACTGTTCCCAGGGCTATGCTCTGGCCGATCTTCTTTAATTTGTACTGATTGGCCAGGCCGATGTCCAGATCAGCCAGGACGATAAAGTCGGCTACTTGCAATTAATGAGCTCCTCTTGAGCTCTTCTATTTAAAGAGCTCTTCTTCAACGTTTTAGATGACCTTTGGCTGCTGCCTTGACCTGAGAAGACCTTGAGGAGAGAAAGAGAGAGAGGGAGAGAGAGAGAGGATCTTGTGAGGGGGAGCTTGTGAGGGGGATTCACAAGGGTTTCTTCAAGGATTGCTCTGCTTGTCTTTCGTCTGGAGTTTCTCATCCGTGGAAGGGTCGGTAGAGGTAAGGAGTTTTGCTTTTGGTTGTGGTTCTCTGCCAGCTTCAGGAGTAAGCAAAAGGAGGTTCTTGTAAGGGCTTCTCCGCCTAGCCGTGGGGGCTAAAGGAGAGTCACGATTTGTAGTGCAATACTTGGAGGGTGCCTCCAAGGAGTGGACGTAGGTCGAGTCGACCGAACCACTATAAATCTTGTGTTCTTATTTTTGCTTCCGCACTTTTTAATTCCGCATTAATTTCTTGTGGTGTGATTTGATTTGTGATTTTCTTTTTTTGTCTTAAGAATTTTTAAATACCAATTCACCCCCCCCTCTTGGTTAGCTGGGGACTAAGTTCATAGGGCTTAACATCCCGAATGAACTTTCAAGTGGTATCAGAGCGGGATTCGAAAATTTAAGTTTGAAATTTTTTTGAATTTGATCCATGGCTAACTTAGGAAATAGAAACACTACTGAAGGTTATTCGATTACACGACCTCCTCTATTTGACAACTTACCTTTTGATTTTTGGAAAACCCGCATGTCAACGTTTTTACAATCTACTGATTATCGCATGTGGATGCTTATTCAAGAAGGATATTCTCCACCTTCTCGTGAAATTAATGGTATTAAAAATGAAGTTGCTTTTACTGAATGGACTTTCGATGAACGTGATTTGGCTCAATTAAATGCAAAGTGTTTGAACTGTTTTTTCTCTGTGCTTTGAAATCTGAAGATTACATGCGTGTTTCAACTTGCAAAACTGGTAAAGAGATTTGGGATAAATTATGCATCACCTATGAAGGTACTAATGAAGTTAAGCAATCCCGTTTGAACTTTCTCTTGCATGACTATGAACTTTTTCGTATGAAACTTTATGAATCGATTTTTGACATGTACACTAGGTTTACTCAGATTGTTACTTCATTGCATGCACTAGGAAAAGAGCTTTCAAATTTTGAAAAAGTTAACAAGATTTTGAGATGCTTGCCTTCGTCTTATGATGCAAAAATTACTGCCATTACTGAATCCAAAGATTTGAACACCTATTCTATTGATAACTTACTTGGCTCACTCATTGCTTACAAGCAAGGGGTGAATCAAAGAAATCTTGATACAGGTGAGAAGAAAAAGGAGAAAACAATCGCACTGAAGGCGCACAAATCGGATTCTGAATTTTTCGGGTCTGAAAGCGATGAAATTGCCTTCATCACAAGGCAATTCAAAAGCTTTCTAAGGAAAAAACAAAAGCATCATCAAAGTTGGAGGAAAGGTAAGGATCATAAAAATACTAAAGAATCTTCTGATGTTGTTTGTTTTGAATGCAGGAAGCCTGGACATGTGAGAACTGACTGCCCTACACTTAGAGACCAATCTAGCAAAAGGAAAAGTGAGGAGAAAGCTAAGCCTAGGAAGGACAAGAAGAAAAACCAAAGGAGCTTTTGGGCAGAATCTGGTACTGACTCCTCTGAAACTGAACCAGAGGAAGAAACTACAAACTTGTGTTTCATGGAAAAAGATCAAAGTGATCAGGAAGAGGTATGTGAACTTTCCTACGATCAACTTCTTGAAGTTTCAGAGAAAATTCATGCATCATATAGGAAATTAAAGAAAACTCATGCTAGCTTAAAACTAGAATTTTTAAATCTACAAAAAGAGCATGAAATTTTAATTAAAGACCATCAAACAATTGATTCAAACCACATGACTTTACTTGATGAATTTGATGAGTTAAATAAAAATCATGGCGAGTTAGTTGAAGAGCTTGATGCATTAAAAATAACACACACATCACTTGAATCAGATTTTAAGAAGTCTAAAGAGATAGAGAAAAATTTGAGGATTGAAAATGAAGTTTTAAAAAGCACAAATTTGAAAATTCAAAATGATTTAGAAGCATGTAAGAAAACTAGAATGACATCTACTTTTGATCAATTGCCAAAACCTAGGAAGATGCATTATAACTCAAATCACTTAAGAAATCCCTTTCCTGGAGTTAGATGTTTTTCGTGTGGCATGCTAGGACACATCTCACACACTTGCACGATTCACCATAGTACACATTGGGTGTGGAGACCTAAGGTGCATGATGCACAGCATACCACACATGCATTGCATTCTTTTCTTCATAAGAAGGAACCCAAACCTGCTTGGGTTCCTAAATCTAATATTTGATAATTTTGCAGGAGGGCTCTCACAGAAGACCTCGTGAGAGTATGTGGTACCTGGATAGTGGATGCTCTCGACATATGACTGGTGATGCTAGCCAGTTTGTTGTACTAGAGTCCAGGACTGGAGGCAAGGTTACTCTTGGAGACAACACCACCAGGAAGGTGGTAGGAGCAGGTATAATTGGAAATTCCAAGAACCTTATGATTGAAAATGTTTTGCTTGTAGATGGATTGAAGCACAACTTGCTCAGCATCAGTCAACTCTATGACAAAGGCTTCATCGTACAGTTCTTTACGGATTCATGCATTGTAAGTTTAAGTAACAACACTATTTTGCAGGGAAAGAGGATCAACAATGTCTACATGCTTGATTTAAATAACATTGAATGTGCTGCTTCTTTTTGCTTAAAAACTGTGATTGATGATTCTTGGTTGTGGCACAGGAGGATTTGTCATGCAAGTATGAAAACCCTTAGGAAAGTGACCCAAAAAGATCTAGTTAGAGGTGTCCCCAAACTTAAGTTTACAAAAGACCACCTTTGTGATGCCTGTCAACTAGGAAAGCAAGTCCACTCCACTTTTCACCCCATCAAGGACATTAGCACCTCTAGACCTTTAGAAGTCCTTCATATGGATTTGTTTGGACCCATTAGCACGGCTAGTTTGGGAGGGAAAGTCTATGGTTTTGTGATTGTTGATGACTACTCGAGGTTCACTTGGACTAGATTTCTTTCACATAAAAATGAGTCTTTTGAGGAGTTTAAAACATTTTCTACTTGGATTCAGAAGAAGCTAGGTTGTGAGATTTTGACCATCCATAGTGATCATGGGGGAGAATTTGAAAATGAAAGATTTGGAGATTTTTGTGAGGACAAGGGGATTAGTCACAATTTTTCAGTCCCTAGGGCCCCTCAGCAGAATGGGGTAGCAGAAAGGAAGAATCGGACCTTGGTAGAAGCCGCTAGAGCCATGCTTGCTGAGTATTCACTTCCAAAATACTTTTGGGCTGAAGCGGTTAACACAGCTTGTTATGTGTTGAATAGGGTGAATGTTAGAGCCAAATTAGAGAAAACACCCTTTGAGATCCTTAAGGGTAGAATACCCAATCTTTCCCACCTTCATGTCTTTGGTTGTAAGGTTTTCATTCACAACAATGGGAAATCTCACTTGGGAAAATTTGATCCTAAATCTGATGAGGGAGTATTCTTGGGATATTCTAGTGTTGGGAAGTCTTTTAGGGTGTTTAACAAGAGAACTTTAATGGTGGAAGAGATAACCCATGTAGTTTTTGATTAGTCTGAGCCTAAGAAACATGGAGTAGAAGATGATGATATTGGAGAAATTACTAGTGGAGTAGAGAATTTGGGGAAGGGGTGTGAGCACCTAAGTAATGAAGGAGTAGAATGTGTCACCCAAGGAGTAGAGAACTTTGTTGAAAGGGGGAAACTTCACACACTTTGCCTAGAGATTGGAGATACTCTACAAGTCACCCCAAGGATTTGATCTTAGGAGACCCTTCTAGTGGAGTTAAGACTAGACATGGACTTAGGAAGGAGGTTAACCACTCTGCCTTTATTTCTATGACTGAACCCACCACCATTAACCAAGCCCTTTCTGATGAATTTTGGATTTTAGCAATGCAAGAAGAGTTGAATCAGTTTGTTAGGAATGATGTTTGGGAACTTGTGGAAAGACCTAAAGGACAAAGTGTAGTTGGAACAAAGTGGGTCTTTAAGAACAAAGTGAATGATTCAGGAGTGGTGGTGAGGAATAAAGCAAGATTGGTGGCTAAGGGGTACAATCAAATATAAGGGATAGACTTTGAGGATACTTTTGCCCCTGTAGCAAGATTGGAAGCCATTAGGGTGCTATTAGCCTTTGCCTGTTATAAAGGATTTAAGCTTTTTCAAATGGATGTCAAGAGTGCCTTTTTAAATGGGGAGATAAAAGAAGATGTGTTTGTAGAACAACCTCCAGGTTTTGAGAGCTCCCAATTTTCAAATCATGTGTTTAAATTGAAAAAGGCATTGTATGGTTTAAAGCAGGCACCAAGAGCTTGGTATAAGAGGCTTAGCACATTCTTACTAGAAAGGGAGTTTGTCAAGGGAAGTGTAGACACCACCCTTTTTCTTAGGAGAGTTGGAGATCATTTACTCATTGTTCAGATTTATGTGGATGACATACTCTTTGGATCTTCTAATAAAAATTTATGTGATGATTTTTCTAAAACAATGAGTAGAGAGTTTGAGATGAGTTTGATGGGAGAATTGTCCTACTTTTTAGCATAAAACAATTGGAGGATGGAACTTTTCTAAATCAAACAAAATACATAAAGGACATTATGAAGAAATATGAGATGGACAAAGCCAAGCCAATTAACACTCCCATGACTTCTAGTGCTCCATTGGATAAGGACCCAAGTGGTAAGTCTGTTGATCAGAAGAAGTATAGAGGCATGATTGGATCCTTACTTTACTTGACTGCGAGCCGACCTGACATCATGTTTAGTGTTTGCCTTTGTGCTAGGTTTCAGGCTGACCCTAAGGAATCCCACATGACTGCTGTTAAAAGGATTTTTAGATATCTTTTGGGGACACAAGGATTAGGGATTTGGTACCCTAGACATAGCACTTCTTTTGAGATTATTGGTTTTTCTGACTCTGATTTTGCAGGATGCAAGATTGATAGAAAGAGCACTTCTGGAACTTGTCAATTCATTGGACAATCTTTGGTCTCTTGGTCTAGTAGGAAGCAAAACTCTGTTGCTCTTTCCACTGCTGAAGCTGAATACATTGCTCTTGAAAGTTGTGTGGCCCAAGTTCTTTGGTTAAAACAACAAGTATTGGATTTAGGATTACATGTAAGTACCATCTCAATCTTTTGTGACAACACTAGTGCCATATGCATCTCTAAGAATCCTATCCAACATTCAAGGACTAAACACATTGACATTAGGCATCACTTCATTAGAGATCATGTGACTAAGGGAGACATTGAGTTACACCATGTGACAACTGAAAATCAACTGGCAGACATCTTCACTAAACCACTGGCCTTCGATACTTTCAGCTCTTTAAGGACCAGGTTGGGTGTGATTGACATAAATGCATGAACACTTTTTATTTTCTTTTGTCTTTTTTCTTTTTGCTTTTTTTTACTTTTGTTTCCTTTTTGTCATTTTTAGCTTTTTTTTTTCCTTCTCTTTACTTAGCTTTCATAACCATTGCTAATATGGTATTATATTCCTTGTCCTTGCCGTTGGAAATTTGTAGTCAATATGTTTTTATTTACTCAATCTCTTAAATGGTTGGAATATTTTGTGATTGTGTCTCTTTCTCTAACCTTTTTTAGTGGCATAGTTTTCTTCTCTAATCAAAAATCTATCTCAAGTTAAAGATTGATTATGGAATTGCAATCTTGTCTTAAGCTTGCTTAAGCAAATCTATCTTATACTTATAATGTTTAAAGTTTTTTTTTCACATCAAAATTTCTCGTTACTCTTGTCCTTGATTATTAATTCTGCTTGTGATAACTCTTCCTTTTGTTAGAGAGAGTGCTCCTATTCTCTAATATATGAGAAGATATATTCACAACTTTGTCTTTAAAAGATTATAAAAGAGACTATAGCTTGCAAAAAAAAAAAAAAAAAGGCCAATGATGCCAACAAAAGATGCGTAAAGACGCCAAAAATTGAACAAAAAAAAAAAGTGCAAAGCGCCACGATATTGACAAGAGGCATAAAATGAGCCCACTCCAAAACAAGCTACTCTCTCTTTTAAATCTTTTAGAACTTAGAAGTGTTGGTTATCAAAGACTTGACTTCGATTAACTTACGATTGTGACAAATTTACTTTACCTCATTATTGTATGAAGATGTTTTTTTTTCTTAAGCCAAGTGATAGGAGGATCCCTTTTATCATAACCAATTAATTCCTTGAGTTAGGTCATTGATTTCAAAAGACGATTCTACCCTAAAAATGTCTGAGCTAAGGGTAGCCATGATCGGATATTCTACTATTCTATAGATTGATGAGCTTATGAACACATTAACTTATAAATTTTTTGATTCAATCACATGGAATACTATGTCATGTTCATGCATTGGTTAAAAAAAAAAAAAAAAAAAAGGGGGGGGGGGGGGAGGATCTCTTTTTTTGCTTTCTTGTACCCATCTTTTTGATATGTCAAAAGGGGGAGAAGATGATACCAAGTGTATGAGATTCCTCTTTTCATCAATCCTGAAATTCTTTGTTTTTTTTTTTTCATAGTGTTTTGCCATCATCAAAAAGGGGGAGATTGTTGCAAATCTATTTTTTCATGGCTTATGTTTTGATGATTGACAAACACTACTTCTCTTGGACTCCTTGTTGCTTCTAACTTTTCAGGAATCGAAGACCGGACGATCATGAAAGAAGCCAAGTTCAAGATTGCGTAGGTTTAGGGTTGAGTCAGTCTATAATTTTATTTTTCACCTTTTGAGTCTACTTATAAAGGTAAAAAAGATTGATGCTAAGTAACCCTTCACACACACACTTGAGAGACTTAGAATTTCTGTTTTTGCCCACATCGGCCCGGCCGATATTTATATCGTCCGGGACGATCAGCTTAAAACAGAAAGTCTAGTTAAGGATTCTTAATTAAGGCAGCCGACATTAACCTATTGGCCTGGACAATACGTGTATCGGCCAGGATGATACGCTCAAAATAGAAAGAAGTAGCCGCCTTAGAC
Source organism: Dendrobium nobile (assembly GCA_022539455.1). Lineage (NCBI taxonomy): Eukaryota > Viridiplantae > Streptophyta > Magnoliopsida > Asparagales > Orchidaceae > Dendrobium > Dendrobium nobile. Next base: position 59,439,146 of record CM039721.1, read on the forward strand.
AGTTAAGATATACTGTATTTTTAAATTATCGGCCGGGACGATCCCCATATCGGCCTGGACGAAATTACCAAATTATGCCTTAATTAATCAGGAAATCAAGGGAGTAATTAAGGGTGACTGATACGATCATATCGTCTTGGACGATCACAGGATCGGCCAGGACGATACATTCAAAATCCTTGAATTACTTCAGGACGATAAATATCGGCCAGGACATAAACAGGGCGATGCTCAGGACGATTTGCCTCTAATTTGAACTAATCGGCCAGGACGATCTTATGATCGGCCTGGACGATCAAGCCAAATTTCAATCGTCCAGGACTGTTCCCAGGGCTATGCTCTGGCCGATCTTCTTTGATTTGTACTGATCGGCCAGGCCGATGTCCAGATCGGCCGGGACGATAAAGTCGGCTACTTGCAATTAATGAGCTCCTCTTGAGCTCTTCTATTTAAAGAGCTCTTCTTCAACATTTTAGATGACCTTTGGCTGCTGCCTTGACCTGAGAAGACCTTGAGGAGAGAAAGAGAGAGAGGGAGAGAGAGTGGATCTTGTGAGGGGGAGCTTGTGAGGGGGATTCACAAGGGTTGCTTCAAGGATCGCTCTGCTTGTCTTTCGTCTGGAGTTTCTCGTCCGTGGAAGGGTCGGTAGAGGTAAGGAGTTTTTCTTTTGGTTGTGGTTCTCTGCCAGCTTCAAGAGGAAGCAAAAGGAGGTTCTTGTAAGGGCTTCTTCGCCTAGCCGTGGGGGCTAAAGGAGAGTCACGTTTTGTAGTGCAATACTTGGAGGGTGCCTCCAAGGAGTGGACGTAGGTCGAGTCGACCGAACCACTATAAATCTTGTGTTCTTATTTTTGCTTCCACACTTTTTAATTTCGCATTAATTTCTTGTGGTGTGTTTGTGTTTGTGATTTTCTTTCTTTGTCTTAAGAATTTTTAAATACCAATTCACCCCCCCCCCCTCTTGGTTAGCTTGGGACTAAGTTCATAGGGCTTAACATCCCGAACGAACTTTCATCATATGGACCCCTAATTTCTCATCTGCTATATGCAGATGATATTTTAATCTTTTATGAAGAAAAAAAATCAAAGAAGTGAAGGAAATTAAAAAATATTTTATCTAACTTTTGTGGTTGGACTGGGCAAAGGACTAATGTGGGGAAATATGTTATTTTTTTTGGAAGACACGTTAAGAAGAAGAAGAGAATATCTAATAAACAAATCACGGGCTTCAAGGTGGTTAAGGAGTTCAAATATCTTGAGGTAAAGGTGGCATTGAGGAGGTTAGTAGTAGTAGACTTTCATTTCAATATTGAAAAGGCATTGAGGGTAGTTTATGCTTGGGGTTCCAAATTCATTTATTTGGCAGGAAAGTTCACTCTTACCAAGTAAATTTTCTTATCTATTCTGATCTTCTATTGTACACTTGCTCTTTTTCCAAAAGGTGCGTTGAAGGAATTGGATAATATTTGTAGAAATTTCATTTGGAACAAGAAGGATGGAAAACTTGGTCTTCACTACGTGAGTTGGAGTAATCTATGCAAATCGATAAGTTGGGGTGGTCATGAACTTCGTTCTTGTTCTAATATGGTTGGGCCATTGAAGGCAAAGTTGGCTTGGAAATTAATTCAGGATAAAGAATCCTTACTGTTTAAAATGCTAGGAGTTAAGTATGGCGTTGTATGTGGAGAACTCGGTGGTAAGAGAGGGAGATATTCTTGAAAAATTATTGCAAATGGTATGCCCTCTTTGAAACAAGTGGTTAGATGGAAAGTTGGAATCAGATGCTCGATTTATGTTTATAATGATATATGGATCTTAGATAAAAATTTGAACAAATGGCCTACTTTTATGGTTATTCCTGAACAAGATAACCTGTCAGTGGATAAGCTTATTGTTGATGGTAAATGGAATGTAAATGAGTTAAAAATTCTCTTTGGGGATGATCTCATATGCTTAATTTTTAGAGTTCCGATTCATCTAGAAAGGGAAGAAGATTATTTGGAAGTTATTCATTTTAAACCTGGATGTTCTATCTCAGCTATTACTTATAAGGCCTCGGTTAATGAAGAATCTTATTGCTTGTATTGGGAATATTTTAAAAACATTAAAATGAGGCCTCGGGTGGAAGTTTTTTGGTGGCACATTTTCAATAATGCTATTCCTACATTCCATTATTCTTCATATTTCTGCCCATCTCCACTGGAGGCTTTGAGAGAAGATCTTCAAGATTGCGTCACGATACTTTACCGTCACTAAGAAGATAAGAAAAGATGAATGTTATCTGCTATTACCATGAGGGTGCGAAAGGATGTCGGTACTCTTCTATCACCAGAAGGGTGAGAAAAGACAAAGGTTCTCTACCGTTACAAGGAGGGTAAGAAAGGATGTCATTACTCTACTGCACTGGGTTGGTGGAAGGGAGTTTGTAAGGGCTTCTCTGCCTTGCTGTGGTGGCAAAGGGAGAGTCACTTTGATTTAGTGCAATACTTGGAGAAGGAGTCTCTTTGGAGTGGATGTAGGTCTAGTTTGGACCCAACCACTATAAATTTGGTGTTTTTTTATTCACTTTAATTTTTTATGTTTTTTTATGCTTTAAAATTTTATGGTTAAAAATTTTATTATGATAATCAGTTTATTACATAATTGCATATTTCAAGGTTATTATTTAAACTTTCAAAAAAGGTTTTTAAAAATCAAAGAAATTTTTAAAATTTTCAATTCACCCCCTTCTTTGGGATAGTTCAATAAGGTCTATTAATCTACTCAAACTTTTATTAATTACCCCTGTCGATAATAAGAGAAAACTTTGAATTAAGGTTAGTTATTGAAGAGGTGGTATAGGCTATAAATATATACTATAATAGCAACAGATTTAGGGCTTGAATTTTGTATATGAATTGTGATATGGATTTTTGAGTTTGAGACTTAAGATTTATAACCATAAACTTAAAATTGGTGCTGGGGGGAATAAAGAAAAGCCCGATCAAGATCCTATGGTTCTGTCATCCCAGGCTATCATGTTCTCTGATTTACTTAGTCAGAGGAGGTAGTTGATCCAACTTGATAGAAGGTACCTTATCGGCCATAATGAGTTGCTTCATGCAAGAATAGTTTATAGACCTGGGTTGATATTTGTCTAAGAAGAAAGATATGAATTCACCTTATCTGATAGAGGGATTTATGCCAATTGAATATAACCTATGATCCATTACTCAAGGGTTTGAAGCCTTAAGGGAACATACGGGCTTTGACCATGATCGTAATATAATAGCGCCTTTTTATGGAAAAACCACCTGATTTGAGGGAACATGCAATGTCCCTGCTAGAAAGAGACTATTTGAAGATGAACCTTAGTGATATAATTGACATGATATTCGCTCTGTATGAGCTGTGGTTAATTTAAAATTTATCATCCTCGATAAATGGTTGTGGGAGGTGGATTGATTTTAGTTTTAAGTTTTTAAAATAATAAATTTCATTTTAGGGATTTATACTTTTTTTAGATTTGAGATTTGTACTGTCCACTTGAGATTTTTGATCAACACGACCATCACCGGGGTAGTGTTTGAGGTCATTTGTATTTTTGTAGGAAATTTGGAGGCATTTTATAATTCTAGCCATGTCAACTCTTGTCCTTTCATAAAAAAGGATTAGACTTGAATATTTAACCCATGCATCATTCTCAGACATTGGCTTTTATAACTTTATTGCATTTATCGGAGCACATGCAAGTATTGTTTAGTTTGAAAATCAAACACTTTCTATCCGCTTCTAAACATATTACGGATCTGGTGGTGTATGCATATTTTTAATGAATTTATGATTTTTCTTGGAATGAAATATTTTAGTGGGTCATAGTTAAGTCTTCACCTTGGTACACACAATCAAATGAATCATAGCCTCATTATATCTATAGGTATACTGAATTAACAAGTAATCATCAAGCCTCTAATAATTGTGGCTTATAATTTATTTTTTAGATCATTAGGACTCTTGCTTTTGAAGCAACATTGTTTGTAGCATTTGACAATTGACGAAGGTGGATTTAGAAGTGTTGCATAACTCTCCTATAACTGAAGGGAAGGAGTTAGTCCACTTCTCATCTCATAGGAATTAGCTTATTTGTCTCTATGCCACATTCATAATAGCTCCTAGGATAAGGGTTATGAACTTATTCTTTCACAATTATAATAATTGTCAGAGAAAATAATTGATAAAAGCATGCATAATCAAGTGTTAAGATGGGATATCAATCTTTCCCATGGTTCATAGTCTTGTTGTATAAGTTGCAGAGAAAACATAAGGGGAGCTATAAAAAGTCTATTGCAAACCTGTTTGATTAAACACTTGCAGTTTTTTGGTTAACTCTATAAGAATCTCAACAAAAGAAATATAAAAAAAAATACCTTTCATTTGTTGCATTTTTATGGTTATATCAAAATGGATCCAACAAGCGATCTATCATTTCTCAAACAATGTTTAAAAGTAGGACAACTTAATCCAACATCAACCAGTATATCAAGAAATTTATGTCTATTTGATTTATATCCATCATCCAATACTTCATATACATTTACAAATAGTTTATCTTAAATATAGTTCATTGATATCAAAGACTATAGTGTAGATTTTTGAACTTGAATAGACTATAGTCTTTCCAAAGTGTTGTTAAACATCTCAGGCATGTTGAGATAAATACAATGAAAGCTTGTTCTTCTTATTTGCCGTCATTTCCTCCACCACTTTTAACCTTATAAATATGCTTGATCTATGAAGTCATTAATAATTTCCCCACTTTTTTATTAATTGAAATGACACAAAATTTAATTAAATAAATGTATATTTTTATTATTAAATTTAATTATTTTGTTTTGAAATTAATTGGAGGGGTTATATCATTTGAAATTTCAACAACTTCCCGGCATCCCTTCCTCGCAAGGGGAAGTAGGGGACAACACTTGCCCTTTTGGAACGGCTCGACCAAATCAAATCAATAGTGAGGAGTTTGAGAGAGCAAACCAGTCCTATTAAATAGTCTTCGATTCTTCAAATTGTGTGCAACCTATTATTTGAGTGACTTAATTTAATTAAAAAAATATTTTTATTCCCCTAAAAAATCTGGAAACCTTTCGGTGCCATTCCTCTCGTGGGGAGGTTGGGGAGGGCACTTGCCCTTTTGGCTCAACTAGACTAAATCAAATAAGCAGCATGGAGATTGGGAGAGCGAATCCATCCATAAAGAGTCTTAAAGTCTTCAATCCCTCAGCTGGATCAAATTGACGACTAAGGGCTTCGGTGGACTAAATAAACTCTGAGACTTCCTTCAAATCTTCTCACCTGTTTTGTTATTATTTGATTAAGTTTTTTTAATTTCATTTTTAAAACTTGAGGGTTTCTCTCATACCAAGCTATAGTTTTTTAATTTCATTTTAAAAATATACTTCCTTTAGTCTTCTCCAATTTATTGTGATACCTGTTTGAAAATTTTCTCTCCTTTCCTCTCTTTATTTTTAAATTATATATATATATATATATATATATATATATATATATATATATATATATATATATATATATATATATAATATGTATAATACATAATAAGGGAGGGAGAGAGATCCAACATCGGGTTAGGGCAGAGATGACATAGGATTCACGTACGGGGCAGAGTCGAGCTCGACAGATGAGGTGTGTCGAGCTCGACAGGGTTGGCAGTCGGACATCAGTGGCTGGTTAGGATAGAGGTAGGCTACTTGCAGCTTTAGGGCACGGTTGAGAGGCACACTTGATGATTAAGGTCAATAGGTTGGAGTCATGGTCATTGCCTCTTGCTGATTGAGGTAAGTAGGTTGGAGTCATTGTCATAGAAGGAAGTGGAGGTTGGCTTTAATGTTGGGTGGAGATTTTAATGTTGAACTCAGTGGGAGTTTGGCCAGAGTAGGGGTAGAAGAAAGTCAAAAGAGGTGGGCTGAGGTCAAGGTTATTCACATGAGGCTGAGGACCAATCATCAATTTCTTATTCCTGGTATGTGTCAAATGAGAAGTTTTGTGTCTTTGAGGGAGTTTTATGGAGAAGAGTGGGATTGTGGATATGGTTGAGTTGGTTGTGTGATCATGGGGTGTCAACCCAGGGTTGGATGGTAATTTTAGGTCAATAAATTCCCCCAATAAATATGATATGTGCTCTATAGCATATCATGCTTATTGCAAATTTGTTAACCATACATATCTATGATTTATCTTCTCGATTTGTCTGGAATAAAATATACCTTCTACCCTAGCTTCATGCTTTGGCGGGCTTATCGAATAAGTGTATAATGAAGACCTAAATCCTTTAGATTTATATTATGTTAGTGGTAAATAGCTATATGTCCAAACTTTTATGCATGAAGGACTTTGATGATGATAATATTTCCTTAGTTTGGCCTATGGCTTTATAAGAACTGAAGGTTAATGTCTTTAGTCCTAAGCTTTGTGCTTTATAGGATAAGATAAAGAAAAGAAGCTCCTTCGATCTTAACTTTGTGCATGATAGATTTAATGAAGGAATAATGCATCCAAATTGATGATAATTTTTATTATGGCTTGGTGCCTTTATTATGATTGAGATTTTCTTTCTTCTAAAATTTGCCTAATTCATTTGTTTTTTGAGAAAATCTTTTGAATCCGAACTACTTTGATTTATTAAATTTAATAAATATAAACATGGTAGTATTTGTCATCGGACAAACAAAATAGGTGCTTTCCTACTATGACCTCTTATCATGGCTTGTTGAGTAAGTAAAGCTATCAGTGGCTCAGCTACATATAGGCTTGTTAAGACTAATATTATACCTATTTGAGCATTGGACTTATACTATAATAGCTTATACTTGTCAAATTTGATTTGTTGAAGTTATCAAATCAAAAGTCTTTTTGTTTGAACTCCAGGATTTTAACAAATAAAAAAAATGATTCTTCGAATTTTTTTTACGATGATCGCATATTTGCTTGAAGGCATTATATTCTGCCACGTATTTATGCAGTGGCAGCTTCATGAATAATTTTAAATATTTATTTGAAGATTGATGTTAACTCAAATAAATATTTAAAATTCCCCTATCTTAAAGGAAAATTTAAATTATCATTAAATTTTTAGCATTTTTAAAACTTAAAAATGCCCCTCTCTTGAAGTAGAATTTCTAAGACATCTTAGAACTATTTTCTTTTCTTTGTAAGGGACTGATATTTAGCATGCTTTCTTAAGAATGATATTTCTTCAGACATCTCCCATTGATCTAGGGCATAGGTCATCGACCTTCCATATCGATGAGTTGATAAGCTTCTCCCTAGTACCTTCTCAATGTTAAAAGGGCCCTTCTAATTTGATTCAAATTTACTAAAAATTCTTTGGTGTGGGATAATTGGTCTTCTCAGCACTAGGATCAATTCTCCTTTTTGAAATGTTTGTTGGTGTACCATATAATCGAATGATTTTATCATTCTCACTCGATAAATTTTGAAATTTTTTTGAGCTTGGAGCCTTACTTCTTTGGTGTGGGAATGATCTTTAGCGAGCATTTTGTTCTTATGTAAGGTTATACTGAATAACTTCTTAAGGTGACAGTAGTTCGACTTTAAGAGGCAACACATCTTCAACTTCAAATATCAACACATAAGGAGTTGCTTTCATTGGTGTATTGTATGTAGTACGATATGCTCATAATTTTTTTCCATTTTAGTATGCCATTCTGTTTTTTTTTATTAATATCTTCTTAAGAAATTTCACCAGCATTTTTTTAAAGGCTTATGCTAATCCATTTTCCCTTGGATTATAAATTGATGAATATCACCAATTAATTTTATGTCACTCAATAAATTTGTAAATCTTAGTACTTTTAAAATTAGGACTGTTGTTTGAGATTATGTAGCGTGGAACACTAAATTTGTAGACAATATTATGAGTAAAGAAGTTGATCATATTATTAGCAGTATATTCTTTAAAAGGAATTGCTTTAGCCCATTTAAAAAAAATAGTCTGTTGTTGCTAATATAAAACAGTGTCGAGCAGATGATGGTGGATTAATTAGCCCTATTACATCTGCCCCCCAGCATTAAAATGGTCAAGATGTTACTGTGGAATATAATGGATTTGGCAGTTGATGTATGATATTATCTTGAATTTGACATTCTTGACAAATATTTGCATGATTGGTGTAGATCTTTACCTTTGATGGCTAGTTTATCCATTCTTTTAACTTTAATGGCCATTTTAGGACCCGATTGATGTGCACTGTATAACCCTTTGTGAACTTCAAAAATAACTTTAATAGCTTCATCTTTCTCTAAATATCATAGCACATCTAATTAAATGATCATAAATATAACTTGTTGTTGACAAACACATATCATAATACTCTCTTCTTGATCTACGTAGCTAATGATTTATCTACATGGAGTTTAGTTTCTCTGAAGTAGTCAATAAAAGGCTGCCTTCAATCATTTTGCTCTTCAATTTCTAAGCATTCAGGCCATGATTTAGAGGCTCTACTAAATTTTCTTCTTATGATCATTTGTGGTTTATCTAGTTGATTTTCAAGAATAATTTATTTGGGAGGTTGAGGAATAACCAAAGTTATATCCAGCTTGCTTGAATTTGGTGATCACTCTACTTGCGGGGAACATAAAATTACCGGCTTTAGTACTCAACGAGTGTTGAAGCTAATTATCACAGGTTCGTCATTTATGCTCGCCATTTCTTTAGCCAATTTTGTTAAAGAATATGTTTTACTATTATGAGCTTGAGATACCTTTGATGGCTAGAAATGGTAACATCTTATCATAAATGTTATCTATTAGCAGTTGAATGGCATGCTCCTCTTCCAACTTTTATTCATATTTCATACTCATATTAAGCTAGCAAGTGATGTACTTTGTCACTGACTGATCCCTTTTTCATTTTTTATGGCAAGGTTAATGATAGTGTCATCTTGGTAGTACTGGCAAATTTTTTCACAAACATATTTTCTAGTTATGCAAATGTCTTAACATAATCATTAGGAATTTCAGTGTACCATTCAAAAGTAGTCGCAATCAAACTACTAATGAATTGGTGAAATAAAAGAGCATTAATGCCTCTAGTATTTGCACAAGTTGTTTTAAACTGAGACAAATGTTGTTTAGGATTGTCGGTGCTATTAAAAGTGTTGAACTTAGGCACTAAATAGCCTTTAAGATATGGCACCTGATCGTACTTAGTCGAATATGGGCAACCCTTGCTTACAAACTTCTTTACTTGCTCTGAGGCAATGCCAACTTTAATCTTTTCATTGATGATTAATTCTAGCTATGGAGACATCACTGACTTAGATGTACTTACAACATTTTGATGATTTTGCAAATGAACAAGACGATCAGCCTCGTATCCTTCTTCATTTTTAGTTTGTATTACTGACACTTGGGGTATTAGATTGGTTGGCATATTAGTAGGAATACTACTCGATATTTGATTATTATCTAGCTGATTCAGTGTCTGATGGTCTGTTGGATGAGCAGGTGCAAAATTAGTAATGATGTTCTTTTGCATCAACTACATCATTGTAGTCATCTGTGCCATCATTTATATCATCTTGCTATTTAATTTTGATATGTCTTTATCTTTCTCCTTCATCTAAAATTTCAAATGCCATTTTACTTGTGTTAATGCCTCACCAATCACTCTTCTTCTTGATCATCATTTTATCCATCGTCTGAGGAGACTTCTTCTTCTTCCTATAACTATTCATGTTGAGATTAATCTTCTTGAGAGGTTGTTATTTTAAAAGAAGTGGGCCTTGTTTCGTTACGTCATCTGTAGCCACGTATTTGAGGTGGATCATCACCATGCCCTACCATGTTGACTACCTCAACCTCCATAGTGTCTTCATCTTTATCATTTTCTTGTACTCAAATCTAATAGTGATGCTTCCAATAGATCTATGGCTCTTCATGCAGTATATGAACTTTTTTGATTGGAGGAGTACAGTCAAAATTGACCTTTTTCTGAGAGGTTGAAGTTGGATGGTAATTGGATTCCTTGGATGATTCTCTAAGGTGTAAAATATTGTAAATGTTAGTAATAAGAACCTTTTCCTTAGGGACCCATTGTTGTTGATTTTATCAAAGGAGAATCCTTGTGAGGCTGCATTAGATGCCATGCCTATACTAGCTCTCTTCTACAATAATATTCTTTCAAGAGGTCTCGGCCACCAAGCTTTATTATCGTTCTGTTGGGGTCTTTTGATAGCGGATTCTTGAATGTGAGGTCCAAGTTTTACGCTCCAATGTTCACCGCATGGAGCTGATTTTGATTTCTCTTGAGATGCCAATTCATATGGTAACTTTCTTGGTGGGATTCTTGTAGTTTTGTTTGTAAATGGCCTTTGATATCTCTTCTTCACTAAGCCATTTTCTTTCACAACTTTTAAAACTCTATGTACCCTGGTGAATAGTGTTTCGTACTTCTTTTTAAGAACAAGAGTTTGTTGTTGTTGCTCCAATAAAGATTATTTTAGCTCACCAATAGTGCTATTTATTTTAACCCATTTTAGATATGTATATCTATTATGGGCAGGAATGTTAACCTCTAGTTCCAAGGCTGGGAGTATTGATGGATGCACTGGTAGTGATTTTTAAGCTTGTAGCTTTGCATTCAACTTTCTCCTTTGCCTTCTTGTGAGCCTTCCTCCAGATGAGGAGGCTTCAACATCTTCCTTCCTGGGAGCAGATAACCCGTTTGGCAGAGTGGTGGCCATGGAAGGTACCATAAATATTCTTCCTATAACTTCAACCCTCTTGGTAGTTGGGGCCTTAGGCTGTGATAGCTTTTCATAGATTGATGTCTTATTTTGTTGAACTGCTTTAACAGTAGCAGTTTTAACAACTTGTGGCTGTTGCATGGAATAGGCATGTCATGCATAAGTTTCAGCAGAATCAGGCCTTGCAAAATAGCCTTGAATAGTTATGCCATGAATAGGTACGATGACAGCCATTGCAGTAGCTACAAAGAACTCTAAATTACTAAATTGTATGGTGGCTTTAGAGTCTTTAGTGTTGTTAAAAGCATTGAGTATCTGAATGCTAGCTCCACATCCCTATTAGATGATAAAGGGAGTATTATGTAGTTCCATCCTATATAAAGGAAAGGAAAGAGTTAGTAATTAGAAGTTGATGCATCACCCCACACTTTTAAAGTATAAATACTAGAGATAATGAAATTATATATATAGTAAATTTTATCTAATTGCATTATTTCAAAGCCCTAATAATAATTAATTTATTTGAATTTTTATATTTTTATTGCTATTATAGTTTATGTATAACTAGCTAAAGATGGAAAGAGAAAACTAAATTGGATGGTGGCTTTAATTCCATGTTGTACTTGCCTCGGCCACTCTACGCCATCAATCTCTTCTCTTTGTTTATTTTTAATATGACGGTGGAGAGTTTTAACAAGTTTATGTTCCAAATGAATTTTCAGAAGGCAGATTGGGTTTGTAAATAAGACACTACCCAAAGATTTCTCCCATATTTTGTGAGGACTTTTTGATCTGAGTTTTAGTTTACTATAGGCACAAGCCTCTATAATTATTTACCCCTCATGATAACAAGAGAGATCTTTCAATTAATGTTAGTTATTAAAGAGGTGGTATATGGTGTAAATACAACATATGATAACAACAATTTTAGGGTTTGAATTTGTGATATGAATTTTGGAGTTTGAGATTTAATATTTATCACCATAAACTTAAACTTGTTCAATATGAATTAGGTTGTTAAACCAAAGCTTATGTCCCAGCGGCTAACTAAGAGGGCGGGGGGGGGGGGGGGGGGGGGGTAAATTGGTAATTAAAAATTTATCCCTCTTTTAAAAATTTTATACCGAAAATAACTTTAGTGACTTTTGTAGAAAACGTTTTTCAACTTAAAGTTAAAAAGTAAAAACAAAAGTAGCGAAAAAATAAAAGACATAAGTTTTATAGTGGTTCGATCAAACACGACCTACATCCACTCCCCAGAGGCACCCTCCGAGTATTGCACTAATACCACTAGTAACTCTCCTTTTGCACCCACAGCAAGGCGGAGAAGCCTTTACAAAACTCTCTTCCACCACTACCCGGTCCGGCAGAGAACCATCGACCTTTTACACTCTCCAAGTGTTGGCAGAGAACTGTCCATCCTTTCACACTCTCCTGTTATAGGCAGAGAACCCTTCGTCCTTTCACACTCTCCAAGTGTGGGCAGAGAGCCCTTCATCCTTTCACACTCTCCAAGTGTGGACAGAGAACCCTTCGGTTGTTCACACTCTCCAAGTGTAGGCAGAGAACCCTTCGTCTGTTCACACTCTCTAAGTATCGGCAGAGAACTAGATCTCCTTGACAGATCTTCTCACAAGAAATCTAGAAGAACGAGAGAAAAGAGTGAAGTAATCACAACCCATAAGTGGAGACTCTTACCTTTGAGTACCAAGTGAATCCTTCACCCTCCAGTAGTAAGAAACCTCCTTCAAACACTCTCTCACACTCTTTCCTTGACTCTCCCTTCAATTAGTATGAAGATCAGTAGGCAAAAAGATTAAGAGGTAGCTTTAATTGGCATTTATATAGGAAAGACACCAAAATTCGTCCAAAATCTACTAATTTTTAAGTCTGTACATAGTGGATCGTCCCGTACGATCGTTATATCGTCCTGTACAAATTTACTTAAATCAGTTACATACGAACCCAATGTATATAGATATGAACTGACTTCGTACCTGATCATGGTCCCGTACGAACTATGTTCGTCCGGTACAAACAGTTATTTCATGGGTTGGTTTTGACAAACTGTAAGACGTTACCAAAATTTTAAAGGATAGAGCATTTCTTCCTAGGACGAATAAGAGTTCGTCTGGACAAAAATTTTCCAGAGAGCATTTCATCCTGTAACCAATAGGTGCTCGTCTGGACGAAAATTTTCTAGAGAGCATTTCATCCTGGGACGAAGAGGAGCTCATCTGGATGAAAATTTTCCAGAGAGCATTTCATCCTTGCACGAATATAGGATTTCATCTGGACGCAAATTTTCCAGAGAGCATTTCGTCCTGTGATGAATATAAGTTCATCTGGACGAAAATTTTCTAGAGGGCATTTCTTTCTAGCACGAACTGGATGAATCTTCTGGACTATCCGCACAAAGTGAGAATCCAGAGCAGATCGTCCTGGGATGAATTAAGAAATTCGTCTGGATGATCAGGACTTAGAAACATTTTCTCACTTCTTGTTCATTCCATTGCTCTTCTGAGGGGATAACTGACTTGATCGTTCCGTATGAACAAGGTTAATCCCGTACGATCAGTGTGATTTTTAAAGATCTCCCCAAGTGTGTGTGCGCTAAGCTTACTCAATTAAATTCATATTTTCTCAATCTCAATTACAATAAAAATTACATACTTCAATTTACAAACTATCTCATGCTGAATTTTGATTTAAAATTTTCATTAGTCTGGAGTTCAATTATCCTGAAATATTAGTCCACACAAGAGCAAAAATAATTTTTCTAAAAAGTGTTAGGAGAAAATAAAGCTTAAAACAATAATATTTGAAATCATCAAAACTATACAAGTTGCAAGAAGATAAAACATGCAAATAGCAACTCTCTTAACAATCTCCCCCTTTTTGATGATGACAAAATAATTATTATTTGTATAAGTTTCAAATTCTAAGAATCTCCTAAACTCCCCCTGAATTGATGAACATATGAAAATAAGGAGGCATTACACAACAATTTTATCTTTTTCTCCTTTTTTTTAATACAATAGATATGATATGAAATAAAAATACGATACAGAAAAAATATACGAACAAAATATGATATAGAACAACAATACGATACAGAATAACAATACAAACAATATTTTCTCTCCCTTTTTGACAACATTAAAAAGAGAAGAAGAAAAAGACAAGAAATGTAAGCAGTTATATGATAATCCTTTGATAATTGATCCTTGAAAGTGATTGAAATAAATTTTACAAAATAAAATTAAATTATTAGGCAAATAAAAATTATTCATAGAATTTAAGAAGAGATTTAACATTAATAAAAAAAAGTATATATCAAAAACATGAATCAATTTAGACACTAAGATAAAGAATATCATTGCATAAATGATGAATATAATATTTGTATATTTCAATTTTCAATATGAAATGTAAATGTACAGAAGATCAATTTGAATTAAGAGATTAAAAGATTGTGGAAAGAAATAACTACCACATTTGGCGCTTTGTGCATCTTTTTCAATAGTTGTGGCACATTTTTGTGCATCTTTTTACTTGTGGGCTTATTTTGTGCCACTTTTTCAAATTGTGAACCATTTCATATTCCTTTTGATTTTTGTACATTTGTATATTTTTCAAGAGTAATCTTGATCTTTCCAAAATCAATAATAAAAAATCTCAAAATTTTTTAAGTGAATCAAAAATTATTGATAAGTGAAATACAAAATAAGAAAACATCACAATTGTAATAATAATATTAAACATTAATATAGTCTAATAAGGGACATGAAATTGACAATCTTAATTACATCAAGTTATAAGCAAAATTTAAATTTAGAAAAATTAAATTTTATAATGAATTCAATTTTAAGTTGCACTTCAAGGTATAGCACTCTTAAGATCAAAATTTTTAAAGATTATCATATAGGCTAACACACATTTCAAAACAAGATTAAAACCAAGATAATATAACTTATATTGATATCATAAAAGAGAATATTACAATCAGTGAAATTTGATATCAATACTACAGAAAGCATAAAAGCTAAAACATAAAATAAAACTAACACATAACTAAAACATATCACATCACAATCTACTACATCATAATCACATCAATTAAAGAAATCATAAGCAAGTACATGAGTCACTCTAATGGGCCCTGATCTGGAGGAGGAGGAGGAGGTACATATATCCCATGTCTTGATTGTACTGAACATATTTGAAGAAATTAAAATAACTGCTTAACATGAGCATATTTGAACTTATATCATTTATCCGTTCTTACATATATCCCATGTCTTGATTGTACTGAACATCCTGCTGCTGTAAGTGAGTTTCAATTTGATCAAAATGAAACTCTAAGCGATCAAATCTTTTAACCAAATCTTGGTAATTTGGTTCACTAGCAGGTGTAGGTTCAGGTTCCTCCTTTGAGTCACTAATAACATGTGTTTTACGTGGTTCATCTTTATTGAAGATTGCTCTAAAAGATTCATCATTGTAGTAGAGAGATTCTTCAAAATCTTGAACTGTATGAACCAATTCATACTTCTTCTCCAAAATGTAGGCAACAAGTTCTTTTATGGGCGACATGAACAATTTCAGAAAGTCCATAAAGATAGTCAATGATTAGTTGGGCTTCATCTATAGGTTGGTCAGTCATAATCAAGTAGGTTACTATTGAAAGAAGAGGAGTAATATTGACTCTATCACCAGCTTTAGGAACTATGAAAGTTCGAAGAACATGCTGGATGATACGAGCATTGCGAATAAAAGAGGACACTTTAGGCATATGCTCCTTAAATATAATTCCTCTAATCACTTCATTAATTTTAGTCCAGTCAAAATCAAAAGTAGTGGTTAAGGTATGGGCTCTAATCCCTTCAGTCCTTAAGTTCAGAAAAATTCCTAAGTCTGCCTTTGTGATTTCTACTTTCTTTTTTAAAAACATATTACCTAATCACAGAATGGTCAGAATTGAAAGACATGTTTGCTAGGAAGTAGTGAAAGGTCTCTTTATTGTAGAAGTGGACTAGTGTGAGAATGAGACCAAATTGAGTGGAAGCAAACAAATTCATTACCTTAAAGGTCAGTTGTTCTTGAATAAGAACTCTAGAAGGGGTGATCTTAGCAGAGGCAAATCTAGGAAATGACTCTTCATTAGCTTTGGACAGAAAATTATCACTTGAGTTCTTGGGTGGACCCTTGGCTAGAACCTTTTGTCATTTGCTTGAGCTTGCCATGGATAAGATCTAAAAGAAAAAAGGGGTCTGAAAGGGATGTGTGAGTGATGACTATTGAGTTCAAAGCCTGTCAATTTAATGAAATACGACTGTTTGTACAGGCAAAATTACTTTCGTCCCGTTCGAAATTTAGTTCGTCCCGTACGAAAAATTTCGTATGGACGAACGAATGAGTCCAAAAAAGAAACGGCTTTTCATAATCACACAAGTAACGATGCGTCGATTCGTACAGACTTTTGACCAAATAATCGTACAGACGAACACGTGTTTATCCTGGGCGATCAGAAATTTAAGATTGTTTTGATGGCAGTTGAAACCGTCCCCCACATCGAATCAGCAAACATTCATCCGGACGAACCAATGGTTCGTATGTACAAATATAATTTTAAAAATGACCTTATCCATTTAACTGTCAATCAATCATACATGCATTTGAAAATTCCGTCCAAACAATCATGACGATCGTACAGACGAAGTGAAAAATTAAAACTAAAAAATGGTATGTAAACCGTTCAAATCCGACAGTTAACACACTACACAATTCCTCTCGTACGAAAATAATTTTATCTTGGATGATTGTCACTCAATTTTTCAAAAACAAGCAATCAAAAGTCTAGATGTGAGAATTTTATAAAACTAAAACACAAACTCAATAAGAAAAATGAAAAATAAAAACACAAACTCAATAAAAACACAATAGAAAAACACATAAAAATCATAAAATCACAAATACACATAAAAATACTAACTAGAAAAACACATCAATGTTGCAGAAACATTTTAATTAAGCATTCAAATTGATCACACCAAGCCTTGTTCTTAATGCACTGAAAGTATCAAAGGCTAATGGTTTTGTAAAAATGTCTGCAAGTTGATTTTCTGTAGAAATATGAATGAATTCAATTTCTCCTTTGGATACATGATCCCTTATGAAATGATGCTTGATGTCTATATGTTTAATTCTTGAATGTTGAATAGGATTTTTAGAAATGCAAATAGCACTAGTGTTATTACAATAAATTGGAATAGTGCCTATAGTTAATCCTAAATCAATCAACTATTGTTTCAACCAAAGTACTTGTGCCACACAACTTCCTAATGCAATGTATTCAGCTTCAGCAGTGGATAGAGCTATTGAATTTTATTTTCTACTGGACCAAGAGACTAAAGAATTTCCAATAAACTGACATGTTCCAGAAGTGCTCTTTCTATCCACCCTACAACTTGCTAAGTCAGAATCTGAATAACTAATTATTTCAAATGAAGAGCTAAACTTAGGATACCAAAGTCTAGCTATAGGGGCAAAAGTCTCCTCAAAATCAATCCCATCAATCTTATTATACCCCTTAGCAACTAATCTAGTCTTATTTCTAATGACTACTCCTGAGTCATTCATTTTATTTTTGAATACCCACTTAGTTCCAACTACACTTTGATCCTTTGGCCTTTGCAGTTAATTCACAAACTTTATTTCTTACAAATTGATTTAACTCTTCTTGCATAGTCAAAATCTAAAATTCATTCGAAAGTGTTTGATCAATATTTATGGGTTTTATGGTTGAAATGAAGGCTGAATGATTGACTTCTTTGTTTAATCCACGCATAGTCCTTACACCCTCACTAGGTTCACCTATTATTAACTCCTTTGGGTGGTTTTTAGAAAATCTCAAATCTCTAGGCAAAGGGTTTTCTATCTCCAAGTTTTCTTCCAAAATTCCTTCCAAATTTATTTTATCAATCTTTTGGGAGTTAATCTCAATCTCATCTTCTACAACATTTGACTCTTCTAAAATTTCAGATTCATCAAATACAACATGTGTGGTCTCCTCAATTACCAACATTCTTTTATTGAATACTCTATAAGATTTTCCAACACTTGAGTATCCTACAAAAAATTCCTTCATCTGATTTTGGATCAAATTTTTCTAAGACAGATTTTCCATTATTTTGAATAAACACATTACAACCAAAAATATGCAAATGTCACAAATTAGGTGTTCTTCCTTTTAGCAACTCGTAGGGTATTTTATTAAATTTAGATATCACATTTACTCTATTCAGAACATAACATGCAGTACTAACCGCCTCAGCTTAAATATATTTAGGAAGTGAGTATTCTGGCAACATGGCTCGGGCGGCTTCTATTAATGTTCTATTTTTTCTTTCGACTATCCTATTCTGCTGAGGGGTTTTAGGTGCAGAAAAGTGAATAATTCCTTTCTCCTTACAAAAATCCCTAAATCTTTCATTCTCAAATTCTCCTCCATGATTACTTTGTATAGTCATAATTTCACATCCTAGTTTCCTTTGAATCCAAGTCAAAAAGTTTCTAAATTTCTCAAATGATTCACTCTTATGAAATAGAAATCTAACCCATGTGAATCTTGAGTAATTATCCACAATCACAAATCTGGTATACCTTCCCTCCTAGACTTACAGTTCCAACTAGTCCAAAAAGATCCATATGCAAAATTTCCAATGGTTTACTAGTTCTAAAATACTTATTGGACTGAAAAGAGGACTTCACTTATTTTTCTAATTGACATGCATCACAAAGGTGGTCCTTAGTAAAGTCTAGTTTTGGTATACCTCTCACTTATTTCTTTTGGGTAATCCTCCTAAGGTTTTTCATGTTAGAGTGACAAAGTCTCCTATGATAAAGCCATGACTCATCAGAAATAGTTTTTAAACAAAAAATAGTAGTAGTTTTAATGCAATTCAAATCTAGCATAAACACGTTGTTTACCCTTAAACCATTCAAAATATCATTTCCATTTAGGCTTAATATGCAGATAGTAGGAAAAAAATTTTCACAGCATCCTTTATCACATAACTGGCTTATACTTAACAAATTATGCTTTAAGCCTTCTACCAATAACACATTCTCAATAAAAAAGTTCTTAAGATTTCCAATCATACCTAACCCAACCACCTTCCTTGTGGTGTTATCTCCAAGTGTAACATTTCCTCCACTCCTGGCTTCCAGCGATATGAATTATGCAGTATCTCCAGTCATATGCTTTGAACATCCGCTATCCAGGTACCATATGCTCTCACGAGGTCTTGTGTGAGAGCGATCCTGCAAGATCATCAAATGTTAGACCTAGGAACCCAAACTAGTTTGGGTTCTCCTTTTGGCAATTTATAAAGAGATGCATGTATGATATGTCTAGAATTATGCATCTTAGATTTTCACACCAAATAAGTTTTCTTCTTCAATGTACAGGTGTGAGCTATGTGTCCAATCAATCCATAATTATCACATTTGACTTTTGGAAATGGATTCCTAAGTCTGGTACTATTCGTTTGTCTATTAAGGGATTGCATAAATTTAGGATACAAAATAGAATTAGTGACATCTTCAAGTTTAGGGGGTATCCTACTATCCTCGAGAGCTTTTATCTTCAATATGTAATATAAATTCATATCTTCTAAAATTCGATTTGTATAATTAGATCTATAAATTTTGCTCTCAAATTCATCCTTAAAATTTTTAAATTCTTTTTTAAGTTCTGCATAGGATGATTTTAAACTTTCATAATTTTTATTCAAGTCGCCATATTCATCACGTAATTTCATATGGTTGTCATCAATTAAAGCATGATCTTTCCTAAGGATTCATGTTCCTTTTATAATTTCTTAAATTTTTTAAGCTCAGACTAGTATGCATTTTCTTTATCTTTATATATGCATCATGCATGTGTTTAGAAACTTCAAAAAGTTTATTGTAAGTCAAGTCACATACCTCTTCTTGATCTGACTTATCAAAATTATCGGTCATTAAGCACAGATTAGTGACTTCCTCTTCTTTTTCAATTTCTAACGAGTCCGAAGCTGAGTCCACCCAGAAAGCTCTTTGGAATTTCTTCTTGCCCTTCTTCATAATTGGTTTCTCCTCTACCTTCTTCTTGCTAGGAGTGGCTTTGAGTTTTGGCTAATCTATCTTAATATGTCTAGGTTTCTTGCACTCATAGCAAATAACATCATTTGAAATATTGACATTCCTATTAAATTTACCTCGATTCTATTGCTGGCGTCTCTTCTGCTTCCTCTTTAAAAAGCTTCTAAATTATCTAGTCATTAGTACGATGTCGTCTTCATCCTCAGGTTGTGAGTGTTCACTCTCAGATTCCTCCACTTTAGTGCTATGTTCTTCTCCCTTCGTGGTTCACCTGCATCAATCTCTCTTTGGCTAACTCCTTGCTAGTAAGCAATTAGCGAACCAAAAAGATTGTCAATAGAGTAAATATTTAGATCTTTAGACTCTGTAATTACAACAATTTTTGCATCATAAGTAGTAGAAAAATAACAAAGAATCTTATTTACCATTTCAGCATTCGTTAGTTCCCTACCCAATGCATGTAAAGAGGTGACTATTTGTGTGAATCTTGTGTACATATCAAAAATAGATTCATTTGATTTCATACAAAATAGTTTAAAATCATGCAATAAGATATTAAGTCTAGATTGCTTAATCTCATTAGTCCCCTCATAAATTATATAAAGTCTATCCCATATGTCCTTTCCAATCTTGCAAGTAGAAACCCGCATGTAATCTTCTGATTTAAGAGAACAAAAGAAACTATTCAAGCATTTAGCACTTAATTATGCTAAGTCACGTTCTTCAACTGTCCAGTCCATAAAAGGTGTTTCAACTCTAACTCCATCAACTAGTCTAGTTGGTTTTGTATACCCTTCATAAACTAAGATCCACATACGGTAATCAAGTGACTTTTGTAAATATAGACATGCGTGTTTTCTAAAAATCAAAAGGAATATTGTCGAACAATGGAGGTCTAGTTATAGAGTAACCCTCAGGTGCATTTCAATTTCCAAATTTAGCCATCTACGTTAATCAAAAAGTAGTCTAAACTTATGATTTCGAAACAAAGCTCTGATACCACTTGTTGAAACTTGTTCAATATGAATTAGGTTGTTAAACCTAAGCTTATGTCCCAGTGGCTAACCAAAAGGGGGGGTGAATTGGTAATTAAAAATTTATCCCTCTTTTAAAAATTTTATACCGAAAATAACTTTAGTGAATTTTGTAGAAAACGTTTTTCAACCACAAGTTAAAAAGTAAGAACAAAAGCAGCGGAAAAAATAAAAGACACAAGTTTTATAGTGGTTCGGTCAAACATGACCTACATGCACTTCTCGGAGGCACCCTCCGAGTATTGCACTAATACCACTAGTGACTGTCCTTTTGCACCCACAGCAAGGCAGAGAAGCCTTTACAAAACTCTCTTCCACCACTATCCGGTGCGGCAGAGAACCGTCATCCTTTTACACTCTCCAAGTGTTGGCAGAGAACCATCCATCCTTTCACACTCTCCCGGTGTAGGCAAAGAACCCTTCATCCTTTCACACTCTCCAGGTGTTTGCACAGAACCCTTCGTCCTTTCATACTCTCCAAGTGTGGGTAGAGAACCCTTCGGCTATTCACACTCTCCAAGTTTAGGCAAAAAACCCTTCATCTGTTCATACTCTCCAAGTGTCAGCAGAGAACCGAATCTCCTTGACAGATCTTCTCACAAAAAATCTAGAAGGACGAGAGAAAATAGTGAAGTAATCACAAACCACAAGTGGAGACTCGAACCTTTGAGTACCAAGTGAATCCTTCACTCTCTAGTAGTAAGAAACCTTCTTCAAACACTCTCACACACTCTCTCCCTGATTCTTCCTTCAATTGGCATGAAGATCAGTAGGCAAAAAGATTAAGAGGCAGCTTTAACTAGACTTTATATAGGATAGACACAAAAATCGTCAAAAATCTACTGATTTTCAAGTCTGACATAGTGGATCGTCCTGTACGATCGTCAGATCATCCTGTATGAATTTACTTAAATAAATTACATACGAACCCAATGTATATAGGTTCGAACTGACTTCGTACCCGATCATCATTCCGTATGAACGTACGATCATCGTCTCGTACGAACTATGTTAGTCCGGTACGAACAGTTATTTCAAGGGTTAGTTTTGACAAACTGCAGGACGTTACCAAAATTTTAAAGGATAGAGCATTTCGTCCTAGGATGAATAAGAGTTCGTCTGGACAAAAATTTTTCAGAGAGCATTTCATCCTGTGATGAATAGGAGCTCATCTGGACAAAAATTTTCCAGAGTGCATTTCGTCCTGGGATGAAGAGGAGCTCATCTGGATGAAAATTTTTCAGAGAGCATTTCGTCCTGGCACGAATATAGGATTTCATCTGGATGCAAATTTTCAAGAGAGCATTTCGTCCTAGAACGAATAGAAGTTCATATGGACAAAAATTTTCCAAACAACATTTCATCCTGGCACAAACAGGATGAGTCATCTGGACTATCAGCACAAAGTGAGAATCTAGAGCAGATCGTCCCGGGATGAATTGAGAAATTCATCTGGACGATCAGGACTTAGAAAAATTTTCTCACTTCTTATTCGTTCCATTGCTCTTCCGAGGGGATAACTGATTTGATCGTCCCATATGAACAATGTTCGTCCCGTATGATCAGTGTGATTTTTAAAGATCTCCTAAAGTGTGTGTGTGCTAAGCTTATTCAATTAAAATCATATTTTTTCAAACTCAATTACAATAAAAATTATAAACTTTAATTTATAAACTATATCATGCTGAATTTTGATTTGAAGTCTTCATTAGTTTGGAGTTCGATTATCCTGAAATGTTAGTCCACACAAGAGCAAAAATAATTTTTCCAAAAAGTGTTAGGAGAAAATAAAGCTTAAAATAATAATATTTGGAATCATCAAAACTATACAAATTGTAAGAAGATAAAATATGCAAATAGTAACTCTCTTAACAGACAAGCCTGATCAAAATACTATGGTTCTATCATCCCGGCTGTCATGTTTCTTGGTCTAGTTAATCAATAGAGGTAGTTGATTTAACCTGAAAGAAGGTACCTTATTAGTAGCCATGTATTACTTTGTCCAAGAATATCTTGTAGACCTATGTTAATGTTTATCTAAGTGATGTCTTATAAGAGACAATTTGAGATTGAATCTTAGTGATACAACTAACATGTCATTTGCTCTTTGCGAGTTGGGTTAATTTCAAAATCATCACCCCCGATAAATGGTTAAAGGAGGTGGATTGATTTTAGTTTTAAGTTTTTTAAGATAATAGATTTCATGTTGTTGCAAACATTGATTCAAAGATTATAATTTTAATAATAGCAATCATTTCTGACATTCCTATTTTCTTACTATGGTAACTATTGCATATCTATTTTGGTTTCCCTGCATACTAAATTTTTTAGGTCCACAAGGTCAATTGTAATTCAAGCCAGGTCAAGATTAGGTAGATTAGGATTGAGTCAGTGTGTAAGTGTACTTCAAGGGTTTTTACCTTTTCTTGAGTCAAATGTAATAAAGTGGATCATAATGCTAAGTAACCTTATACACATACACTCAAGAAAAGAAATTATGTGTTTTAAAGTTTTTTATTTTTGATTATATCATCCGGGATGATCCAAAATTATCCTAGATAATCAGTTAAAATTAGAAACCCTAATTAGGGCATCCAGGTTAAGGCAGCCAAATTAAGCAAATCATACGGGACGATATTAACATCGTCCTTCATGATACGCTCAAATAAGAAAGAATTAGCCTCCAACTCTTTTAGGTATGATTTTATTTTAAGAAATCGTACAGAACGATCCCATATCATCTCTTGACTAACTCCCAAACATCATTCCTGGTGAATTGGTTCAGCTCTTCTTGCATTGCTAGAATCCAAAATTCATCTCCTAAGGAATGATCTATACTTGTAGGTTCTATCATAGAGATGAATGCTGAATGACTAACCTCCTTCTTAAGTCCATGCCTAGTTCTTACATCTTCTGAATGGTCTCCTAAAATTAACTCTTTAGGATGACTAGAAGAATATCTCCATTCTCTAGGCAAATCTTCTGAGGTTCGACCCTTTCTCCTAAGGTCATAGTCTCTACTCCTTGAATTGCCTCTATTTCATCATCTTCAATTTTAGATTCAGAGGGCTTATCTGATTGATCAAATACCACATGGGTGGACTCTTCTACTACTAGGGTTCTCTTATTAAAGATTCTATAGGCTTTACCTACAGATGAATAACCTAAGAAGACACCCTCATCAGACTTGGGATCAAATTTTCCTAAGGGATATTTATCATTATTCAAGATGAAGTACTTGCATCCAAAGACATGTAAGTGTGAAAGGTTTGGTGTCCTACCCTTAAGGAGTTCATAAGTAGTTTTGTTCAGCTTAGATCTAATGTTTACCCTATTTAAAACATAACATGCTGTGTTGACTGCTTCTGCCCAAAAGTATCTAGGAAGGGTGTACTCCGCTAGCATTGCCTTAGTGGCTTCTACCAAGGTTCTATTCTTCCTTTCTGCTATACTATTTTGTTGTGGTGTTCTAGGGGCTGAAAAATTGTGTTCTATTCCTAGCTCTTGACAAAACGATTCAAATCTATCATTTTGAAATTCTCCACCATGATCGTTATGAATTGTTGAGATTTTATAATCTAATTTCCGTTGAATCCATGTGGAGAAAACCTTAAATTCTTCAAAAGACTCATTTTTATGTGCTAAGAATCTTATCCAAGTGAATCTAGTGAAGTCATCTACAATCACAAATCCATAATTTTTCTCACCTAGGCTGGTTGTACTAACAGGTCCAAATACGTCCATGTGTAGGATTTCTAGTGGCCTAGCGGTGATCACATCTCTAATAGAATGAAAAGATGATTTGACTTGTTTTCCTAGTTGGCAAGCATCACATAAATGATCCTTTGTGAAATCTAACTTAGGTATGCCTCTAACTAGATTTTTCTAAGTGATGTTTCTAAGAGTTTTCATACTAGCATGGCATAGTCTCCTATGTCATAGCCACGAGTCATCAACTATTATTTTCAAACAAAATGAATTTGAACTATTAATGCAATCAAGGTCTAACATGTAAATATTGTTCATTCATTTTCCTTCTAAAACTAGTTTATCAAATAAACTAATTAGGCATTTATCAGATAGAAATTTAATATCAAAACCTTTATCACACAGTTGACTAATGCTAAGTAAATTATGCTTCAAACCATCAACTAGTAAGACATTTTCAATTAAAATATTTTTAGCATTACCAACAATACCTGAGTCTATTACTTTCCTGGTAGTGTTGTCTCCCAACGTTACTTTACCTCTAGTTTTGATTTCCAGTAGGATGAACTTCTTCATATCTCCAATCATGTGTCGCGAGTAGCCACTCTTCAGGTACCACATGCTCTCACTAGGTCTTTTTGAGAGCATCCCTAATTAGACTAGTTATGTGATGCATGCTGTGTTGGTGGTTTTCTAGGTTGGCCTGTGAGTGATGCAATTTCATTTTCTAGTTCTTTGATTCTTTCACTAAACGTGTTGTTTTGATATGTCAATCCATGAACTTTTATTTTTAACAAATGCTCATTGTGATATACTTCTAATGCAAGTTTGTCTAATCTATGAGAAGCTTCTTCTAGTTCAACATGAGTAGTTTTCAAGGTTTCATGCGTTTTAGTTAGTTCAATATGCTTCTTATTTAATGCATCATACTCATCAAGAAGTAGCATATGATCACGATCTAAATCAGAATTTTCCTTAAACAACTTAGCATGCTCGGTTTGTAAAGAACTAAATTCAATATTAAGCTTGGCATGCATCTTTTTCAACTTCCCATACGAGTCATGGATATTTTCAGAAATAAGCAATAATTCTTCATATGAGAGTTGACATACCTCATCTTGATCCAAATGATCAAGGTTATCATTAGCCATAAGACACAGATTTGTTACCTCCTCCTCTGCTTCTTCTTCTGATGATTCTGAGGCAGAGTCGGCCTAAAAAGCTTTTTGTGTCTTCATCTTTACTTTCTTGTATTTGGCTTTGTTATCTCCTTTCTCCTTAGCTGGTTGACTCTTCAGATTGGGGCAATTGGCTCGAAGGTGACCTGGCTTCCTGCATTCAAAACAGATTGTATCAGATGAAACCTTATTGGACCTTAAGCTCTTACCTTTATTCCAGCTGTTCTGATGATGCTTATGTTTTCTCTTCAGGAAATTTTTGAACTGTCGGGTCATCAGTGCTATCTCATCCTCTTCCTCCCCTACAGAGCTTTCACTTTCTGAGTTGCTTGCTTTTAATGCCACCGTTCGCTCCTTCTTCTTTTCACCTGCATCACTTTATCTCTGACTCACTCCTTGCTCGTATGCAATGAGTGACCCAATGAGATTATCAATAGAGTAAATGTTAAGGTCTTTAGATTCAGTGATAGCAATTATCTTTGCATCATAGGAACTAGGTAAGCATCTAAGAATTTTATTTACTTTCTCAAAATTTGAAATCTCTCTACCTAATGCATGCAAGGAAGTCACGATTTGGGTGAACTTAGTGTACATGTCAGATATTATTTCGCTAGGTTTCATGCGGAAGAGTTCATAATCGTGCAGTAAAATATTAAGCCTAGACTGTTTTACTTCACTTGTTCCTTCGTATGTAATGCGCAGTCTATCCCAAATTTCCTTACCAGTGGCACAGGTAGATACTCTCATATAATCCTCAGACTTCAATGCACAAAAAAAACAATTTAAACATTTAGCATTCAATTGGACTAATTCTCTATCCTCATTGCTCCATTCATTAAAAGGTATAGGAGTTTTCAATCCATTAACAGTTTTAAACGGTGCAACATATCCATCGTTCACTAACATCCACATGCGGTAATCAATAGATTGTAAAAAAGTAGACATTCTAATTTTCCAGAAATCAAATGGAATGTTATCAAAAAGAGGTGGACGGGTTATTGAATAACCCTTCGCAGTATTGCGATTACCAAAATGTGACATGATCATTTTTTCAAGGTTTTCTAAAACACTATTTTTGAAAACTAGCTCTGATACTAATTGAAATTACTAGATGGATAAGAGGGGGGGGGGTGAATTGTGAAAACTTTTTGACAATAGTTAAAATCTAAGCAGGAGTTCTAATATTTTTGATGTTTTAAAATTTTAACATGAAAATTTAAACAACATTTTTTCACAAATTTTCTCAACCAAATATTGAAAGAAAAAAAAAATAAAAAACACGCAGTAATAAAAGACAATAAGAAAAAGCACACCGAGAGTTTTATAGTGGTTCGGTCAAACCATGACCTACGTCCACTCCCCGAAGTCCTCCGCTCCGGGTATTTCACTACAAGCAATAGCTCTCCTTTTGTCCCCCTTGGCAAGGCGGAGAATCCCTTACAATACTCCCTTTCACCAACCCAGCGTGGCGTAGTGCCAAACTCTATTTTCACCCTCCTGGCGACGGCAGAGAACCTTATCATTTTTCTCCCTCCTGGAGAAGGCAAAGTACCTCGAGGCCACGGATGTAGAAGAGCCTTTCTCCTTGGAGATCCTCCCACAAATTCTTCTAAGGCCACAAAAGGAGCAAGATGTAGCAAGTTCGGAGCAACCGTGTGATCTCCCTCACACCTCTTCTCCCTCACAATGCTCACCTTCTCCTTCCTCTCTCAAACCCTAAAGAACTTCTCAAGAGCTCTCTCCCTCGGAATCCCTCTCTAACCACGTTATCCTCTTTTTGATTCACACTCCAAAATATGACAAGTTTTATACATAAAATGGGCTCCAAAATTCCTGAGATTTTAAAAGTAGTCGTTAATATCATATAGTACAATTTATAATCATACAGTACGACATGTATAAACAGACTTCGTCCTGGTACGAAGTGGTACAAACAGTTCAAAAACATTCGTATAGTACGATATTAAATCATACGGTATGATCCGTAATAATTCTGTTCGTACAGGACGATAGTCGGGACGATCAATCATCGTCTTTGTTCATCGTATGGTACGATGTACTTTGTATAGTACGATGAGACAAAATCCAAGATATCATCCAGGATGATCTTTGGGACGATTATAATTCGTCTATGCTCATCGTATTGTACGAATTGGTTCGTACAGTACGATGTTCAAATTATAATTAAGCCCGGATTTCTTGCACTAATCACGGGTTAAATTAAGTAAGTATTTAAAATAAATCGTACATTACGAATGTGTTCGTATAGTACGAGCGGTGCAAAATAACTTACTTAAGTTAAAACGACGGCTAGGGTTTTGGATTTGAACATATCATACAGTACGATTACATTCGTACGGTACGATCTATTCACAGAATCATCCTACAAAGCTCTGATTGTATGGTACGAAATAATATCATACAGTACGATCTTCAGAGAAAGAAAAACTCTAAATTTTTCTTTTAAAAACACTCTCCCCCTGTGTGTGCATGGTTGCTCAGACTTTTATGCATTTTTTTGTGGCCAGACTCAAGAAAATAAAAATAAAATAAACAATAAAATACATTGCAGACTCATACTCCTAATCTACCCATTTTTTGAGTCTTCCTGTCGTCCTGAGTTGATGTTAATCTTCCTGAAATGTTAGTACTCACGGACAATAGAAAATAACATTCAATGAATCTCAAGATAATTCAAACGATATTATTTGTCATCATCAAAATCTCAAACTCGGGGTCATGAGTTGCAACACGGGTCTTGCTTTATTCTTAGCGGTATTCTTAAGTTTATTTAAATCTCTCAAAAAGATACATCCACCGATACTAAACAGATCCACCGATCATAGCCTCATATGATAAATGTACTGGTAGATGCTCCATAGAGTCAAAAATTTTTAGAGAAAATATTTTCTCTATGTTGACACAGAATGAAAGAAATTTGCTGCTCCATAAGATTCAAGTTCTCTACATTTAATTTAGAAGAACATAAATCTTTGAAGAATACACTTAGCTCGATCAAGGGCTTTAAAATTTGATCTGGCAGATAACTAAAAACAGTTGGTAGTAGATATTACATGAAGATGTGACAATCATGACTTTTTAATTTGAATAATCTCCTTGATCTTATGTCAACACACCTGCTTAGATTGGAAGAATATCCATCAGGTACTCGTAGGGTCTTCACCCATTCACAAATTGCTCGTTTTTGCTCTAAATTTCAAACATGAAGGCCATAAAAAGATTAAGAAGAAGTCAGAAAGTAAAATGAGGGTGTCAAAATTATAAATTTTTCTTTTATTGAATTTTCTTTTATGTGTATAATTATATTGGCTAAACAAACATGCATGCATACACACACATACACATTGATTGAGAATATAATAAATGATCCACTTTAATATATTGAGGTGGTGGCCTTATACAATGCAACACTGAACATGTTAGTTTTTTTTTCTCCACTTCTTTTATTAAGCTATATTGTGCTAATTCCTTATTTTATTTTCATGTATAATGATCGGTAGATTATTGAGCATATGATGTTACATAATAGGAATATGTTATTATTAGCAATTCCAAACATTTAGTACACAAATTTATTACATAGAACGATGTTCTCAAATGCATGAGATGATCATAGCATCTTATTTAAAATCACATTATGCAGCTTTAATTGACCTTACTAGCTGTTGGCACCAACTCCAACTTTTGTTTTCTAAAGGAAATTACTTCGCCACCTTCATCCATGTCCATATCTTCAATAGTGATGCCACTAGGCAGACTCCAATCAAAGCGATGCAGAAGATTTGCAAGAGCAATCTCAATAATAGCCATTGAAAAATCCATTCCTGGGCAAATCCTCCGACAAACACCAAATGGAATGAAGTAAAAATCTTTACCCTTGTAGTCTACAGTATAATCAAAGAATCTCTCTGGCTTGAACTGTTCTGGTGCTTCCCAATAAGATTCATCTCTCCCAAAAGCCCATGCGTTGATGACCAGTCTAGTTTTCTTAGGAATATTGTAGCCTTGTATTTGACACTCTTGTAATGACTCTCGAGGAAGCAATAATGGAGCTGGTGGATGCAGCCTAATGACTTCTTTTATAAAAATCTTCAAGTAGCTTAGTTGGCCCAATAGTTCTTCACTAATCATGTCTTCTCCACGAGCCACTTTTCTCAATTCATCATGTACCTTCTTCATCACTTCAGGATTTCGAATAAGTTCTGCCATGCACCAATCCAGAGTTGTGGATGTTGTGTCTATTCCAGCAATAATCATATTCTATTTCAAATAAAAGCATGCTAAGAGAAATTTTTATTTGATTCAATAGTATTAAGATAGTTGTTTAATCTAAAAAAAATCATATTATTTTGTGACCTTATCATGAATTTAATGCAATTGGCCGGAAGCTAGAAGCCAATGAAATAAAAATTAGAATACAATAAAATTTGAAGATTTAAAATTGTTAAACAATGAAAGATTTATTATTTTTACAATTGAGGAATTAGCAAAAAAAACTCTTGAGATAATTACCATGGTAAGACCTCTGATTTGATCATTTGTGAGGACAACCCCCAAGGTCGAATCATGCTGCAAATCAAGCAACGTACCCATGAAGTAAGTGTTGTTCTTACCGTTTACCTCCTTTGATTCATGACCATGGTTCTTAATAATTTCCTCAAAAAGAGTATCCCAATTCTTCTTGTAATTCTCGAGCTTTCTATCTGATCCCCTTAGCACATCTAGCCATTTTAAATTTGGAAAAAAATCCTCAAAGAAAACTTCATAAAATAAAGTTGAAGATTCGTGTGATAGCTTAGACAAAAGCGCCTTTTTCTCTCTAGTTACCCATGATCCTAAAACCAATCTAGTGATCACGTTGGTTACGTAAGAATTCAATATCTCTGTGAGGCATATAACTCCATTACCCCTCGAAGTTTCATTAGCAATATTTTCAAGCAAAAGTGACACCTCCTCTGCTCGATCGAAGCTCATGGACTTCACTTTTTGTGAGCTAAGAAGGTGGGTTCTGGCAAGTTTTTTCATTTGTCTCCAACTTTCTCCATATTGAGCGAAGGCTATGTCATTCTTGTTGTTGGACATAGCATCCAATAGCTTGCTCATGGGACGAGTTGCAAATACGAGATCATTGTTTCTAATCACCTCTTCAACAATTTTGGGGCTTGAGACTACTAGAGTTCGAACACTACCAAGATGAAGAAGCATCAAAGGTCCATGCTGCTTTGAAAGCTTGTAGAGCGAGCGATGGGGAATCGAGCCAAGTTGGTGGAGATTACCTATGAATGGAAGTCTCGGAGGTGAAGGTAAGAGAGCTTCCTTTTGTGAGATGACCTTCCTTCTTGCTAGTAGTAGAAAGAAAAAAGGAATCATTAGAATAGCAACAAGCATAGTTGGATTCATCGTTACCTCGTTTTAGTTACTTCTGCAAGGGACGATCGTCCAAACCGAAATCCATGATTATTTATAACCCCATAAAGCTTAGGGGAGCAAAGCCAAATAATAATAATAATAATACAAATAAATAGGTAAGAAATAAAACAAAAATATGATAAAAGGAGACTGAAGAGACACCTTAACAGGAGAGCAAATAAAAAGAGATGTTGAAAAAAATTTTAAAACAGCCATTATTAAAAATTAAATTAAGACAAAAAATATTTGAAATTAAAAAAATTAAACTAGTCAAAACCGTCATTTTAAGAAGCGACAGGAGCTTATATGGATGCCGACGAGCCCGTCAAAGATACTAGGCCATGCAAATTAAAAAAAAAATGCCAGTGGCCAATTGATCAGGTGATTTTTGCAAAAGTCAATTGATCTTAAGAAACAACTAGTAGCTATTGAGCTGGCGGTTGACGGGTTGAGTTTGCAGATCGAAAACCACATCAAGCCATTAGCTGAGCTAAGGACTGGTTACTTTTTTTGTTTTATTTAATTTAAAGTATGATTTATAAATCTATAGTTTAATTTAAATTTATATATATTTATTAAATATAAAAATAAATAAAGAAAAAAGAAAAAAAATCAAGTAAAATAAACCATTATACTTTTAGTTGAAACTGGACTCATTTTACTCACGAGCTCGAACAGCTGAACCTCTCTAGTTTTGCCATAAGCACCGTCTTGAGCGATTTTAGGGTTCCCTTCCACCCTCCGTGTGTGAAACCCTTAAACTTTCAAGTTATCTTTTAGAAAAAAAAATTTGCAGTTAGTCTGTACGAATCATCTGTATAAACTGAAAAAAGTTTTGAAAATCTGTATGATTAGTCTATACGAATTGAGTAAAAGTGCAGGTTCGTCTGTACGAACTGAACAACTTTTTTTTTGCCAGAGCCCTTCGTCCAGGGCGAAAATCAAATATCATCCGTACGAACGTGGTATGAGGACATGACAGAGCCGATCATGCCGGGACGAATGTAAATTTTCGTTCGGACGATCGTAAATATCTTTTTAAGAACGATTTGATTTATTTTAAAAAGAGAGAAAGAGGAGAGAGAGAAAGATAAGGGAAAGAGGAAGAAAAGCTGCGTTTTGGGCGAATTCGGTTCGTTTTCGTCCGTCGCCACAATTGGAAAAGTTGATCAACTCGAGGTAAGGCACATTATTCCTATCTCAATTTTCAGAAATGTGAGTTTTGACGGATTTTGTGATTAAAATTTTGTTTCCGTTAGCGAAAAATAGTTATAACTTTGCACCGGAAAAACTTTTACCGTTTAACTTTTGGTATGTTGTAGAGATTATAATTTCGCACGTTTTGAATATTATCTGGAAGTTTTTCATGGGGTATTTTGAATTCTGCAGAATTTTTATCGAAAAGAAAATTATTTGGATGTTAAAAAATATTACTTCAGTACAATAAAAGCTTTGCAATGATGTTTTACACGCTCTCTAGAAATTTGGTAAATTTTTGAAAATGTGAATTTCTGGTCCGTTGAATTTCTGTTGTCTACCGTTATATAATCTGACAATATTCTGACAAGAATCTAATTTTTTTGAATATGTTATGATTTGATGTTTAATGTGATTTGAATGATATCAGAAGGGAGTTATAAGGGGCCGGAATCCTTTGAGATTCTATCTGTGTTTGGGAAGGGAGGCATAAGGGGCCAAAATCCTTTGATATTCTGTCTGGGTCTAGGAATATGAAATAAATTCTTATCTGATAATTTTGTATATCTGATATGTTATGGTGCTGTAAGCACAAAAGAGAGATATAAGGAGCCATAATCCTTTGAGATTCTGTCTGTGTCAGGGAAGAGAGACATAAGGGGCCAGAATCCTTTGAGATTCTATCTGGGTTAGGGAAATGTGAATTGAAATGTGATTTGAAATCTGATCTGAAATGTGATTTGTATGATAGGAATTTTATTCAGTTCTTCTGTATATATTATTTTATTTCCATCTGATTATTTGTTCTTTGTATGAATATCCAAAATCTATTTGATTTCTGTCCTCTACGAATAGTTAGATTCTGTCTGATTGTCTGATTTCTGTAGGATATCTGATTATATGATTTCTGTATGATTACTTAAATTTTGTACGGCTATTTGAATAAGCTATTTTTACAGCTTTTGTGATGTATTTTGAATGAGAGAATCTGGGAATTAAGATCGGCTAGTGTAGTCTTGCTGAGCTGTTAGCTCATTGTGGTTATCTTCATGGTTTTCAGGTTCTGGGAATAGGAAGAAAGTTTTGGACTAATCGTTTAGGATCTGATTTGATGTCATAGGTACTTTTAATTTTTGTACGGTTATAGCTAGTTTGCTTTTCTGATATATACTTTTTATATATAGGCATGTACTGTAATGTATGTGATTATTTTGAAGAATGAAATAAAGAAGAAAATTATGGATGAGTTTTTTGTATATTTGGATGCATGTAGTAGCTGTGTATTTCTATATTCCTTCGTAAATTGGAAGAAAGTTTGAAAGCAAATTCTAAAGCTAGATCCTGGGGTTATCCGTCGCGACTCAATGCGATAGGATCCGTCCCGGTCGGGTTAGATCGTGACAAATTAAAGTGGTATCAGAGCTTTAGTTTTAGAATTTGGATCGTAAGACAGAGCTATAGGAATTGATCTTTAAGTTTGGTGGGGTAGTTTCAATCTTTGTGAGTGTTTATTATTTTTGTTTCATGTGCGTAGTTGTGTATTCTATGTGATTATGAATCCGCCATACCCAGATATGACTGATGGCCAGAGTGCAAGTCAGGCAGCTCATGTGAATAGTTCTGCTCCGATAGTTGGTTCAAATAGAGTTTCACAATTTACTTTATTGGTAGCTCAAATGATGAGCGAGACGCGAAATAGAGTTTTTGCTGTTAGATTTGAGGATGTAGATAGACATCTATAAATATTTCTAAAATTGAAGCCTCTAAGATTTGAGGGCACTATTGAGCCCAGAGTAGCAGAAGATCAGTTGAGAAGATTGGAGAAGACATTTGATGGTATGTAATGTCCTCCTGATAGAAAGGTGTCATTAACAGTTTTTCTATTGGATGCTGAAGCTGAGCGCTGGTGAATGGGCCAGCAAGAGAAGAAATTTCAAGGTAAACTAAACTCCTTATTTTCTTGGAAAAAATTTTCTGAGGTATTCAGATCTTGATTTGTACCCCTTTCTGCAAGATAGTAAATGCAAGAGACTCTTCTGAGGTTGGTTCAGGGGAGTAAGACAGTTATGTAATATGAGGTAGAGTTTATTGCTTTGGCAAGATATGCTCCTCAGTTGGTCAGTACACTTGCAGAGAAGTGATATAGATCTTTGAGGGGATTACGAGAGAGTTTGAGGCAACCCCTGGTACCGTTTCATATTTATAATTTCTCTGAACTAGTAGAGAGAGCCCGACTGATAGAAAATGATCTGATGGCTACTCAACAGCGATGGACTGCTAGTAGAAAGAGGTTCAATGGTGAGACTTTTGGAAGTAGTTTTTATGGGAAGAAGAACAGATTTGTATGTGGAGATTCTAAGAGGAGTGGACAGGCAATAACTGCTGCAATCCCTAGTAATGGCAGTGTAGCCAATTCTGGTTTAGTTAGTGGGGCACCAGTGTGCCAGAATTATGGACGACGACATTTTGGCCAGTGTTATAGGATGACTGGTCAGTGTTTAAGATCTAGTTAGTTAGGACATTGAATAGCAGAGTGTTTACAAGCCGAATTTGACCGACGATCTGAGTTTATATTAAAGAGCTTTGTCAGGCTAGTAGGAAGGTCGAGAGCAGTCCCTCCCCATACTATTTGTGAAGGATCATCTGACAGAGTTAGTGGCTCGGGTTCTGTGGCTAGTAGATCACCCAGTGGAAATCAGAGGGAGCCTAGTAGTTCTGTAGCTCTAGCTCTAGTTTAGCCACATGTGTACAATTTGAATCTGTAAGAGGCTCGAGATGCTCCAGATGTGGTGATAAGTACGATTTATATTTCTGAACATCCCTGTAGTATTTTGTTTGATTATGGAGCTAGTCATTCATTTAATTATTAGCGCTACTTTGATGCATTATAACTGGCTTTAATTATGTTATCTGTTTCGCTTTCTATTATTTTGCCAACTAAAGATAATTTGATAGCCAAGAAGTTTTGTTTATGTGAGATTGAAATTTCTGGTAAGAAGTGGAAGTCTTGTCTGATTTTGTTACCGAGCTCTTCATATGATATTATTTTGGATATGAATTGGTTGAGTTTGTATGGAGCTCAAATTGATTGCTTTTAAAAAGCGGGTTACCTTATTTATGGATGGTGAAAGTTGTATATTTCAAAGATTCAGAGGTATTTTATCCTACTTAATCTCTATTATGGGTTGTATGGCATTTCTGGCATTTGTGTTGGATATGAATATATAGGTGGATTCTACTTCTGATATTCTGGTTGTACGAGATTTTTTTGATTTATTTCCTGAGGAGTTGGTTAGTTTAGCTCTAGATAGAGATATTGAGTTATGTATTGATATATTTTTGGGTACGGCTCTGATATCTAAGGCTACATATAGAATAGCACCAAAGAAACTTGCGGAGTTGAAAGTCCAGCTCCAGGAGCTGGTTGATAGAGGATTCGTACGTCCTAGTTTCTCTCCCTATGGAGCACATGTTCTATTTGTGAAGAAAAAAGACGGTACAATATGTATGTGTATGGACTATGGGGATTTGAATAAAGTTACAATTAATAATAAGTATCTGTTACCACGAATTGATGATCTGTTTAATCAGCTTGTTGGATATTTTATATTCTCAAATATTGATTTGAGATCTGGTTATTATCAGGTGAAGGTAAGAGAAGCGAATGTGATGAAAATAGCTTTTAGTACTCGGTACAAACACTACGAGTTTTTGGTCATGCCATTTGGGGTGACTAATGCACCAACTGTTTTTATGGATCTGATGAACAGAGTGTTCAAAGATTATCTGGATCAATTTGTGATCATTTTCATAGATGATATTCTAGTATATTCTACTTCTAAGGAAGATCATGCCAGACATTTGAGAAGTGTGTTTGAGACTCTGAGGCAGTATCAATTATATGCAAAATTCTCCAAGTGTGAATTCTGGTTGAAGAGCATTTCTTTTTTTGGACACGTAGTAAGCGGTGAAGGTATTTCTATTGATCCCCAAGAAAATTCAATCAGTTGCTAATTGGCCAAAGCCTACTACGGTGTTTAAGATACATAGTTTCTTGGGCATGGATAGATATTATAGGAAGTTTGTGAAAGAATTTTCTCAGATTTCTATACCTTTGACGAGACTGACTGAGAAGTCAGTAACTTTTGTTTGGACACCAGAGTGTGAAGCTAGTTTTCAGATATTGAAAGATTGTTTGACTTCTGCTCTAGTGTTAGCACTTCCTTCTATTACGAAAGGATTTCAAGTATTCAGTAATGCTTCACTAAAAGGTTTGGGATGTTTTATGATGCAGCATGGTCGGGTAATAGCTTATGCTTTAAGATAATTAAAACCACATGAAAAGAATTATTTAACTCATGATTTAGAATTGGATGCTGCGGTATTTGCTTTGAAGATTTGGCGTTATTACTTATATGGCGTTAGGTGATAGATTTTTACGGATCATAAGAGTTTAAAGTACATATTCACTTAGAAGGATTTGAATTTGAGGCAAAGAAGAAGGCTTGAGTTGATTAAAGACTATGATCTGACTATTCTGTATCAGACTGGTAAGGCTAATATGGTGGCAGACGCTTTGAGTAGAAAATCCTCTAAACTTCCATATGTACAGCTCACTTCTGATGAGTATCTGATACAAGATATGGAAAAACTTCGATTGGAGGTGATTTCTTCTACTGATGGGGATTCTGGTATAGTGAATCAGATGATTATTCAGCCCTCTTTAGAAGAAAAGATTAATGAGGCTCAAAAGTTAGATGTAGAATATTCAAAGTTAATTGATCAGATCAAATCTGGTAAGAGATCTGAACTATGAATTTTTGATTCTGGTATTATTTTCTGTAAGGATATGCTTTGGGTTCCTCTGTTTGGAGATCTGAGGAAAGAGATTCTGTACGAAGCTCATTAATCAGGTTATACTATTCATCCAGGAAATGATAAGATGTACGGAGATATGAAAATCTTGTCTTGGTGGCCTGGATTGAAAAAGGACATAGCTGAATTTATTTTGAAATGTGAATCCTATCAACTAGTGAAGGCAGAACATTAGCAACCGGGAGGTCTTTTGCAGTCGTTGCCTATCCCTAAGTGGAAGTGGTAGGAGGTGACCATGGATTTTGCTATGGGTTTCCCTAGATTGAGGCAAGGACATGATGCTATTTGGGTGATTGTTGATCGATTTGAAAGTTCGTTAGGGATGTTAAGCCATATAGAACTGGCCCAAGGCGAACCAAGAGGGGGGGGGGGGGGGGGGGGGGGGGGGTGGGGGTGAATTGGTATTTAAAAAATTTCTTTAAGCAAAGCACGAATGCAAACCAAATCACCACAAAAATAAGTGCGGAAGAAAATAAATGCGGAAGCAGTAAAAAAATAAGAACACAAGATTTTATAGTGGTTCGGTCAACTCGACCTACATCCACTCCCCGGAGGCGCCCTCCGAGTATTGCACTACAATCGTGACTCTCCTTTAGCCCCCAGACCTAGGCGGAGAAGCCTTTACAAACACCTCTTTTTTCCACACCCGGCAAGGCAGAGAACCTTCATCCTTTTGCTTCCTCCTGAAGCAGGCAGAGAACCTCGATCGCTTGCTGAAACTTACCTCTCCCAACCCTTCCAAGGACAAGAGACTCTAGGGAAGAAGAAGTGGAACAATGCTTGGAGCAACCCTTGTGAATCCCCTCATAAGCTCCCCCTCACAAGATCCTCTCTCTCTCTCCCTCTCTCTCTCTCCTTTAGATTTTCTCAAGTCAAGACAGCAGCCAAGGATGTTCAAAAACATTGAACTAAAGCACTTAAATAGAAGAGCTTCAAAGGAGCACATTAATTGCAAGTTACCGACTATATCGTCCAGGACAATATGGAAATCGTCTTGGCCGATTAGTACAAATCCCATGAGATCGGCCAGAGCATCGCCCTGAATGCAAACTGGACGATTAAAAATTGGCTTGATCATCCCGGACGATCTCACGATCGTCCCGGCCGATCAGTTCAAATCAGAGGAAAATTATCCAGAGTATCGCCCTAAATTCAAGCTGTCCGATCCAGATCGTCCAGCACATCGCCCTGAATTTATATTGGTCAATATTTATCGTCCAGGAGCAACTAAGTATTTTAGAATAGATCATCCTGGCCGATCCTGAGATCGTCCAAGATGATGTAATCGTATCAATCATCCTTAATTACTTCCTTGATTATCTAATTAATTAAGGCATAATTGTGAATATCGTCCAGGACAATCCAATATCATCATGGCTGATTGTCAAATATACAGAATACCTTAAGTATTTATGACGATAATTTCTTTCTATTTTGAGCCCATCGTCCTGGGCAATACATGTATCGTCCAGGCCGATATACTAATGATGGCTGACTTAACTTAAGAATCATATTTAGAACTTCAATTTTGAACTCGATCGTCTAGGACGATAATAATATCGTCCTTGCCAATGTGAGTAAAAACAGAGATTCTAACTCTCTCAAGTGTGTGTGTGTGTAGGGCTACTTAACATCAATCACTTCAAACATTTATAATTGACTCAAGAAAGGAAAAAAGAAAATTATAATCTGACTCAACCCTAATCTACCCAAATTATAGCTGATTCTGATTTTTGTCCGATCTTTGGGTCCTGAAAAGTCAATAGAGAAAAAGGTAGTTGTAGTGAAACAAGATTTGTTTGCTATCATCAAAATTATAATCCAAAAACAGGTTTATAACAATCTCCCCCTTTTTGATGATGACAAACATATCAAAAATAAATTCTAAAATAGTAATGCAAAAATTGAATAATTTTTTACCATAATAAGTACAAACATACCAGACAAGTACAAAAATACTACTCCCCCTTTTGACATCTTAAAAAAGAGGAGGAAACTTCTAACTAAAGCAACCAACTAAAAAAACATAAAAAGAAAGCAATTAAAACAAGGAACTAAAACTAAAAGAACGAGGGATCCTGATCATCAGATGGAGGTGGAGGTGGTGGAGCCTGCTGAAAGTAGCCAGCTAGCATAGTAAACTGAGCATTGATCCAGGCTATGTCCTGGTCGTGCTGCTGCTGCTGGTGAGTAATGTAGTTGTTAAAATGGGCTAAGTCCTCTGTGCGGTGCTGCTCGTAGTGAGCTATGTTCTCAGAATATTGCTGCTTCTGTGCGGCAACGTAAGCATCAAAACGGGTCTCCCAACGATCAAATCTCTCCACTAACTGGACAAACTGTGAGTGCTAGCGAAGAGGAGCAGGATCAGGAACGGGAGTGGGAGCCTCCTCCTCCTCATCCCCCTGAGGTTCCCCATCCCCTGGGTGGAGATGAGTACTGTGAAGGATATTCAAAGAGTTATTTGAGTAGCAAGGAGGTTGAAGGTCGTGACGAGCAGGATATTGAAGATTGTATTTGGTTTCAAGAATATAGGCTATAAGATGTCCTAAAGCAAGGTTGGGTTTCCTCCTATGGCCTGGATTGTGAAAGTTATTAAATGATCAATGTATCGAAAGATTAGATCAGTAGTATTAAATTCTCTCCGGGCTATGATGAAAAAGGTAGTCAGAGAAAGCAGAGGAGTGATGTGGATTCGGTCCCCGGCTTTTGGAATAATGGAGGTGCGAAGGACATGCTGAATTGTTCTAGCATCTTTGATTAAAGATCTAGTCTCTCCAACATAAAAGGGTGTGTTGGTTTGGCAAAGAAAATGGTTTGCCGTAGACCAGTCAAAATCAAGATCTGAAACGATTATGTGCAGCTTATCCTTGGTGGTGGATAGCTGCAATAGTTCAGCACAGTCCTGATATGTGATCTCGACCGGGCGTCGATTCACATAGGAGGTCAGTGTTAAGATAGTTGCTATTTGAATGCTTTATATTTTTGCAACTTATATAGTTTTGATGATTCCAAACATTATTGTTCAAATGTGTAGTTATCTCCTAACAATTTTTAAAAGATTTGTATTTGCTCTTGTGTGTACTAACAATTCAGGAAAATCAAACTCCAGACTACTAAGACTTCAAATCAAATTCAACATGAAATACTTTGTGAATTTGAAGCTTGTACTTTTCTTTGATTTAAATTTGAAAGGGAGTGAGTGTAATTGAGTGAATAAAAACATACACACACACATAAGGAGATCAAATAAAATTTATACTGATCGTACGGGATGATATCAGATCGTACGGGAGGATCAGACAGTTATCTCCTATTGAGCACATGGAACGACTAGGATCTAGCTTGAAAAATTTTTCTAAGTCCTATTCGTCCAGGACGAAATTAAATATCGTCCAGGACGACTTGGCCTCTGTAAAATTTTTGTCCAGACGAAATTAATTATCGTCAGAAAACAAGTTGCTCTCTGTAAAATTTTCGTCCAGACGAAATTAATTATCGTCCAGAACGATTGAGTCTCTGTAAAAATTTCGTCCAGACGAAATTAATGATCGTCAGAAAATGAGTTGCTCTCTGTAAAATTTTTGTCCAGACAAAATTAATTATCGTCCAGGACGATCTGGTCTCTGTAAAAATTTTGTCCAGACGAACCAATTTTCGTCTAGATGATTAACCGAATTAGAACGGTTTTCAGCAGTTTCTAGAACCGACCTAGTAATAACCGTTCGTACCGGACAAACTTAGTTCATACGGGACGATCAGCATGTACGAAGACATTTCGTACACATATACAAATAGGGTCGTTTCAAAGCGTTTAAGTAAAATCGTCCAGGACGATCCATAATCATACGGGACGATCCATGATCGTACGGGACGATCCACTACGTACAGAATTGAAAACTTGCAATTTTTGTGCAATTTTTCTTGTCTTTTGTATAAATAGTCCAAATTAGACTGCCACCTAATATTTTTGTCATTTGATCTTCGTGCCTCTTGAGAGAATAGCTAAGGAGAGAGTGTGAGAGTGCATTCAAAGGAGGATTCCTACCACTGGAGCGTGAAGGCTTCACTTGGAGTTCAAAGGTAAGAATCTCTACTTGTGAATTAGGATTACTTCACTCTTTTCCTTCTTCCTTCTAGATTTCTTGTGAGAAGATCTGTCAAGGAGATCCGGTTCGCTGCCGACACTTAGAGAGTGTGAATAGCCGAAGGGTTCACTGCCTACACTTGGAGAGTGTGAATAGCCGAAGGGTTCGCTGCCGACACTTGGAGAGTGTGAATAGCCGAAGGGTTCACTGCCTACACTTGGAGAGTGTGAATAGCCGAAGGGTTCGCTACCTACACTTGGAGAGTGTGAATAGCCGAAGGGTACGCTGCCTACACTTAGAGAGTGTGAATAGCCGAAGGGTTCTCTGCCGACACTAGGAGAGTTTGAAAGGACGATGGTTCTCTGCCAACACTGGGGATTGTGTAAAAGGACGACAGTTATCTGCCGCACTGGGTAGTGGTGAAAAACGTAGATGGCTACATTCGGAAACCGAAACACACCTGAGGGTTACTCTATTACTAGACCTCCACTGTTTGATAATATTTCTTTTGATTTCTGGAAAACACGCATGTCTACTTTCTTACAGTCACTTGATTTTTGTATGTGGATCCTAGTCAAGGAAGGTTATACAAAACCAACTAGATTAGTTGATGGAGTTAGGGTAGAAACACCTTTTATAGATTAGACTATAGAAGAACATGACTTAGCATAACTAAATGCCAAATGTCTAAATAGCTTCTTTTGTGCTTTAAAATCTGAAGACTACATGCGGGTTTTTACTTGCAAAAGTGGAAAGGACATATGGGATAGACTTTGTATAACTTATGAAGGGACTAATGAGGTTAAGCAATCAAGACTCAATATCTTGTTACATGACTATGAGTTGTTTCGCATGAAACCTAATGAATCTATTCTGACATGTACACAAGATTCACACAAATAGTCACTTCTTTGCATGCACTTGGTAAGGAATTAACTAATACTGAAATGGTTAATAAGATTCTTCATTGTTTACCTACTGCTTATGATGCTAAAATTACTGCAATTACAGAGTCTAAAGATATAAACATATATTCTATTGACAATCTTCTTGGTTCACTCATTGCTTATGAGCAAGGAGTAAGTCAAAGAAAGATTGATGCAGGTGAACCATAAAAGGAGAAGAATATTACACTAAAGGTGGAAGAGTCAGAGAGTGAACACTCACAACCTGAGGATGAAGATGATATTGCATTGATGACTAGACAATTCAGAAGCTTTTTAAAGAGGAAGCAGAAGAGACGCCAGCAATGGAATAGAGATAAGTTTAACAGAAATGGCAAGGTTTCTAATGAAGTAATTTATTATGAATGCAGGAAACCAGGTCATATCAAGACTGAATGCCCAAAACTCAAAGCCACTCCTAGCAAGGAGAAGGTAGAGGAGAAACCAATTGTAAAGAAGGGCAAGAAGAAGTTTCAAAGAGCTTTTTGGGTGGACTCAGCTTCAGACTCATCTGAGACTGAAAAAAAAGAAGAAGTCACCAACCTTTGCTTGATGGCATATAACGTTGAACAATTAGATCAAGAAGAGGTATGTGACTTAACCTATGATGAATTGTTTGAAGTTTCTGAACACATGCATGATGCATATAGGAAAATGAAAAAAATGCATGCTAGTTTAAGCTTATAACTGGAAGAGCTTAAAAAGAAACACGAAATTCTTAGGAAAGATCATGCTTTAATAGATGACAACCACATGAAACTACTTGATGAATATGATGACTTGAATAAAATTTTTTAGAATTTAAAATCATCCTATGCTGAACTTGAAAAAGATTTTAAAAATTTTAAGGATGAATCTGAGAGCAAAACATATTGAATCAATTATACAAATTGAATCTTGGAAGATATGAATTCATTTTATAAATTTATAATAAGAGCTCTCGAGGATAATAGGAATCCCCCTAAACTTGAAGATTTTACAAATCCAAAATATTATCCTAAATTTATGAAATCCCTTAGGAGACAATCAAATGGAAGAAAATTTAGGAATATTTTTCCTAATGTTAAATGTAATAATTGTGGATTTTTGGGACATATAGCTCACACTTGTATTTTGAAGATAAAATCTAATTTGGTGTGGAGACCTAAGATGCATAAACCTAGACATATCATACATGCATCTGATTATAAATTGCTAAAAGGTGAACCCAAACTTGTTTGGGTTCCCAGGTCTAATATTTGAGAGTTTTGCAGGAGTGCTCTCACACAAGACCTCATGGGAGCATATGGTACCTGGACAGCGGATGTTCAAAGCATATGAATGGAGATATTGCTCAATTCATAATGCTGGAAGCCAGGAGTGGAGGCAAGGTTACACTTGGAGATAATACCACAAAGAAAGTGATTGGATCTGGTATGATTGGAAACTTCAAAAACTTTTTTATAGTTAATATGTTATTAGTTGAAGGCTTAAAGCATAATTTGTTAAGTATAAGTCAGCTATGTGATAAGGGATATAATGTAAAATTTTTACATACTAGCTTCATATTAAGCCTAAATGGGAAAGAAGTTTTAAATGGAAAAAGGGTAAACAATGTTTACATGCTAGATTTGAATTCTATTCAATCTCCTACTGCTTTTTATTTAAAAACTATTTCTGATGAATCATGGCTTTGGCATAGGAGACTTTGTCATTCTAGTATGAAAAACCTTAGGAGAATTACCCAAAAGAACTTAGTGAGAGGTATACCAAAACTAGACTTTACTAAGGACCACCTTTGTGA
The DNA here is from genome assembly GCA_022539455.1 of Dendrobium nobile. Classification (NCBI taxonomy): domain Eukaryota; kingdom Viridiplantae; phylum Streptophyta; class Magnoliopsida; order Asparagales; family Orchidaceae; genus Dendrobium; species Dendrobium nobile. The sequence goes on from CM039721.1 coordinate 59,483,299, forward strand.
TACATGTCAATTAGGAAAACAAGTGAAGTCCTCTTTTAAATTCAATAAAGATCTTAGGACCAGTAAACCTTTAGAAATTCTTCACATGGATCTTTTTGGACCAGTAGGAACTGTAAGTCTAGGAGGGAAGGTATACGGATTTGTTATAGTTGATGATTTCTCAAGATTCACCTGGGTTAGATTTCTTTTTCATAAACGTGAATCATTTGAGGAATTCAGAAATTTTTCAACTTGGATTCAAAGAAAACTTGGATGTGAAATAATTTCTTTACAAAGTGATCATGGAGGAGAATTTGAAAATGAAAAATTTGAAAATTTTTGTAAGGAAAAAGGGATTGATCACAATTTTTCTGCACCTAGAACCCCTCAACAAAATGGGGTAGTTGAAAGGAAAAATAGAACATTAATAGAAGCCGCTCGAGCAATGTTGGCAGAATACTTACTTTCTAGATATTTTTGGGCTGAGGCGGTTAGCACTGCATGTTATGTTCTGAATAGGGTGAATGTAAGATCAAATTTAAATAAAACACCCTATGAGTTGCTAAAAGGTAGAACACCTAACTTGTATCATTTGCATGTTTTTGGTTGCAAGGTGTTCATTCATAATAATGAAAAATCTGCCTTAGGAAAATTTGATCCAAAATCAGAAGAAGAAATTTTTGTTGGATATTCAAGTGTTGGAAAATCTTATAGGGTATTCAACAAAAGAACTTTAGTCATTGAAGAAACCACACATGTTGTATTTGATGAATGTGGAAATTTGGAAGAGCCAAATGTTGTTGAAGAAGAGATTGAGGAAAACTCCCAAAAGATTGATAGATTAAATTTGGAAGAAAATGTGGAAGAAAATTTGGAAAGAGAAAACCCTTTGCCTAGAGATTTGAGATTTTCTAAAAACCACCCAAGAGAATTGATTATAGGTGAACCTAGTGAGGGTGTTAGAACTAGGCGTGGATTAAACAAGGAAGTCAATCATTCAGTCTTTATTTCAATAATAGAACCAACTAATATTGATCAAGCACTTTTTGATGAATTTTGGATATTGGCCATGCAAGAAGAGTTGAATCAATGTGTAATAAATAAAGTTTGGGAATTAACTACAAGGCCAAAAGATCAAAGTGTTGTTAGAACCAAGTGGGTGTTCAAAAATAAAATGAATGACTCAGGAGTAGTCATTAGAAATAAGGCTAGATTAGTTGCTAAGGGGTATAATCAAATTGAAGGAATTGATTTTGAGGAGACCTTTGCCCCTGTAGCAAGACTTGAAGCAATTAGGGTTTTACTTGCCTTTGCCTGTTTTAAAGGTTTTAAATTGTTTCAAAGGGATGTCAAAAGTGCCTTTTTAAATGGGATAATTGAAGAAGATATTTTTGTAGAACAACCTCCAGGCTTTGAAAATTCAAAATACCCAAATCATGTTTTCAAGTTAAAAAAGGCATTATATGGATTGAAACAGGCACCTAGAGCTTGGTATGAGAGGTTGAGCACCTTCCTACTTGAAAGATCTTTTGAAAAAGGAAGTGTGGATTCAACTCTCTTTTTAAAGAAATTTGGAAAGGATATACTCATTGTTCAAATTTATGTTGATGATATCATTTTTGGATCTTCAAATAAAAATCTTTGTGATGATTTTTCTAAAACAATGAGTAGTGAATTTGAAATAAGTCTAATGGGAGATTTAAATTACTTTCTAGGATTTAGCATTAAGCAACTTGAGGAAGGTACATTTCTTAGTCAAACTAAATATATTAAGGACGTCCTCAAAAAATATGAAATAGACATTGCTAAACCTGTTAGTACACCAATGAGTTCCTCAGTTCATTTGGATAAGGACCTTAAGGGAAAATCTGTTGATCAAAAGAAATATAGAGGGATTATTGGATCTTTGCTTTACTTGACTGCTAGCCGACCAGATATTATGTTCAGTGTTTGCTTATGTGCTAGATTTCAATCAGATCCAAAAGAATCACATTTGACAGCAGTGAAAAGGATTTTAAGATACTTACTAGGAACTCAAAACTTAGGAATTTGGTATCCTAAGTTTAGCTCTTCATTTGAAATTGTTGGTTATTCAGATTCTGACTTTGTAGGCTGTAGAGTGGATAGGAAAAGCACTTCTGAAACATGTCAATTCATTGGAAATTCATTAGTTTCTTGGTCCAGTAGAAAACAAAATTCAGTAGTCCTATCTACTGCAGAAGCAGAATACATTGCATTAGGAAGTTGTGTGGCATAAGTACTTTGGTTAAAACAACAGTTGATTGATTTAGGATTAACTATAGGCACTATTCCGATTTATTGTGACAATACTAGTGCTATTTGCATTTCCAAAAATCCTATTCAACATTCTAGAACCAAACACATTGACATAAGGCATCATTTCATAAGAGATCATGTATCCAAGGGAGAAATTGAACTTACACATGTTTCAACTGAAAATCAACTTGCAGACATTTTTACGAAACCTTTAGCCTTTGATACCTTCAGTACATTAAGAACAAGGTTTGGTGTTATTGATTTGAATGCTTAAATAAAAAAGTTTTTGCAACATTGATATTTATGTTTTCTTAGTTTATTTGTTTTTTGTTTTGGATTGAATTTTGTGATTTTTGTGTGTTTTTAATGAGTTTAATTTAGAGTCTGTGGTTTTTGTCTTTATTTTCTGGGTTTTGAATGTTTAGTTTGTTTTAGTTGATAAAAATTCAAAAATCCAAAATGTGTGGAAATTGTCCGGGACGAAATTTTTTGTACTGGACGATGTGTATAAAATTCAGTTTGCGTGATGTAAACCGTTTTGAGAATAGTTTTTAATGTAGTTCGTCTGTACGATTTTATGATCGTCCAGGACAAAATTTTTTCTCTCAAACATCGGGACGATTGAATGCAGCTTTTGAATGGATAAGACAGTTTTAAATGTGAAGTTCGTCCATACGAACTTTTTGTTCGTCCAGACGAACAGACGTCGATTCATAGGCGGGGACGATTTCCAACTGACATTAAAACGAATTATTTTTTATCGTCTGTACGAATTTTTTTTGTCTGTACGATCGGTCAAGTCAAAAGTCTGTACGAAAGGACGCATCGTAAATTGTGTTGATTATGAAAAGCCATTTCATTTTGGAAGAATTGGATCGTCTGTACAAAATTTTTTCGTCCAAACGAATGATAATTTTTGTCTAGGACGAACAGGTTTCGTCCAGGATGAACGTATCGTTTTCTTTAAATAAGAAGGCTTTCCAACTCAACAATCACAACTCTAAACTTCACTTTCAATCCCTTTCAACTTCAAATCGACAATGGCCTCCTCAAGCAAGAGACAAAAGGTGTTGGCGAAGAAACTCCACAGGAATTCTTCTGAAAACTTCCTGTCAAAAGCAAATGAGGAATCCTTTCCTCGTTTTGCCTATGCCAAAATTACACCTTCTCGCATTCTGATTCAAAGCGAGATAAATTTCAAGGTAATGCACCTTTTTGCTTCCACCCAGTTTGGATTCATTCTTTCTCTCGTCCACCTTTACAACAAACAAACCTTTCTCTATTTCCTAGCCAACATGAGTTTTAATTCCGACCACTCCTCTATAAGTTCTTTTATTTTCAAACAAAAAGTTGAAATCACCAAGCACGACATAGGTGCCTTTCTAAGCTTAAGAACTGAAGGTTATAGAGCCCACACTCTTTTGAATGAAGACACTTTCAAATGGTATGAAGTCAATAGGGTGATTAGAGAAAATGACCTAACATATCATGTTGCTAGAGTTTCAGGAATGACCAGAAATGCTCGAATCATCCAGCACATTCTTTGATCTTCAATCATTCCTAAAGCTGGTGATAGGATCAATATTACCCCACTCCTTTCTGTTGTGACTTTTTTGATTATGGATCGTAAGCCTATCGATGAAGCCCAACTTATCCTAGACCATCTTTATGGGCTTTCAGAAATTAGGCATGCAGAACAGAAGAGAAAAAGGAACATCTCATTAGGACACTTAGTTACATACATTTTGGAAAAGAAATACAACTTAGTGCATCCTGATGATCAATACGAAGAGCCGGTCTACTACAATGATGCTTCCTTCAGAGCAATTTTTAAGGAGGAAAAAGGAAAAGTACATGCCAGTGCTTCTAAAGAAGAAGAAGAAGGAGAGCAAACTTCTGCACCTCAATCAGATTATCATTGATTGAGAAATTTGATAGACTTGAGACACATGTTGATCAAAGACTTGATCAAATTGATGCTCAACTTCTGCAGCAGCAACAGGACATTGGTAGTATCAGAAATGAAGTTCATGAAATCAATACTAATGTTATGTTGATGGCCTCCTACTTCAACCTATTTGGTGGCATTCCTCCTCCTCCTCCAGAAGAATAGAGAATGAGAGATGATTTTCTTTATGTTTGTTGTATGTGTTTGTTTTAATGTTTGTTTTAGTATTTGTTTTAGTTGTGTTTGTTGGTCTTTGTTTTAAATTTCAGTGTATTTTCTTTTGTATTGATATTGTGAAATGATCCTGTAATCCTTTTTCATAAATATCAATATATGTTGTAGTTGATTTAATTTTGGTTTGTTTTTGAAATGTGTTTAGTTCTTATGAATTTCATTAGTCTTTTTAATCCTAATTGTGCTTAAATTAGATTGTGATTTGAGATTAATTACATTAAAAAATCTAATCTTTCTAAATTTAAAATTTGTTTATAACTTGTCATAATTAGAATTTTAATCTCATGTCTATTCATTTAGACTACATAAAAGTTAATATTATTATTGCAATTTAGATGTTTCCTTATTTTGTATTTCTTTGCTCAAGTGATATTAATGCACTTAGAAATATTTGAAATTTTAGATTATTGATCTTGAAAAGAATTGGTTTCAATTACTCTTGAAAATTGTACAAAGAGTACAAAAATTAAAAGAAATGCACAAAGGTTCACAAATGTGAAAAAGAGGCACAAAATAAGCCCAATGTAAAAAGATGCACAAAAATGTGCCAAAAATTTAAAAAAGATGCGCAAAGCGCCACATGTGGTAATTCTTTTCTTTCCAGATTCTTTCAATCTCTTAATTCAAATTGATCTTATGTTCATTTATATTCTATTGAACTTTGAAATATAAAATTTTTATTCATCTCTCTTGTAATGATTTTCTATATTCAAATATCTAAATTGAATCATGTTTTTGATAAATTCTTCTTACTTATAATGTTATATCACTTCTTAAATTCTATGAATTTCTATGATTTACCTAATGTTATTAGTTTTAGATTGCATACCTTATGTCAATCACCATTTAGATTAAATTTTCAAATGAATTTTATATAATTACTTACATTTCTCGTCTATTTCTTCTTCACTTTTTGTTGTTGTCAAAAAAGGGGGAAAAATTTGTGTTTGTTTGTTTTGTTTTTGTATTCTGATTTTGTGTGTGTCATTTAGCTTGTGATTTTGTGTCATTTGGTCATTTGGCTTGTGTTATTGTCTTGATTTTTTTTTATTTTTATTTAAATTAAAAAAATAAAAAAATAAAAATTGTGTTCTTTGGTTCAAAATGCCTCCTTATTTTCATGTATTCATCAATTCAGGGGGAGTTTAGGAGATTTGTTTAAATTGAAATCATACAAACAATAATTGTTTTGCCATCATCAAAAAGGGGGAGATTGTTAAGATAGTTGCTATTTGAATGCTTTATATTTTTGCAACTTATATAGTTTTGATGATTCCAAACATTATTGTTCAAATGTGTAGTTATCTCCTAACAATTTTTAGAAGATTTGTATTTGCTCTTGTGTGTACTAATATTTCAGGAAAATCGAACTCCAGACTACGAAGACTTCAAATCAAATTCAATATGAAATACTTTGTGAATTTGAAGCTTGTACATTTCTTTGAATTAATCTGAAAGGGAGTCATTGTAATTGAGTGAATAAAAACATACACACACATAAGGAGATCATATAAAATTTATACTGATCGTACGAGACGATATCAGATCGTACGGGACGATCAGACAGTTATCTCCTATTGAGCACATGGAACGAATAGGAACTAGCTTGAAAAATTTTTCTAAGTCCTATTCATTCAAGACGACTTGGTCTCTATAAAATTTTCGTCTAGACGAAATTAATTATCGTCAGAAAATTAATTGCTCTCTGTAAAATTTTCGTCCAGACGAAATTAATTATCGTCCAGGACGATTGAGTCTCTGTAAAAATTTCAACCAGACGAAATTAATTATCATCAGAAAATGAGTTGCTCTCTATAAAATTTTCGTCCAGACGAAATTAGTTATCGTTAGAAAACGAGTTGCTCTCTGTAAAATTTTTGTCCATACAAAATTAATTATCGTCCAAGACGATCTGGTCTTTGTAAAAATTTTGTCCAGATGAACCAGTTTTCATCCAGACGATTAACCGACTTAGAACGGTTTTCAGCAGTTTCTAGAACCGACCTAGTAATAACCGTTCGTACCAGACGAACTTAGTTCGTACGGGACGATCAGCGTGTACGAAGACATTTCATACACATATACAAATAGGGTCGTTTCAAAGCATTTAAGTAAAATCGTACGGGACGATCCACGATCGTACGGGACGATCCACGATCGTACGGGACGAACCACGATCGTACGGGACGATCCACTGCGTACAGAATTGAAAACTTGCAGTTTTTGGGCGGTTTTTCTTGTCTTTTGTATAAATAGTCCAAATTAGACTGCCACCCAATCTTTTTATCATTTGATCTTCGTGCCTCTTGAGAGAATAGCAAAGGAGAGAGTGTGAGAGTGCATTCAAAGGAGGATTCCTACCACTGGAGCGTGAAGGCTTCACTTGGAGTTCAAAGGTAAGAATCTCTACTTGTGAATTAGGATTACTTCACTCTTTTCCTTCTTCCTTCTAAATTTCTTGTGAGAAGATCTGTCAAGGAGATCCGGTTCGCTGCCGACACTTGGAGAGTGTGAATAGCCGAAGGGTTCGCTGCCTACACTTGGAGAGTGTGAATAGCCGAAGGGTTCGCTGCCGATACTTGGAGAGTGTGAATAGCCGAAGGGTTCGCTGCCTACACTTGGAGAGTGTGAATAGCCGAAGGGTTCGCTGCCTACACTTGGAGAGTGTGAATAGCCGAAGGGTTCGCTGCCTACACTTGGAGAGTATGAATAGCCGAAGGGTTCTCTGCCCACACTAGGAGAGTGTGAAAGGACGACGGTTCTCTGCCGCACGGGTAGTGGTGAAAAGAGTGTTTTGTAAAGGCTTCTCCGCCTTGCTATAGGTGCAAAAGGAGAGTCACTATTGGTATTAGTGCAATACTCAGAGGGTGCCTCTAGGGAGTGGATGTAGGTCTGGTTTTAGACCGAACCATTATAAATCTGGTGTCATTTACTTTACTATTTTTACATTTCCGCATTTTATTTTTAATTTTAAGAACTCTGTGGTTAAAAAACATTTTCTAGAAAAACTCAAAAGACAAATTTTCATTTCGGTTCAATTTAAATTCAAAGAGGGATTAAAATTTTTAAACTACCAATTCACCCCCTCTTGGTAGCCTTGGGACATTAACTTAGGCTTAACAACCTAAATACTAGACTCAACAGTCAGGGCTGTGAAAGTAGAATTTATATAAAGATTTGCATAAAATTCTAACAGAAGTTTTGAAAAAAAAAGGGACAGTGAGGGTAAGAATGAAACAGAGAGAAGTATGAGCAAATAGATCTATTACCGGATATGAAAGGTGGGCATGATTGATGGTTCTGGAAAGGGTGATGCCACATTCTTTGTAACGACAGTAAGCTGCTTGATCCTCCACTTCCCTGAATTGAGGGTCCAGAGTGGCCCTCGAGAAACTTTCAGAAGCTTCTCGGACTCGCTTCCCACTAGCCATAGCAAGAAATCAGTAAGAGAACACAAGAGAGGAAGTAGGTTAAGGTGAAAATAATGGCTGGAATGGCCTGAATTTAAAGAAACGGCTATATCGTCCAGGATGATCGAATAATCGTCCAGGACGATCGAATAATCGTCTAGGACGATTTGGTTCAATTATTGCGTACAGGCCGATTGGTCAAAAAGGCGGTTCGATCGGCCGGGCTGATCAGATATCGGCCAGGACGATTAGACACAAGTGATCGTCTCGAGGAGTCAAGCCGGACGACCGTTGAAATAGCAGATCGTTCGTGCCGATTAGATGTATCGTCAAGGACGATGCACAATAATTAATCGTACCGACCGAAGTTAAAATGTTTTAAATCTGTGCCACGTGTATCGTCCAGGACAAATAGTGGATCGGCGAGGACGATTGTCCAATAACGGGTCCATTTTTAAGGATTCTAAATGTGCTGACACTTGGATCGTCCAGGATAATCTAGTGTATAGGCCAGGACGATGACCATAAATGCATCGGATAGGATGAAAATGCTATCGGCCAAGATGATAAAAAAGGATTGTAATAGAGTTCGATCATATCAGCCAGAAAGATAAGGGATCGTCCGGGACGATGAGTTACAGAAAGCTCAGAAAAAGGTTCAGCATAAGGAGTTTTGAAGAGAAATTGTCCTATCTTTCAGGACAATATAGGAATTGGCCAGGACAATGTGACAAGAATTTGAAAATCAAGGAAAGATGGAGATGATCAGAGAAAACCCTAAATGAAAATGAAAACAAACTAAAAAACAAACAACAAAAAATGAAGTTTTTGGTTTTTTAATTTTTCTATTTTTTTATTTTTTTTTGTTTTTAAAAAAGTAAGCATATGACAAATTTCTCAAATAATTAAATTTTAAAGATTTGGATCAATGAGTTAACAATTTCACAATCTAAAAACGGTAGAAAATCCGATCCTGTTTACCCTACCTCAGACTTCTTCCAGGATAAAAATTGTCTTTTGAAAACAAGAGGTCTAACTCAGAATAAATTGGATAAAAAGAAGATCCGTTCAAAACTTGGTTACAAACAAAATATCTTATAAAATAGTATACCAAAGTAATTTGTCTCTTTCATGGAATTTGAAATCAAGCTTTTGAAAATATCAAATAACCCATGAGTCCTTCTAAGTTTAAAAAGTTTTGAAAGATAGGATAGCTTGCATTTAGTGGGCTCATTTTATGCCTTTTGTCACTTTGATTGGCTCTTTGAGCATCTTTTATTTTTTTGATACACTTTTGTGTATATAATTTTCTTTTCAATTTGGCGTCAATGGCCTATTACCTTTTTAATTTTTTGCAAGCTAAAAACTCTTTAACAAACCCTTTAAAAACGTTCTTAGTTGTGATTATATCTTCTAGATATTAGAGAAGAGGGGCTCTCTTTCTAACATAAAGAAGAACAAGCCACAAAATGAAAATCAAAATCATATGATAAGTTCAACGGCAAGATTTCAATTAACTTGAAGGATATATAAGAACTTTTGATCATATATATAAGATAGACTATTGTAACAAGAAGAAAAAAGATCTTAATTTCAAAAATCATTTGTTAAAATGAGATAGACTTTTTATTTTAGAAAAGAAAATTATATCACCAAAAGAGGTTTAGAGGGAGGGAAACCATCAACGATGTTTTCTCCCTTTAACCGATTTAAAAATGCTAATCATTGTCCATAAATCTCCAAAGTTTTAAAAACAAGGAAAAAATCATCATAAAGAAAACTAAAGAAAAAATGACTAGAACAACTAAACAAAAAAAAACTATAATAAAGATAAAACATAGCAATACTCAATATGTAATTCATGAATTTGTTTAAGCAGCAAATTTAAGCAGTTATGCATTGCGAGCCTCCATTTGTCCAAGTATCCTATGCTCTCACGAGGTCTTTGGTGAGAGCAATCCTACAAGAATCAACAACTATCAGACTTAGGAACCCAAATAGGTTTGGGTCCCTTTTCATAAAAAGTAGAGTGTAATGCATGTGTGCTATGCTGTGAATTATGCAATTTTGGTCTCCACACCCAGTGTGTACTACGGTGAATAGTGCAAGTGTGTGAGTTATGTCCTAGCATGCCACATAAAAAACATCTAACTCCAAGAAAAATATTTCTTAACTGACTTGAGTTATAATGCCTCTTCCTAGATTTTGGCTTTGGATTCAAAGTGGGAGTCTTCCAATTTCTCTTAAGTGAGACCAAATCATTTTTATGCCTCAAGTTATTATTTTTTAAGACATCATTATCAACCCTCAAATCTTTTTCTATCTCCTTAGATTTCTTAAAATAAAATTTAAGTGAGGTGTGTGAAACTTTTAATGCATCATGCTCATCAATTAATTCCAAATGCTTTTTGTTTAAATCATCAAATTCATCAAGTAGAGCCATGTGATTTAAATCAATTGTAGAATGATATTTGAGAATAATTTCATATTCTTTTTGTAAATTCAAAAGCTCTAACTTTAAACTAGCATGAGTCTTCTTGAGTTTTTTGTATGATGTATGGATTTTCTCACAAATTTCAAACAATTGATCATAAGTTGGTTTACATACCTCTTCATCATCTCTTTGCTCAAGATGATCTTCCCCCATTAAGCACAGGTTTGTTATCTCTTCCTCAGGTTCTGTCTTAGAGGAATCTGATGCAGATTCTGCCCAGAATGCTTTTTGAACCTTTTTCTTGTCCTTCCTGAACTTGGATTTCTCCTCATCCTTTTCCTTTTCTTTGCTTGAGTGATCTTGAAGTGTAGGACAATCGACTTTCACATGTCCAGGCTTCTTGCATTCATAACAAATAACATTAGAAGATCCTTTAGAATATTTGTTATCCTTACCTTTTCTCCAATGATGCTTTTGCTTCTTCCTTAGAAAGTTTCTGAATTGCCTTGAGATGAAGGAAACTTCATCGCTCTCAGACCCGAAAGAATCGGAGTCAGATTTGTGTGCCTTTAGTGCCACCATTTTCTCTTTCTTTTTCTCACCGACATCAAAATTTCTTTGATTCACCCCTTGCTCATAAGCAATGAGTGAGCCAAGTAAGTTGTCAATCGAATACATGTTCAAATCCTTAGATTCAATTATAGTAGTGATTTTAGCATCAAAAGAGGAAGGTAAGCATCGTAAAATCTTGTTTACTTTTTCAAAGTTCGAAAGTTCTCTTCCTAAGGCATGCAAAGAAGTAACAATATGAGTAAATCTCGAATACATTTTAGAAATTGATTCACGAGGTTTCATATGAAAAAGTTTGTAGTCATGCAAGAGAATATTTAAGCGGGATTGTTTAACTTCATTAGTGCCTTCACAAGTGAAACACAATTTATCCCAAATTTCTTTACCAATTTTGCAACTGGAAACAAGCATGTAATCTTCTGATTTTAAAGAACAGAAAAAGCAATTAAGACATTTTGCATTCAATTGAGCCAAATCCCTATCATCTAAAGTCCATTCAGTAAAAGGAAGTGGAACAGTAATGCCGTTAAGTTTACCAGTTGGAGGTGTGTAACAATCCGTAACAAGCATCCACATATGATAATTAGTAGATTGTAAAAATATAGACATGCGAGTTTTCCAAAAATAAATGGGATATTATCAAATAAAGGTGGTCGGGTAATAGAATACCCTTCCGGTGTATTACGATTCCCAAAGTTAGCCATGGATAAAAATTTAAAAAGTTTTCAAACTTAGTTTTTATGAATCCCGCTATGATACCACTTGAAAGCTCGTTAGGGATGTTAAGCCCTATAGAATTGGCCCAAGGCTAACCAAGAGGGGGGTGAATTGGTATTTAAAAAATTTCTTTAAGCAAAGCACGAATGCAAACCAAATCACCACAAAAATAAGTGCGGAAGAAAATAAATGCGGAAGCAGTAAAAAAATAAGAATACAAGATTTTATAGTGGTTCGATCAACTCGACCTACATCCACTCCCCGGAGGCGCCCTCCGAGTATTGCACTACAATCGTGACTCTCCTTTAGCCCCCAGACCTAGGCGGAGAAGTCTTTACAAACACCTCTTTTTGCCACACCCGGCAAGGCAGAGAATTTTCCTCCTTTTGCTTCCTCCTAAAGCAGGCAGAGAATCTCAATCGCTTGCTGGAACTTACCTCTCCCAACCCTTCCAAGGACAAGAGACTCTAGGGAAGAAGAAGTGGAACAATGCTTGGAGCAACCCTTGTGAATCCCCTCATAAGCTCCCCCTCACAAGATCCTCTCTCTCTCTCTCTCCTTTAGGTTTTCTCAGGTCAAGATAGCAGCCAAGGATGTTCAAAAATGTTGAACTAAAGCTCTTAAATAGAAGAGCTTCAAAGGAGCTCATTAATTGCAAGTTACTGACTATATCGTCCAGGACAATATGGAAATCGTCTTGGCCGATTAGTACAAATCCCATGAGATCGGCCAGAGCATCGCCCTGAATGCAAACTGGACGATTAAAAATTGGCTTGATCATCCCGGACGATCTCACAATCGTCCCAGCCGATCAGTTCAAATCATAGGAAAATTATCCAGAGTATCTCCCTAAATTCAAGCTGTCCGATCCAGATCGTCCAGCACATCGCCCTGAATTTATACTGGTCGATATTTATCGTCCAGGAGCAACTAAGTATTTTAGAATAGATCATCCTGACCGATCCTGAGATCGTCCAAGATGATGTAATCGTATCAATCATCCTTAATTACTTCCTTGAGCGTCTGATCAATTAAGGCATAATTGTGAATATCGTCTAGGATGATCCAATATCGTCCTGATCAATTGCCAAATATATAGAATACCTTAATTATTTATGGTGGCAATTTATTTCTGTTTTGAGCCTATCGTCCTTACCGATACATGTATCATCCTGGCCGATATACTAATGATGGCTGGCTTAACTTAAGAATCCTGTTTAGAACTTCTATTTTGAACTCGATCGTCCAGGATGATAATAATATCATCCTGGCCGATGTGAGTAAAAATAGAGATTCTAACTCTCTCAAGTGTGTGTGTAGTGTTACTTAACATCAGTAACTTCAAATATTTACAATTGACTCAAGAAAGGAAAAAAGAAAATTACAGACTGACTCAACCCTAATCTACCCAAACTGTAGCTGATTCTGATTTTCATCCGATCTTTGGGTCCTGAAAAGTCAATAGAGAAAATGGCAGTTGTAGTGAAACAAGATTTGTTTGTTATCATCAAAATTATAATTCAAAAATAGGTTTGTAACATGATTGACAAAGTCTGCACATTTTCTTCCGATTAGACAAACAGATCCGATGGATAAGTTAGCTCAGATTTATGTTAAAAAAATTGTCATATTACATGGTGTATCAAAAGTGATTATATAGGATTGGGATGGTAGGTTTACCTCTTTGGAGAGGTATTCAGCAAGGATTTGATACAAAGTTGCATTTCAGTACGGCTTTTCAACCGCAGACTGATGGACAGTCTGAGAGGACTATTCAGGTACTGGAAGATCTTCTGAGATTATGTATTTTGAATTTTGAAGGCAATTGAGAAGATCATATCCCATTGATTGAATTTGCATATAATAATAGTTATCAGTCCAGTATTTGTATGGCACCGTATGAAGCTTTATATGAAAGAAAGTGTAGAACTTCTTTGACCTTGATAAAGGTGGGAGATAGACAAGTGATGGGTTCAGCTTTTGTGGATGATACTGTGATGAAGATCAATCTGATTAAAAAAAGATTGATATCTGCACAAGATAGATAGAAGAAATATTACAATCAAAAGCATAGATTAGTTGAATTTCAAGTTGGTGACTTTGTATATGTCAAAGTCAGCCCTATGAAAGGTGTTAGCAGATTTGGAAGTGTAAGCAAGCTCAGTTCAAGGAATGTCTGACCTTTTGAGATTATTGAAAGGGTTGATAATTTTTCTTATAGGTTGTTATTACCTGATCAGATGTCTGATGTACATAATATGTTTCACGTATCCTCTTTGAGAAAGTGGATATCTGACTCTAGAAAGAGATTTTCTGCTGATGATGTTGAGGTTCAAGCAAATCTATAGTAGAGTGAAGAACCAGAAAAGATTTTGGCATATGATGTAATAATGTTGAGAAGTAAACAGATTCATATGGTTAAGGTTCAGTGGAAGTTCAGAACGGCCAAAGAGGCTACTTGGGAGAAGGAATCAGATATGAGGCAGTTATATCCAAGTCTATTCTGACTCAGTTTTGCTTTTGGAATGTCGAGGATGACATTTTTCTTAAGGTGGGTAGATTGTGAAACCTTAAACTTTCAAGTTATTTTTTGGAAAAATAAACCTTTTTTGTGCAGTTAGTCTGTACGAATCATCTATATGAACTGAAGAATTTTAAAAATCTGTATGATTAGTCTATATGAACTGTCTGTAAGAACTGAGTAAAGTGCATGTTCGTTTGTACGAACTGTTAGTTCATCTGTACGAATTGAATAATTTTTTTTGCCAGAGCCCATTATCTAGGGACAAAAATCAAATATCATCCGTAAGAACGTGGTCTGAGGACATGACAGAGTCGATCATCCCAGGAAGAATGTAAATTTTTGTTCGGACGATTTTAGATATCTTTTTAAGAATGGTTTGATTCATTTTGAAGAGAGAAAAAGAGGAGAGAGAAAGATAAGGGAAAGAGGAAGAAAAGCCACATTTTGGGCGACTTTGATCCATTTTCGTATGTCGCCGCAGTTGGGAAAGTTGATCAACTCAAGGTAAGACACATTATACCTATCTCAATATTTAGTAATGTTAGTTTTGATGGATTTTCTGATTAAAATTTTATTTCCGTTAGCAAAAAATGGATATAACTTTGCACCGGTAAAACTTTTACCGTGTAACTTTTTGTATGTTGTAGAGATTATAATTTCGCACATTTTGAATATTTTATGAAAGTTTTTCATCGAGTATTTTGAATTCTATGGGGTTTTTATCAAATAGAAAATTATTTGGATGTTGAAAAATATTGCTTCAGTATAATAAAAGCTTTGCAATAATTTTTTACACGATCTTTAGTAATTTGGTTAATTTTTGAAAATGTGAATTTTTGATACGTTGAATTTCTCTTATCTAACGTTATACAATATGATGATATTTTGACACGAATCTGATTTTTTCAAATCTGATATGATTTGATGTTTGATGTGATTTAAATGATATCATAAGGGAGTTATAAGGAGTTGGAATCTTTTGAGATTCTGTCTATATTAGGGAAGAGAGGCATAACGGGTCAGAATCCTTTGAGATTCTATCTGGGTTTGGGAATATGAAATGAATTCTGATTTGATAATTTTGTATATCTGATATGTTCTGATGTTGTAAGCATAAAAGGGATGCATAAGGAGCCATAATCCTTTGAGATTTGTCTGTGTCAGGGAAGGGAGGCATAAGGGGCCAGAATCCTTTGAGATTCTGTCTGGGTCAGAGAAATGTGAATTGAAATCTGATCTGAAATGTGATTTATACGATATGAATTTTATTCAGTTCTTCTATATATGTTATTTGAGTTCATCTGATTATTTGTTATGTATGAATATCTAAAATCCGTTTGATTTATGTCCCGTACGAATGTTTGAATTATGTCTGATTGTCTGATTTTTGTACGATATCTGCATTCTATCTGATTATATGATTTCTATATGATTACTTGAATTTTGTACGACTATTTGAATAAACTATTTTTAAAGCTTTTGTGATGTATTTCGAATGAGAGAATTTGGGAATTTAGATCAGCTAGTGTAGTCTTACTGAGCGGTTAGCTCACTGTGGTTATCTTCATAGTTTTTAAGTTTTGGAAAAGGGAAGGAAGTTTTGGACTAGTCGTTCAATATCTGATTTGAAGTCATAGGTATTTTTGTACTATTGATTCTTGTACGGTCATGGCTAGTTTGCTTTTTTGTTATGTAATTTTTATATATAGCCATGCACTGTAATGTATATGATTATTTTGAAGAATAAAATAAAAAAATTATGGATGAATTTTCTGTATATTTGGATGCTTGTAGTAGCTCTGTGTTTATGTATTCCTTTGTGTATTGGAAGAAAGTCTGAAAGTAAATTCCAAAGCTAGATCATGGAGTTATCCGTCGTGACTCAACGCGATGGGATCCATCTCGATCGGGTTGGGTCGTGACACTGTGTTTCTTTCACCTTCGTGTCCTCTCCGGCTGTGAAATCATACGCTTTTTCTTTTTTCTCTCGGCTGGTGTTCATTTTTTTCTGTTCGGCCCTGTTAGAGCTACGAAGCAATGGCAGGGGCTTCATCGTCGACGCCTTGGGGGAATTTTGCCTCCTAGGTTCATGAAATAAATAAGGGATTTTTTAGCTTGGATTCAGAGGTTCCTTCTCCTCCTTAATCGCATTCCTTTAAAGTTGTTCTCTCTGGTTCTTCGGCAGGTGATACCCTACTATCTCTAACTCGATCTATATTTAATGGTGTTCCTGCTGTTATGCTTTTGGATGATGAAGTTCTGAAACTTGCATCACCTTTTCGATTTACTCTGGTTTCTAAATTTGGGATCCGACGGCCTAATCTTGACTCGATACGTGCTTTTTTCGGTAACCTTAAGCTTTCGGGTTTTTATTTGGTTGGTCTTTTGAATTCCAAACACGTTGCAGTCCAGCTATCCATTGATCTTGATTATAGTCGTGTGTTTGCCCGTAGATCTTATTTCATACTTAACTGTCAAATGCGTATTTTGAAGTGGACGCCTTTCTTTTATGTTAAAGAAGAATCCCGTATTATGCCTTTGGATTTCTTTTCCTAATTTTAGACTTCATTTTTTCAACGCTAAAGTTTTACATGCCCTCGGATCGATTTTTAGCCACCCCTTGCAAATCAATCAAGTTACTGCTTCAAGAACCCATCAGTTAGTGGCTAGGGTTTTAGTTGAAGTTGATATAACTAAGGAACATGCTAAGGAAGTTTGGGTTGGATCTAAAGCTTTTGGTTACTTACAAAAGGTGGATTTTGAAAATGTTCCTGATTTTGGCAATCATTGCAAAACTCATGGTCATGCGATTTCTCATTATTTCAAATTACATCCGGATCTTAAAAAAAGTTTCCAAGAACTCCATAGGAAAGGTGGTCACAACAGATACTTCTAACGAGAAGGTTGATGTCCTGATTTTCTTGAATCAGGATGAGACCCAATCCCCTGGTGAGAAGGTTGGAAATGAAAATATCATTATTTTGAATAATTTGATGGTTTTGGACAATACTCCCAGCATTTCACCTATGATAGTGTTTCCTAATGATAAACCTATTGAGTTCGGTAAAAAAACTTCCTAATATTTTTGTTTCTATTGATTACATGCTTCAAAATGAAGAGAACCCCTCCTTTTTGCTTAATGTGGATACTAATGAAAATTATAGTGTGGAGGATTGTGAAGAAGGGGAATTTATCTCAATTAAAAAATCTTGGCCCTATTTTAGTGGTTCACATTAATAATAAGGAGAATGTGGTAAGTCCCAATATTGCCTCTTCATCTGCTCTATTTGATAGTGGTTCTAAAACTATTGAGGAGGAAGGAGCCTTTAAGGTACAAAAGAAAAAAAGAAAAATGGCAAAGCTCCATTACCTGATATACCTCATTCTACTTGGGCTCAAGCTTTTACTAAAAGTTCCAATGATTAAAGCCCTTATTTGGAATGTGAGGGGATTGGGGGGTCTGATTCTAAGACCCGTGGTAGGAACTTATGTTGTGTGCACAACATTCATCTTTTGGTCTTACTTGAACCATTTATTTAAGATGATAAAATTACTACTACTACCTCTCGTTTGGGTTTTAACATGATGTTTGCTAATTGTTCTAATAAAATTTAGATTTTGTGGAAGATTCACTTCAACATCACTGTTATTTTTTATTTTCACCAAGTTGTTCGTGTGCAAATATCTTATTCTAATTTTATTTATAATGCCTCTTTTGTGTATGTTGCCTGTATTATAATGGATCGGCTCCCTCTTTGGGATTTTTTATCGGATTTTGCTCACAATTCTAATGGTCCTTGATGTGTGGGTGGTGATTTTAATATCATCTCTAGTGCTAATGAAAAGATAGGGGGCAACCCCCCTAATGTTAATGTTATGGATGATTTCAATCACATGATTTCTAATTGTAACTTATTTGATTTTGGTTTTACTGGTAGTGCTTTTACTTGGAGTAGATCTTTGATGTGGTAAAGACTTAATAGAAATCTCTTTAATAATGATTGGATAAGAGAATTTCCTATGACTCAAGTTCAGCACTTGAGTAGAACTTTATCTGACCATGCTCCTTTACTTATGACCATTTCTGAGAATAAAATGAATGTTTCTTCAGCCTTTAGATTTCAAAACATGTGGACTACTCATTCTTATTTTTTAAATATGGTCTCTACTAATTGGCAAGCCATTATTTCTCCTGACAATAATATTAAAGGTATGTCTCGTCTCTGGGCTAAGTTGAGTAGACTGAAACAAGTTCTTAGATGATGGAATAAACATGTTTTTAAAAATATTTTTGCTAATATTAAAGAAGCTAAAGAAAAGGTTTTAGAGTTGGAAAAGTTGTTTTTAGAAAATCTTATTAGTGTCAATCTTTCCAATCTTGATAATGCTAAAGTTCATCTTTTCCATTTGCAAAATCATGAAGAAATTTTTTTGAAACAAAAGGCTTCTTCTACTATGGTTTTGGAAGGGGATAAGAACACTTCCTTTTTTCATGCTTTGGTCAATAAAATAAGAATTAAGAGTCATATTCACAGAATGGTTGACAAACATGGTTTTGTTTATAATATGGATGAGTTAATTGTTAATTTGGTGTGGATAATTTTTAAGAGGGTTTTAATAGTTCTACCTTAACCACACCCTATTACGAATCCTAATGTGATCCCTTTTTTTGTTGGTGAGGAAGACAATCGTTTACTCACTCAAGCCCCTACGGAGGATGAAATTTGGAACACTGTTAAAGATATGAATGGCGACTCTGTTGCTGGCCCTGATGGTTTTACTACCAATTTTTTTGTTAAAACTTAGGATATTATTAAATTAGATGTGGTTGAATCTGTGAATGATTTTTTTAATGGTAATCCTTACCCTAAATTCTTTCCTTCCACTAGTATTGTGCTTATTCCCAAAAACAATTCTACTATATACTCGAATGATTTTAGACCTATTAGTCTTTATACTTTCTTTAATAAACTTGTAGATAACATCATTGCTTCTAGAGTAATGCTCATCTTTCCGAGAATCATCTCCTTCTACCAAACTGCATTTGTGAAAGGCAAGAGGATTTTTGATAATATTTTACTGGCCCAAGAGATGGTTCATGATATTAATGCCAAGGTACTGGAGGTAATCTTATTTTTAAACTCAATATTACTAAGGCATTTGATAATTTGAACTGGCAATTTCTTTACAATGTGTTATCTATGTTTGGTTTTAATCAGTCTTTCATTATGCTTATTAAGAATAGTATAAAAATTTTTTTTTCTATGATCATTAATGGTCGTAACCAGGGTTTTTTTAAATCTGAGCATGGGCTAAGACAAGGGGATCCATTGTCTCCTTCTCTATTTATTATTGCTATGGAATAACTCTCCAGAGGTCTTGAGGATCTTTATAGAAGGTATCCTAACCTTCTCTTTTGTACTGCTTGTGGTATACCTATTACTCATCTCAGTTATGCTGATGACTTTATCATTTTCTCGAATGCTTATATTAAAAATGTTAAAATACTTGTTCAATTTCTGTCACGTTTCCAGAATATTAGTGATTTATTTATTAATAGGGATAAGAGTAATTTATTTTTTATCAAATCAGTGAATAGTAGCAGGAATTAGTAAGATTAGAGAGTTGTGTGGCTTTAATTCTACTTTGCTTCCTATTAAATATTTAGGCACCCCTCTTTTTAAAGGAAGAAAAAAAAATCATTTGTTTGAAAATATTTTCACTATCTTCGAAAGGAAACTTCTTAATTAGTCATCTAGTTTCTTTCTTTTGGGGGAAGGTTGGTTTTGATTAAAAGTATTTTAAGTTCTATTTCTATATTTATATTTCACACTTTGCAACTTTCCTCCACAGTTTGTATTAGAATGGAAAGAATGCTCAATAATTTTTTTTGGGGAGCTAAAAACAATAAGTCTTGTATCAATTGGACGACTTGGAACAAAGTTTGTGGGGTTTTCAATGAGGGTTCTTTGGGTTGGAAAAATATCCTTGACATCGTGTGTTAAAATGGGCTAATGTCTTGTGCGGTTGCTGCTCGTTAGTGATGCTATGTTCTCAGAAATATTGGATGCTTCTGTGCGGCAACGTAAGCATCAAAAACGGGTCTCCCACGATACAAATCTCACTTAAACTGGAACTAAACGTGAGTGCTAGCGAAGAGGAGCAGGATCAGGAACGGGAGTGGGAGCCTCCTCCTACTCATCCCCCTGAGGTTCCCCATCCCCTGGGTGGAGATGAGTAACTGTGAAGGATATTCAAAGGAGTTATTTGAGTAGCAGAGAGTGTGAAGGTCGTGAACGAGCAGGATATTGAAGATTGTATTTGGTTTTCAAGATATAGGCTATAAGATGTCCTTAGCAAGGTTGGGTTCTCCTATGGCCTGGATTGTGAAAGTTATTAAATGATCAATGTATCGAAAGATTAGATCAGTAGTATTAAATTCTCTCCGGGCAATGATGAAAAGGTATCAGAGAAAGCAGAGGAGTGATGTGGATTCGTCCCCGGCTTTTGGATATAATGGAGGTGCGAAGGACGATGCTGAATTGTTCTCTAGCATCTTTGATTAAAGATCTAGTCTCTCCAACATAAAAGGTGTGTTGGTTTGGCAAAGAAAATGGTTTGCCGTAGACCAGTCAAAAATCAGATTCTGAAACGATTATGTGCAGCTTATCCTTGGTGGTGGATAGCTGCAATAGTTCAGCCAGTCCGCTGATATGTGATCTCGACGGGCGTCGATTCACATAGGGGTCAGTGTTTAAGATAGTTGCTATTTGAATGCTTTATATTTTTGCAACTTATATAGTTTTGATGTGATTCAAACATTATTGTCAAATGTGTAGTTATCTCCTAACAATTTTTAAAGATTTGTATTTGCTCTTGTGTGTACTAACAATTCAGGAAATCAAACTCCAGACTACTAAGACTTCAATCAAATTCAAAATGAAAACTTTGTGATAATTGAAGCTTGTACTTTTCTTTGATTTTAATTTGAAAAGGAGAGATGTGTTGTAATTGGTGAATAAAACATTACACAACACATAAGGAGATCAAAATAAAATTTATACTGATCGTACGGGATGATTATTCAGATCGTTACGGGAGGATCCAGACAGTTATCTCCTATTGAGCACATGGAAGACTAGGATCTAGCTTGAAAAATTTTTCTAAGTCCTATTCGTCCAGGTCGAAATTAAATATGTCCAGGACGACTTGGCCCTCTGTATTTTGTCCAGACGAAATTAATTATCGTCAGAAAACAAGTTGATCTCTGTATAATTTCGTCCCAAGACAATTAATTTTCGTCCAGAACGATTGAGTCTCTCGTATAAAATTTCGTCCAGACGAAATATTGATCGTCAGTAAATGAGTTGCTCTCTGTTAAAATTTTTTGTCCAGACAAATTAATTATCGTCCAGGACGATCTGGTCTCTAGTAAAATTTTGTCCAGACGAACCAATTTTCGTCTAGATGGTAACGATATAGTAAGCGTTTTGCAGCATGTTTCTAGAATACAGACCTAGTAATAATAACCAGTTTCGTACCGGACAAAACTTTAGTTCATACGGGACGATCAGCATGTACGAAGACATTTCGTACACATATTACAAATAGGGTCGTTTCAAAGCGTTTAAGTAAAATCGTCCAGGACGTCCATAATCATACGGGACGATCCATGATGTACGGGACGATCCATAACGTACAAAATTGAAAACTTGCAATTTTTGTGCAATTTTTCTTGTCTTTTTATAAATAGTCCAAATTAGACTGCCACCTAATATTTTTGTCATTTGATCTTCGTGCCTCTTGATGAGAATAGCTAAGGAGAGAGTGTGAGTAGTGCATTCAAGGAGGATTCCCTACACTGGAGCGTGAGGCTTCACTTGGGAGTTCAATGGTAAGAATCTCTACTTGTGATATTAGGATTACTTCACTCTTTTCCTTCTTCCCTTCTAGATTTCTTGTGAGAAGTCTGTAAGGGATCCGGTTCGCTGCTGACACTTAGAGAGTGTGAATAGCCGAAGGGTTCACTGCCTACACTTGGAGTGTGTGAATAGCCGAGGGTTCGCTGCCGACACTTGGAGGTGTGAATAGACCGAAGGGTTCGCACTGCATCCACTTGGAGGTGTGTATAGCCGAAGGGTTCGCTACTAACACATTGAGAGTTGTGAATAGCCGAAGGGTACGCTGCCTACACTTAGAGAGTGTGAATAGCCGAAGGGTTCTCTGCCGACACTAGGAGAGTTTGAAAGGACGTATGGTTCTCTGCCAACACTGAGGGATTGTGTAAAAGGACGACCGTTTCTGCCGCACTGGGTAGTGGTGAAAAACGTAGATGGCTACATATGTGAAACCGAAAACACCTGAGGGTTACTCTTTTACATAGACCCCACTGTTTGATAATATTTCTTTTTGATTTCTGGAAAACACGCATGTCTACTTTCTTACAGTCACTTGATTTTTGTTGTGGATCCTAGTCATGGAAGGTTATACATAAACCAACTAGATTTAGTGATGGAGTTGGGTAGAAAACACCTTTTTATAGATTAGACTATAGAAGAACATGACTTAGCATAACTAAATGCAAAATGTCCTAAATAGCTTCTTTTGTGCTTTAAAATATGAAGACTACATGCGGGTTTTTACTTGCAAAAGTGGGAAGGACATATGGGATAGACTATTGTATAACTTATGAAGGGACTAGGGGTTAAGCAATCAAGACTCAATATCTTGTTACTGACTATGAGTTGTTCGCATGAAACCTAAATGAATATATTCTGTACTGTACACAAGATTCACACAAATAGTACTTCTTTGCATGCCTTGGTAAGGAATTTAACTAATACTGAAATGGTTAATAAGATTCTTCATTGTTTACCTACTGCTTATGATGCTAAAATTACTTGCAATTACGAGTCTAAAGATATAAACATATATTCTATTGACAAATCTTCTTGGTTCACTCATTGCTTTGAGCAAGGAGTAAGTCAAAAAAGATTGATGCAGGTGAACCATATAAAAGGAGAAGAATATATACACTAAAGGTGGAAGAGTCAGAGAGTTGAAACACTTCACAACCTGAGGATGAAGATGATATATGCATTTGAGTGACTAGCAATTCAGAAGCTTTTTAAAGAGGAAGCAGGAAGAGACGCCAGCAATGGAATAGTAGATAAGTTTAAAAGAAAGGCAAGGTTTCTAAATGAAGTAATTTATTTATGAATGCAGGGAAACCAGGTCATATCAAGACTGAATGCCCAAAACTTACAAAGCCACTCCTAGCAAGGAAAGGATAGAGGAGAAACCAATTGTAAAGAAGGGCAAGAAGAAGTTTCAAAGAGCTTTTTGGGTGGACTCAGCTTCAGACTCATCTGAGACTGAAAAAAAAGAAGAAGTCCACAACCTTTGCTTGATGGCATATAACGTTGAAATTAGATCAAGAAGAGGTATGTGACTTAACCTATGATGAATTGTTTGAAGTTTCTGAACACATGCATGATGCATATAGGAAAATAAAAAAAGGCACATGTAGTTTAGAGCTTATACTGGAAGAGCTTAAAAAGAAACCGAAAATCTTAGGAAAGATCATGCTTTAATAGATGACAACCACATGAAACTACTTGATGAATATGATGACTGAATAAAATTTTTAGAATTTAAAATCTTCCCTATGCTGAACTTGAAAAAGATTTTAAAATTTTAAGGATGAAACTGAGAGCAAAAACATATTGAATCAATATACAAATTGAATCTGGAAGATATGGAATTCATTTTATAAATTATAATAAGAGCTCTCGAGGATAATAGGAATCCCCCTAAACTTGAAGATTTTACAAATCCAAAATATATATCCTAAATTTATGAAACCTTAGAGACAATCAAATGGAGAAAATTTTAGGAATATTTATCCTAATGTTTAATGTAATAATTGTGGATTTTTGGGAACATATAGCTCACACTTGTATTTTGAGATAAATCTAATTGTGTGGTGACCTAAGATGCATAAACCTAGACATATCATACATGCATCTGATTATAAATTGCTAAAAAGGTGAACCCAAACTTGTTGGGTATCCACAGGTCTTATATTTTGAGAGTTTGCAGGAGTGCACTCACACAAGACCTCAGGGGAGCATAGGTACTGGACGCGGATGTTCAAAGCATATGAATGGAGATATTGCTCAATTCATAATGCTGGAAGCCAGGAGTGGAAGGCAAGGTTAAACTTGGAGTATAATACCACAAAGAAAGTGATTGGATCTGGTATGATTGGAAACTTCAAAACTTTTTTATAGTTAATATGTTATTAGTTGAAGGCTTAAAGCATAATTTGTTAAGTATAAGTCAGCTATGTATGGGATATAATGTAAATTTTTACATAACTAGCATCATATTAAGCCTAAATGGGAAAGAAGTTTTAAATGGAAAAACAGGGTAGTAAACAATTGTTTTCATGCTAGATTTGAATTCTATTCAATCTCCTAACTGCTTTTTTATTTAAAAAAAACTAAGTTTCTGATGATCTTGGCTTTTGGCATAGGAGACTTGTCATTCTAGTATGAAAAACCTAGGAGAATTACCCAAAGAACTTAGTGAGAGGTATACCAAAACTAGACTTTACTAAGGACACCCTTTGTGATACATTGTCAATTAGGAAAACAAAGTGAGTCCTCTTTTAAATTCAATAAAGAACTTTGACAGTTAACCTTTAGAAATTCTCTCACATGGTTCATTTTTTGGACCAGTAGGAACTGTAGTCTAGGAGGGAAGGTATACGGATTGTTATAGTTGATGATTTCTCAAGATTCACCTGGGTTAGATTTCTTTTTCATAAACGTGAATCATTTGAGGAATTCAGAATTTTTCAACTTGGATTCAAAGAAAACTTGGATGTGAAATAATTTCTTTACAAAGTGATCATGGAGGAGAATTTGAAAATGAAAAATTTGAATAATTTTTGTAGATAAAAAGGGATGATCACAATTTTTTCTGCCTAGAACCCCTCAACAAAATGGGGTAGTTGAAAGGATAAAAATAGAACATTTATAGAAGCCGCTCGAGCAATGTTGGACAGAATACTTACTTTCTAGATATTTTTGGCTGAGGCGGTTAGCACTGCATGTTATGTTCTGAATAGGGTGAATGTAAGATCAATATTAAATAAAACAACCTAGAGTTGCTAAAGGATAGACACCTAACTTGTTTCATTTGCATGTTTTTGGTTGCAAGGTGTTCATTCATAATAATGAAAAATCTGCCTTAGGAAAATGATCCAAAATCAGAAGAAGAAATTTTTGTTGGATATTCAAGTGTTGGGAAAATCTTATAGGGTATATACAAAAAGAACTTTAGTCATTGAAGAAACCACACATGTTGTATTTGATGAATGTGGAAATTTGGAAGAGCCAAATGTGTTGAAGAAGAGATTGAGGAAATACTCCCAAAAGATTGAGATGATTTAAATTTGGAAAGAAAATGTGGAAGAAAATTTGGAAAGAGAAAACCTTTGCCTAGAGTTTGAGATTTTCTAAAAACCACCCAAGAGAATGATTATAGGTGAACCTAGTGAGGGTGTTAGAACTAGCGTGGATTTAAAACAAGGAAGTCAATCTTCAGTCTTTATTTCAATAAATAGAACCAAACTATATTGATCTAAGCACTATTGATAGAATTTTGGATATTGGCCATGCAAGAAGAGTTGAATCCATGTGTATAAAATAAGTTTGGAATTATAAGGCCAAAAGACAAAGTGTTGTTAGAAGACCAAGTGGGTGTTCAAAAAATAAAATGAATGATCAGGAGTAGTCATTAGAAATAATGCTAGATTTGTTGCTAAGGTTATAATCAAATTGAAGGAATTGATTTTGAGAGACCTTTGCCCCTTGTAGCAAGACTTGAAGCAATAGGGTTTTACTTGCCTTTGCCTGTTTTAAAGGTTTTAATTGTTTCAAAGGGATGTCAAAAGTGCCTTTTTATTAATGGGATAATGAAGAAGATATTTTTTGTAGAAACAACCTCCAGGCTTTGAAAATCAAAATACCCAAATCATGTTTTTCAAAGTTAAAAAAGGCATTATATGGATTGAAACAGGCACCTAGAGCTTGGTATGGAGGATTGAGCTACCTTCCTACTTAAAGATCTTTTGAAAAAGGAAGTGTGGATTCAACTCTCTTTTTAAGATAATTGGAAAGGATATCTCATTGTTCAAATTATTTGTTGATGATATCAATTTTTGGATCTTCAAATAAAAATCTTTGTATGATTTTTCTAAAACAATGGAGTAGTGAATTTTGAAATAAGTCTAATGGGGAGATTTAAATTTACTTTCTAGGATTTAGCATTAAGAAAACTTGAGAGGAAGGTACATTTCTTAGTCAAACTAAATATATATGGACGTCCTCAAAAAATATGAAATTGACATTGCTAAACTGTTAGTACACAATGAGTTCCTCAGTTCATTTGGTAAGGACCTAAGGGAAAATCTGTTGATCAAAAGAATTATAGAGGGATTATTGGATCTTTGCTTTACTTGAACTGCTAGCGACCAGATTATTATGTTCAGTGTTTGCTTATGTGTCTAGATTTCAATCAGATCCAAAAAGAATCACATTTGACAGCAGTGGAAAAGGATTTTAAGTATACTTACTAGGAACTCAAAACTTAGGAATTTGGTATCCTAAGTTTGCTCTTCATTTGAAATTGTTGGTTATTCAGATTCTGACTTTGTGGCTGTAGATGTGGATAGGAAAAGCACTTCTGAAACATGTCAATTCATTGGAAATTCTTAGTTTCTTGGTCCAGTAGAAAACAAAATTCAGTAGTCCTATCACTGCAAAGCAGAATACATTGGCATTAGGAAGTTGTGTGGATAGTTACTTTGGTAAACAACAGTTGATGATTTGATTTAACTATAGGCACTATTTCCGATTTTATATGGTCAATACTAGTGCTATTTGGCATTTCCAAAATTCCTATTCAACATTCTAGAACCAACACATTGACATAGAGGCATCATTTTCATAAGAGATCATGTATCCAAGGAGATATTTGAAACTTACACAATGTTTCAACTGGAAAATCAACTTGCAGACATTTTTACGAACCTTTATGCCTTTGATACCTCTCAGTCATATAGAACAAGGTTTGGTGTTATTGATTTGGAATGGCTTAAATAAAAAAAGTTTTTGCAACATTAGATATTTATGGTTTTCTTAGTTATTTGTTTTATGTTTTGGATTGATATTTTTGTGATTTTTGTGTGTTTGTATATGAGTTTAATTTTAGAGTCTGGTTTTTGTCTTAATTTCTGGGTTTTGAATGTTTAGTTTGTTTTAGTTGATAAAAATTCAAAAATCCAAAATGTGTGGAAATTGTCGGGACGAACTTTTTTGTACTGGACGATGTGTATAAAATTCAGTTTTGCGTGATGTAAACGTTTTGTAATAGTTTTTTAATGTAGTTGTCTGTACGATTTTATGACGTTCGGCAAAATTTTTTTTCAAACATCGGGACGATTGAATGCAGCTTTTGAATAATGGATAAGACAGTTTTAAATGTGAAGTTCGTCCAAGACGAACTTTTTGTTCGTCCCAGAACGAACAGACGTCGATTCATAGGCGGGACGATTTCCAACTGACATTAAAACGAATTAATTTTTTTATCGTCGTTGTACGATTTTTTTTGTCTGTACGATCCGGTCAAGCTCAAAGTCTGTACGCAAAGGACCGCATCGTAAATTGTGTTGATTATGAAAAGCCATTTCGTTTTGAGAATTGATAGTCTGTACAAAATTTTTTCGTCAAACGAATGATAATTTTTGTCTAGGACGAACAGGTTTCGTCCAGGCCAGGAAACGTCGTTTCTTTAAATAAGAAGGCTTCCATCTCAACAATCACAACTCTAAATTCACTTTCAATCCCTTTCAACTTCAAATCGACAATGGCCTCCTCAAAGCAAGAGACAAAAGGTGTTGGCGAAGAAAACTCCACGGATTTTCGAAAACTTCCGGTCAAATGCAAATGAGGAATCCTTTCTCGTTTTGCCTATGCCAATTACACCTTCTCGCATTCTGATTCAAAGCGGAGATAAATTTCAAGGTAATGCACACCTTTTTGTTCCACCCATTTGGATTCATTCTTTCTCTCGTCCCACCTTACAAACAAACAAACCTTTCTCTATTTCCTAGCCAACTGAGTTTTAATTCCGACCACTCCTCTATTAAGTTCTTTTATTTTCAAAACAAAAAGTTGAAATCACCAAGCACGATCATAGGTGCCTTTCTAAGCTTAAGAACTGAAGGTTATAGAGCACACACTCTTTTGAATGAAGACACTTTCAAAATGGTATGAAGTCTATAGGGTGTTAGAGAAAATGACCTAACATATCAGGTTGCTAGAGTTTACAGGAATGAACCAGAAATGCTCGAATCATCCAGACATCTTTGATCTTCAATCATTCCTAAAGCTGGTGATAGGATCAATATTACCCCCTCCTTTCTGTTGTGCTTTTTTGATTATGGATCGTAAGCCTATCGATGAAGCCCAACTTAATCCTAGACCATCTTTGTGGGCTTCAGAAATTAGGCATGACAGAACAGAGAGAAAAAGGACATCTCATTAGGACACTTATTACATACATTTTGGAAAAGAAATACAACTTAGTGCATCCTGATGGATCATACGAAGAGCCGGTCTTCTACAATGATGCCATTCAGAGCTATTTTTAAGGAGGAAAAAGGAAAAGTACATGCCAGTGCTTCTAAAGAAGAAGAAAGAAGGAGAGCAAACTTTGCACCTCATTCAGATTATCATTGATTGAGAAATTTGATAGACTTGAGACACATGTGATCAAAGACTTGATCAAATTGATGCTAACAATTCTGCAGCAGCTACAGGACATTGTAGTATCAGAAATAAGTTCTTGAAATCTACTAATGTTTTGTTGATGGCCTCCTACTTCAACCTATTTGGTGGCATTCCCTCCTCCTCCTCCAGAAGAATAGAGAAATGAGAGATGATTTTCTTTATGTTTGTTGTATTTGTGTTTGTTTTATTGTTTGTTTTAGTATATTTGTTTTAGTTGTGTTTGTTGGTCTTTGTTTTAAATTTCAGTGGTATTTTCTTTTGTTTGATATTGTGAAATGTCCTGTAATCCCTTTTTCATAAATATCAATATATGTTGTAGTTGATTTAATTTTGGTTTTGTTTTTGAAATGTGTTTAGTTCTTATGTATTTCATTAGTCTTGTTAATCCTAATTGTGCTAAATTAGATTGTGATTTGAGTTAATTAATTAAAAAATCTTATCTTTCTAAATTTAAAATTTTGTTTATAACTTGTCATTATATAGAATTTTAATCTCATGTCTATTCATTTAGACTACATAAAAGTTAATATTTTATTGCAATTTTTGAGGTTTCCTTATTTTGTTTTCTTTGCTCAAGTGATTATTATGCACTTAGTATTTTGATAATTTTTAGATTATTGATCTTGAAAGATTGGTTCAATACTCTTGAATTGTACAAAGGTCATAATTAAAAGAAATGCACAAAGGTTCACAAATGTGAAAAAGAGGCACAAATAAGCCAATGTAAAAGATGCAACAAAAATGTGCCAAAAATTTAAAAAAAGATGCGCAAAGACGCCACATGTGGTATTTCTTTTCTTTCCAGATTCTTTCATCTCTTAATTTATTGATCTTATGTTCATTTATATTCTATTGAACTTTGAAATTAAAATTTTTATTCATTCTCTCTTGTAATGAATTTCTATATTCAAATATCTATAATTGAATACATGTTTTTGATAAATTTCTTCTTATATATGTTATATCACTTCTAAATTCTATGAATTTCTATGATATTACCTAATGTTATTTAGTTTTGATTGCAACATTATGTCAATCACCTTTAGATTAAATTTTCAAATGAATTTTATATAATTACTTTACATTTCTCGTCTATTTCTTCTTCACTTTTTTGTTGTTGTCAAAAAGGGGGAAAATTTGTGTTTGTTTGTTTTTGTTTTTGTATTCTGATTTTGTGTGTGTCATTTGCTTGTGATTTGTGTCATTTGGTCATTTGGCTTGTGTATTGTCTGATTTTTTTTTATTTTTTATTTAAATTAAAAAATAAAAAAATAAAAAATTGTGTTCTTTGGTCAAAAATGCTCCTTATTTTCATGTTATTCATCAATTCAGGGGGAGTTTAGGAGATTTGTTTTAAATTGAATTGAATCATACAAAACAAATTGTTTTGCCATCAATCAAAAAGGGGGAGATTGTTAGATAGTTGCTATTTGAATGCTTTTATTTTTTTGCAACTTATTAGTTTTGATGATTTCAAACATTATTGTTTCAATGTGTAGTTATCTCCTAACAATTTTTAGAAGATTTGTATTTGCTCTTGTGTGTACTAATATTTTCAGGAAATGAACTCCAGACTACGAAGTACTTCAATCAAATTCAATATGAAATACTTGTGAATTTGAAGCTTGTACTTTCTTTGAATTAATCTGAAGGGAGTCATTAATTGAGTGAATAAAACATACACACACATAAGGAGATCATATAAAATTTATACGTTCGTACGGACGATATCTAGATCGTACGGGACGATCAGCAGTTATCTACTATTGAGCACATGGAACGAATAGGAAATGCTTGAAAAATTTTTCTAAGTCCTACATTCATCAAGACGACTTGGTCTCTATAAAATTTTCGTCTAGACGAAATTAATTATCGTCAGAAAATTAATTGCTCTCTGTAAAATTTTCGTCCAGACGAAATGTAATTATCGTCCAGGACGATTGTGTCTCTGTAAAAATTCAACCAGACGAAATTAATTATCATCTAGAAAATGAGTTGCTCTCTATAAAATTTGTTCGTCCAGACGAAATTAGTACGTATAGAAAAGTAGATTGCTCTCTGTAAAATTTTTTGTCCATACAAAATTAATTTATCGTCCAAGACGATCTGGTCTTTGTAAAATTTTGTCCAGATGAACCTAGTTTCATTCCAGACGATTAACGATCTAGAACGGTTTACAGCAGTTTCTAGAACCGACCTATATATTAACCGTTCGTACGACGAACTTAGTTCGTACGGGACGACAGCGTGTACGAAGACTATTCCTACACATATACAAATGGGTTGTTTCAAAGCATTTAAGTAAAATCGTACGGACGACCACGATCGTACGGGACGATCCACGATCGTACGGACGAACCACGATCGAACGGGACGATCCACTGCGTACAGAATTGAAAAACTTGCAGTTTTTGGGCGGTTTTTCTGTCTTTTGTAAATAGACCAAATTAGACTGCCACCCAATCTTTTTATCATTTGATCTTCGTGCTCTTGAAGAAAGCAAAGGAGGAGAGTGTGAGAGTGCATTCAAGGAGGATTCCTACCACTGGAGCGTGAAGGCTTTCACTTGAGTTCAAAGGTAAGAATCCTACTTGTGATTAGGATTACTTCATCTCTTTTCCTTTCTTCCTTCTTAAAGTCTTGTGAGAAGATCTGTCAAGGGTGATCCGGTTCGCTGCTACACCTGGAGAGTGTGAATAGCCGAAGGTTCGCTGCCTACATTGGAGAGTGTGGAATAGCCGAAGGGTTCGCTGCCATACTTGGAGAGTGTGAATAGCCGAAGGGTTGACTGCCTCACACTTGGATGAGTGTGAATAGCCGAGGGTTCGCTGCCTACACTTGGAGAGTGTTGTAATAGCCGAAGGGTTCGCTGCCCTACCTTGGAGAGTATGATAGCCGAAAGGGTCTGCCACACTGGAGTGTGTGAAAGGACGACGGTTTCTCTGCCGCACCGGGTTATGGTGAAAAGAGTGTTTTGTAAGGTTCTCTCGCCCTTGCTAGGTGCAAAAGAAGAGAGAGTCACTATTGTATTTAGTGCAATTACTCAGAGGGTGGCTTAGGGAGTGGATTGTAGGTCTGTTTTAGACCAAACCATTATAAATCTGGTGTCATTTTACTTTACTATTTTTACATTTCCGCATTTTATTTTATTTTTAAGAACTCTGTGGTTAAAAAACATTTTCTAGAAAAACTCAAAGACAAATTTTCATTTCGGTTTCAATTTAAATTCAAGAGGGATTAAAATTTTTAAACTACCAATTCACACCCCTCTTGTAGCCTTGGGACATTTAACTTAGGCTTAACAACCTAAATAACTAGACCTAACAGTCAGGGGCTGTGGAAAGTAGAATTTATATAAAGATTTTGCATAAAATTCTAACAGAAGTTTTTGAAAAAAAAGGGACAGTGAGGGAAGAATGAAACAGAGAGAATATGAGCAAATAGATTATTACCGGTTATGAACGGTGGCATGATTGATGGTTCTGGAAAGGGTGATGCCACATTCTTGTAACGACAGTAAGCTGCTTGTCCTCCACTTCCCTGAATTGAGGGTCCATGAGTGGCCCTCGAGAAACTTTCAGAAGCTTCTCGGACGCCCTTCCCACTAGCCTAGCAAGAAATCTGTAAAGAGAACACAAAGAGGAAGTAGGTTAAGGTGAAATAATGGCTGGAAATGGCCTGAATTTAAAGAAACGGTTCTATATCGTCCAGGTGATCGAATTACGTCCAGGACGATCGAATAATGTGTCTAGGACGAATTTGGTTCAATATTGCGTACAGGCCGATTGGTGTCAAAAGGCGGTTCGTATCGGCCGGGCTGATCCGATATCGGCCAGGACGATTAGACACAACGTGATCGTCTCGAGGAGTCAAGCCGGACGACGTTGGAAATAGCAGATCGTTCGTGCCGATTTAGATGTATCGTCAAGGACGATGCACAATAATATTCGTATCCGACCGAAGTTAAATGTTTAAATACTGTGCCATCGTGTATCGTCCAGGACAATAGTGGATGGCGAGGACGATTGTCCAAATAGGTCCATTTTTAGGATTCTAAATGTGCTGACACTTGGATCGTCAGGATAATCTAGTGTATAGGCAGGACGATGACCATAAATGAATGGATAGGATGAAAAATGCTATCGGCCAAGATGATAAAAAAGGATTGTAATAGAGTTCGGTCATAATCACAGAAAGATAAGGGATCGTCCGGGACGATGAGTTACAGAAAGACTCAGAAAAAGGTCAAGCATAAGGAGATTTTGAAGAGAAATGGTCCTATCTTTCAGGAACAATATAGGAATTGGCCAGGACAATGATGACAAGAATTTGAAAATCAAGGAAAGATGGAGATGATCAGAGAAAAAACCCTAAATGAAAATGAAAAACAACTAAAAACAACAAACACAAAAATGAAGGTTTTTGGTTTTTTAATTTTTCTATTTTTTTTATTTTTTTTTTTGTTTTTAAAAAAGTAACTATGACAAATTTCCTCAAATAATAAATTTTAAAGATTTGGATCAATGAGTTAAACAATTTCATCAATCTAAAAACGGTAGATAAATCGATCCTGTTTAACCCTACTCAGACTTCTTCCAGGATAAAAATGTCTTTTTGAAAAACAAGAGGTTCTAACTCAGAATAAATTGGATAAAAAGAAGTTCCGTTCAAAACTTGGTTACAAACAAAATATCTTAAAATAGTATACCAAAGTAATTTGGTCTCTTTCATGGAATTTGAAATCAGCTTTGAATTATCAAATAACCCATGAGTCTTCTAAGTTTAAAAAGTTTTGAAAGAAGGATAGCTTGCATTTAGTGGGTCTCATTTTATGCCTTTTGTCACTTGAATTGGCTCTTTGAGCATCTTTTATTTTTTTGATACACTTTGTGTATATAATTTTTTTTCAATTTGGCGTCAATGGCCTTTACCTTTTTAATTTTTGCAAGCTAAAAACTCTTTAACAAACCCTTTAAAAAACGTTTCTTAGTTGTGATTATATCTCTAGATATTAGAGAAGAGGGGCTTCTTTCTAACAATGAAGAGAACAAGCACAAAATGAAAATCAAAATCATATGTTATGTTCAACGGCAAGATTTCAATTAACTTGAAGGATATATAAGAACTTTTGATCATATATATAAGATAGACTATTGTAACAAGAAGAAAAAGATCTTAATTTCAAAAATCATTTGTTAAAATGAGATAGACTTTTTATTTTAGAAAGAAAATTATATCACCAAAAGAGGGTTTAGAGGGAGGGAAACCATCAACGATGTTTTCTCCCTTAACCGATTTAAAAATGCTAATCATTGTCCATAAATCTCCAAAGTTTTAAAAAACTAGGAAAAAATCACATAAAGAAACTAAAGAAAAAATGACTAGAACAACTAAACAAAAAAAACTTAATAAAGATAAAACATAGCATACTCCAATATATAATTCATGAATTTGTTTAAGCAGCAAATTTTAAGCAGTTTATGCATTGCGTAGCCTCCATTTGTCCAAGTATCCTCATGCTCTCACGCGGTCTTGGTGAGAGCAATCCTAACAAGAATCAACAACTATCAGATTTAGGAACCCAAATAGTTTGGGTCCCTTTTTAAAAAAGAGAGTGTAATGCATGTGTGCTATGCTGTGAATTATGCAATTTTGGTCTCCACACCCAGTGTGTAACTACGGTGAAATAGGCAAGTGTGTGAGTTTATGTCCTAGCATGCCACATAAAAAACTCTAACCCAAGAAAAAATATTTCTTACGTGACTTGAGTTATATAATGCCTCTTCCTAGATTTTGGTTTGGATTCAAAGTGGGAGTCTTCCAATTTCTCTTAAGTGAGACCAAATCATTTTTATGCCTCAGGTTATTATTTTTTTAAGACATCATTATCAACCTCAAATCTTTTTCTATCTCCTTAGATTTCTTTAAATAAAATTTAAGTAGGTGTGTGAAAACTTTTAATGCTTCATGCTCATCAATTAATTCCAAATGCTTTTTTTTAAATCATCAAATTCATTCAAGTAGGTGCCATGTGATTTAAATCAATTGTAGAATGATATTTGAGAATAATTTCATATTCTTTTTGTAAATTCAAAAGCTCTAACTTTAAACTAGCATGAGTCTTCTTGAGTTTTTTGTATGAGGTATGGTATTTTCTCACAAATTTCTAACATTGATCATAAGTTTGGTTTACATACCTCTTCATCATTCTTTGCTCAGATGATCTTCCCCATTAAGCACAGGTTTTTTGTTATCTCTTGCTCAGGTTCTTGTCTTAGAGGAATCTGATGCAGATTCTGCCGAATTGCTTTTGAACCTTTTCTTGTCCTTCCTGAACTTGGATTTCTCCTCATCCTTTCCTTTTCTTTGCTTGAGTGATCTTGAAGTGTAGGACAATCGACTTTACCATGTCCAGGCTTCTTGCATTCATAACAAAATAACATTAGAAGATCCTTTAGAATATTTGTTTTCCTTACTTTTCTCCATGTGCTTTTTGCTTCTTCCTTAGAAGTTTCTGAATGTGCCTTGAGATGAAGGAAACTTCATCGCTCTCGACCCGAATGAATCGGAGTCAGATTTGTGTGCCTTTAGTGCCACCATTTTCTCTTTCCTTTTCTCACGACATCAAATAATTTCTTTGATTCCACCCCTTGCTCATAGCAATGAGTGAGCCAAGTATGTTGTAACTCGAATACATGTTCAAATCCTTAGATTCAATTAGTAGTGAATTTTAGCATCAAAAGGGAAGGTAAAGCATCGTTAAATCTTGTTTACGTTTTTCAAAGTTCGGTTCTCTTCCTAAGGCAGCAAAGAAGTAACTAAATATGAGTAAATCTCGATACATTTTAGAAATGATTCACGAGGTTTCATATGAAAAAGTTTGTAGTCATGCAGAGAATATTTAAAGGATTGTTATTTAACTCATTAGTGCCTTCACAAGTGAAACACAATTATCCCAAATTTCTTTACCAATTTTGCAACTAGGAAACAAGCATGTAATCTTCTGATTTTAAAGAACGAAAAAAGCATTAAGACATTTTGCATTCAATGAGCCAATCCCTATCAATCTAAAGTCCATTCAGTAAAAGGAATGTGGAACAGTAATGCCGTTAAGTTACCAGTTGGAGGTGTGAACAACCAGTAACACAGCATCCACATGATAAATTAGTAGATTGTAAAAATATAGACATGCTGTTTTCCAAAAATAAATGGATATTATCAAATAAAGGGGGTGGGTAATAGAATACCCTTCCGGTTATTACAGATTCCCAAAGTTAGCCATGGATAAAATTTAAAAAGTTTTCAAACTTAGTTTTATGATCCCGCTCTAATACCACTTGAAAGTTCGTTAGGGATGTTAAGCCCTATAGAATGGCCCAAGGCTAACCAAGAGGGGGGTGAATGGTATTTAAAAATTTCTTTAAGCAAAGCACGAATGCAAACCAATCACCACAAAAATAAGTGCGGAAGAAAATAATGCGGAAGCAGTAAAAAAATATAGTATACAAAGATTTTATAGTGGTTCGATCAACTCGCCTACATCCACTCCCGGGGCGCCCTCCGAGTATTGCACTACAATCGTGACTCTCCTTTGCCCCAGACCTAGAGCGGAGAAGTCTTTACAACACCCTATTTTGCCACACCCCCGGCAAGGCAGAGAATTTCCCCTTTTGCTTCCTCCTAAAGCAGGCAGAGAATCTCAATCGCTTGCTGGACTTAACTTCTCCCACCCTTCAAGGACAAGAGACTCTAGGGGAAGAAGTGGAACAATGCTTGGAGCAACCTCTTGTGAATCCCTCATAAGCTCCCCCTCACAAGATCCTCTCTCTCTCTCTCTCCTTTAGGTTTTCTCAGGTCAAGTAGCAGCCAAGGATGTTCAAAAATGTGAACTAAAGCTTAAATAGAAGAGCTTCAAAGGAGCTCATTATATTGCAAGTACTGACTATATCGTCCAGGACATATGGAAAATCGTCTTGGCCATTAGTACAAATCCCATGAGATCGGCCAGAGCATCGCCTGAATGCAAACTGGACGATTAAAAATTGGCTTTCATCCCGGACGTATCTCACAATCGTCCCGCCGATCAGTTTCAAATCATAGGAAAATTATCCAGAGTATCTCCTAAATTCAAGCTGTCGATCCAGATCGTCCAGCACATGCACCTGAAATTTATAACTGGTCGATATTTACTCGTCCAGGAGCACTAAGTATTTTAGAAATAGATCATCCTGACGATCCTGAGATCGTCCAAGATGATGTATGTTCAATCTACCTTAATTACTTCCTGATGCGTCTGTTCATTCAAGGCATAATTGTGAAATATCGTCTAGGATGTCCAATATCGTCCTGATCAATGCCAAATATATGAATACTTAATTATTTTATGGTGGCAATTTATTTCTGTTTGTAGCCTATCGTCCTTACCGATACATGTAATCTCCTGGCCGATATACTAATGATGCTGGCGTAACTTAAGAATCCTGTTTAGAACTTCTATTTTGAACTCGATCGTCCAGGTAGATAATAATATCATCCTGGCCGACTGTGTAGTAAAAATAGAGATTCTTAACTCTCTCAAGTGTGTGTGTAGTGTTACTTAACATCAGTAACTTCAAATATTTACAATTGATCACAAAAAGGAAAAGAAAATTACATACTGACTCACCCTTAATCTACCCAAACTGTAGCTGATTCTGATTTTCATCGTCTTTGGGTCCTGAAAAGTCAAGGAAAATGGCAGTTGTAGTGAAACAAGATTTGTTTGTGTATCATCCAAAATTTATAATTCAAAAATAGGTTTTGTAACATGATTGACAAAGTCTGCACATTTCTTCCGATTAGATCAACAGATCCGAAGGATAAGTTAGCTCAGATTTTTATGTTAAAAAAAATTGTCATATTACATGGTGTATCAAAAGTGATTATATAGGATTGGGATGGTAGGTTACCTCTTTGGAGAGGTATTCGCAAGGATTTGATAAAAGTTGCATTTCATACGCTTTTTCAACGCAGACTGATGGACAGTCTGAGAGGACTATTCAGGTACTGGAAGTATCTTCTGAGATATGTAATTTGAATTTTGAAAGGCAATTGAGAAGATCATATCCCATTGATTGAATTTGCTTATAATATATGTTATCAGTCCAGTAATTGTATGCACCGTAATGAAGTTTATATGAAAGAAAGTGTAGAACTTCTTTGACCTTGATAAAGGTGGGAGATAGATGACAAGTGATGGGTTTCAGGCTTTGTGGTGATACTGTGATGAGATCAATCTGATTAAAAATAGATTTGATCATCTGCACAAGATAGATAGAAGAAATATTACAATCAAACATGCAAGATTGATTGAATTTCAAGTTGGTGACTTTGTATATGTCTAAGTCAGCCACTATGAAAGGTGTTAGCAGATTGGAAGTGTAAGCAAGTCAGTTCAAGGAATGTTCTACCTTTTGAGATTATTGAAAGGGTTGATATTTTTCTTATAGGTTGTTATTTACTGATCAGATGTCTGATGTACCATAATATGTTTCACGTATTCCTCTTTGGAAAGTGGATATCTGACTCTAGAAAGAGATTTTCTGATGATGATGTTGAGGTTCAAGCAAATCTATAGTAGAGTGAAGAACCGGAAAAGATTTTGGCATATGATGTAATATGTGAGAAGGTAAACAGATTCATATGGTTAAAGGTTCAGTGGAAGTTCAGAACGGCCAAAGTGGCTACTTGGGAGAGGAATCAGATTGAGGCCATTATATCCAAGTCTATTCTGACTCTGTTTTGCTTTTGGAATGTCGAGGATACATTTTTCTTAAGGTGGGTAGATTTGAGAAACCTTAAACTTTCAAGTTATTTTTTGGAAAATAAACCTTTTTTGTGCAGTTAGTCTGTACGAATCATCTATTGAACTGAAATTTAAAAATTGTATGATTAGTCTATATGAACTGTCTGTAAGAACTGTGTATAGTGCATGTTCGTTTTCGTAAACTGTTATTCATTCTGTACGAATGAATAATTTTTTTTGCCAGAGGCCCATTATCTAGGGACAAAACAAATATCATCAGTAAGGAACGGGTCTGAGGACATGACAGAGTCGATCATCCCCAGAAGAATGTAAATTTTGTTCGGACGATTTTAGATATCTTTTTATGAAGTGGTTTGATTCATTTTGAAGAGAGAAAAAGAGGAGAGAGAAAGATAAGGGTAAAGAGGAAGAAAAGCCACATTTTGGGCGACTTGATCCATTTTCGTATGTCGCCGCAGTTGGGAAAGTTGATCAACTCAAGAGTTAGACCATTACCTATTCAATATTTAGTAAGTTATGTTTGATGGATTTTCTGATTAAATTTTATTTCGTTAGCAAAAATATGGATATAACTTTGCACCGGGTAATAACTTTTTCCGTGTAACTTTTTTGTATGTTGTAGAGATTATAATTTCGCTACATTTTGATATATTTTTTGAAAGTTTTTCATCGATATATTTGATTCTATGGGGTTTTTATCAAATAGATTAAATTATTGGGATGTTTGAAAAATTATTGCTTCAGTTAATAATAAGCTTGCAATAATTTTTTACACGATCTTTAGTAAATTTGGTTAATTTTTGAAAATGTGAATTTTTGATACGTTGAATTTCTCTTATCTATACGTATACAATATGATGATATTTTGATCACAATCTGGATTTTTTCAAATACTGTGATATGATTTGATGTTTGATGTGATTTAAATGATATCATAGGGAGTTATAACGGAGTTGGAATCTTTTAGAGATTCTGTCTATATTAGGGAAGAGAGGCATAACGGGTCTGAGAATCCTTTGAGATTCTATCTGGGTTTGGAATATGAAAATGAATTCTGATTTGATAATTTTGTATATTGATATGTTCTGATGTTGTAAGCATAAAAGGGATGCATAAGGAGCCATAATCCTTTGAGTTTGTCTGTGCAGGGAAGGGAGGCATAAGGGGCCAGAATCCTTTGAGAGATTCTGTCTGGGTCTAGAGAAATGTGAATTGAATCTGATATGAAATGTGTATTTATTCGATATGAATTTTTATTCAGTTCTTCTATATATGTTATTGAGTTCATCTGATTATTGTTATGTATGAATATCCTAATCCGTTTGATTTATGTCCCCGTACGAATGTTTGAATTATGTCTGATTGTCTGATTTTTGTACGATATCTGCATTCTATCTGATTATTATGATTTCTATTTATTACTTGAATTTTGTACGAACTATTTGAATTAAACTATTTTTAAAGGCTTTTGTGATGTATTTCGAATGAGAGAATATGGGAAGTTTAGTGATCAGTAGTGTAGTCTTACTGAGCGGTTAGCTCACTGTGGTTACTTCATAGTTTTTAAGTTTTGGGAAAGGGAAGGAAGTTTTGGACTATGCGTTTAATATCTGATTTGAAGTCATAGGTATTTTTGTTCTATTGATTCTTGTACGGGTCATGGCTAGTTTGCTTTTTTGTTTATGTAATTTTTTATATATTAGCCAGCACGTAAGTATTGATTATTTTTGAAATAAAATAAAAAAATTATGGATGAATTTTCGGTATATTTGGATGCTTGTAGTCGCTCTGTGGTTATGTATTCCTTGTGTATTGGAAGCAGTCTGAAAGTAAATTGCCAAAGCTAGATCATGGGTTATTCGTCGTGACCTAACGCGATGGGTTCATTCTCGATGGGTTGGGTCCGTGACACTGTGTTTCTTTCACCTTCGTGTCCTCTCCGCTGTGATATCATGCGCTTTTCTTTTTTTCCCGGCTGGTGTTCATTTTTTTTCTGTTCGGCCCTGTTAGAGCTACGAGCAATGGCGGGGCTCATCGTCGACGCCTTGTGGGGAATTTTGCCTCCTAGGTCATGAAATAAAATTAAGGGATTTTTTAGCTTGGATCTTGAGGTTCTTCTCCCTCCTTAATCGCATTCCTTTAAAGTTGTTCTCTCTGGTTCTTCGGCAGGTGATCCCTACTACTCTACTCGATCTATATTTAATGTGTTCCTGCTGTTATGCTTTTGGATGATGAAGTTCTGAAACTTGCACACCTTTCGTTTACTCTGGTTTCTAAATTTGGGATCCGACGGCCTAATCTGAACGATACGTGCTTTTTTCGGTAACCTTAAGCTTTGGGGTTTTTATTTGGTTGGTCTTTGAATTCCAAACACGTTGCAGTCCAGCTATCCATTGATCTTGATTATAGTCGTGGTTTTGCCCGTAGATCTTTATTTCTACTTAACTGTCAAATGCGTATTTTGATAGTGGCATCCCCCTTTCTTTTATGTTAAAGAAGAATCCGTATTATGCCTTTGGATTTCTTTTCCTAATTTTAGACTTCATTTTTCAACGCTAAAGTTTTACATGCCCTCGGATCGATTTTTAGCCACCCCTTGCAAATCAATCAAGTTTACTGCTTCAAGAACCCATCAGTTAGTGGCTAGGGTTTTTAGTTGAAGTTGATATAACTAAGGAACATGCTAAGGAAGTTTGGGTTGGATCTTAAAGGCTTTTTGGTTACTTACAAAAGGTGGATTTTGAAAATGTTCCTGATTTTGGCAATCATTGTCAAATACCCATGGTCTATGCGATTCCTCATTATTTCAAAATTACATCCGGATCTTAAAAAAAGTTTCCAAGAACTCCATAGGAAAGGTGTCACAACAGAACTTCTAACGAGAAGGTTGATGTCCTGATTTTCTTGAATCAGGATGAGACCAATCCCCTGGTGAGAAGGGTGGAAATGAAATTTCATTATTTTGAATAATTTGATGGTTTTGGACAATACTCCCAGCATTTCACCTATGATAGTGTTTCTAATGATAAACTATTTGAGTTCGGTAAAAAAACTTCCTAATATTTTTGTTCTATTGATTACATGCTTCAAAATGAGAGAACCCCTCCTTTTTGCTTAATGTGGATAACTAATGAAAATTATATTGTGGAGGATTGTGAAGAAGGGGAATTATTCTCAATTAAAATATCTTGGCCCTATTTAGTGGTTCACATTATAATAAGGAGAATGTGGTAATGTCCCAATATTGCCTCTTCATCTGCTCTATTTGAGAAGTGGTTCTAAAATATTTGAGGAGGAAGGAGCCTTTAAGGTACAAAGAAAAAAGAAAATGGCAAAGCTCCATTACCTGATATACCTATTCTACTATTGGGTCCTAACTTATTACTAAAAGTTCATATGATTAAGCCCATTATTTGGAATTTGTCGAGGGGATTGGGGGGTCTGATTCCTTAAGATCCGTGGTGGGAACTTTTGTTGTGCTGCACAACTAGGCTTTGAGTAGAAAATCCTCTAAACTTCATAGTACAGCTCACTTCTGATGAGTATCTGATACAAGATATGGAAAAACTTCGATTGGAGGTGATTTCTTCTACTGATGGGGATTCTGGTATAGTGAATCAGATGATTATTCAGCCCTCTTTAGAAGAAAAGATTAATGAGGCTCAAAAGTTAGATGTAGAATATTCAAAGTTAATTGATCAGATCAAATCTGGTAAGAGATCTGAACTATGAATTTTTGATTCTGGTATTATTTTCTGTAAGGATGCTTTGGGTTCCTCTGTTTGGAGATCTGAGGAAAGAGATTCTGTACGAAGCTCATTAATCAGGTTATACTATTCATCCAGGAAATGATAAGATGTACGGAGATATGAAAATCTTGTCTTGGTGGCCTGGATTGAAAAAGGACATAGCTGAATTTATTTTGAAATGTGAATCCTATCAACTAGTGAAGGCAGAACATTAGCAACCGGGAGGTCTTTTGCAGTCGTTGCCTATCCCTAAGTGGAAGTGGTAGGAGGTGACCATGGATTTTGCTATGGGTTTCCCTAGATTGAGGCAAGGACATGATGCTATTTGGGTGATTGTTGATCGATTTGAAAGTTCGTTAGGGATGTTAAGCCATA
Organism: Dendrobium nobile; assembly: GCA_022539455.1. Lineage (NCBI taxonomy): Eukaryota > Viridiplantae > Streptophyta > Magnoliopsida > Asparagales > Orchidaceae > Dendrobium > Dendrobium nobile. The sequence continues at coordinate 59,526,182 of CM039721.1, forward strand.
TAGAACTGGCCCAAGGCGAACCAAGAGGGGGGGGGGGGGGGGTGGGTGGGGGTGGGGGTGAATTGGTATTTAAAAAATTTCTTTAAGCAAAGCACGAATGCAAACCAAATCACCACAAAAATAAGTGCGGAAGAAAATAAATGCGGAAGCAGTAAAAAAATAAGAACACAAGATTTTATAGTGGTTCGGTCAACTCGACCTACATCCACTCCCCGAGGCGCCCTCCGAGTATTGCACTACAATCGTGACTCTCCTTTAGCCCCCAGACCTAGGCGGAGAAGCCTTTACAAACACCTCTTTTTTCCACACCCGGCAAGGCAGAGAACCTTCATCCTTTTGCTTCCTCCTGAAGCAGGCAGAGAACCTCGATCGCTTGCTGAAACTTACCTCTCCCAACCCTTCCAAGGACAAGAGACTCTAGGGAAGAAGAAGTGGAACAATGCTTGGAGCAACCCTTGTGAATCCCCTCATAAGCTCCCCCTCACAAGATCCTCTCTCTCTCTCCCTCTCTCTCTCTCCTTTAGATTTTCTCAAGTCAAGACAGCAGCCAAGGATGTTCAAAAACATTGAACTAAAGCACTTAAATAGAAGAGCTTCAAAGGAGCACATTAATTGCAAGTTACCGACTATATCGTCCAGGACAATATGGAAATCGTCTTGGCCGATTAGTACAAATCCCATGAGATCGGCCAGAGCATCGCCCTGAATGCAAACTGGACGATTAAAAATTGGCTTGATCATCCCGGACGATCTCACGATCGTCCCGGCCGATCAGTTCAAATCAGAGGAAAATTATCCAGAGTATCGCCCTAAATTCAAGCTGTCCGATCCAGATCGTCCAGCACATCGCCCTGAATTTATATTGGTCAATATTTATCGTCCAGGAGCAACTAAGTATTTTAGAATAGATCATCCTGGCCGATCCTGAGATCGTCCAAGATGATGTAATCGTATCAATCATCCTTAATTACTTCCTTGATTATCTAATTAATTAAGGCATAATTGTGAATATCGTCCAGGACAATCCAATATCATCATGGCTGATTGTCAAATATACAGAATACCTTAAGTATTTATGACGATAATTTCTTTCTATTTTGAGCCCATCGTCCTGGGCAATACATGTATCGTCCAGGCCGATATACTAATGATGGCTGACTTAACTTAAGAATCATATTTAGAACTTCAATTTTGAACTCGATCGTCTAGGACGATAATAATATCGTCCTTGCCAATGTGAGTAAAAACAGAGATTCTAACTCTCTCAAGTGTGTGTGTGTAGGGCTACTTAACATCAATCACTTCAAACGTTTATAATTGACTCAAGAAAGGAAAAAAGAAAATTATAATCTGACTCAACCCTAATCTACCCAAATTATAGCTGATTCTGATTTTTGTCCGATCTTTGGGTCCTGAAAAGTCAATAGAGAAAAAGGTAGTTGTAGTGAAACAAGATTTGTTTGCTATCATCAAAATTATAATCCAAAAACAGGTTTATAACAATCTCCCCCTTTTTGATGATGACAAACATATCAAAAATAAATTCTAAAATAGTAATGCAAAAATTGAATAATTTTTTACCATAATAAGTACAAACATACCAGACAAGTACAAAAATACTACTCCCCCTTTTGACATCTTAAAAAAGAGGAGGAAACTTCTAACTAAAGCAACCAACTAAAAAAACATAAAAAGAAAGCAATTAAAACAAGGAACTAAAACTAAAAGAACGAGGGATCCTGATCATCAGATGGAGGTGGAGGTGGTGGAGCCTGCTGAAAGTAGCCAGCTAGCATAGTAAACTGAGCATTGATCCAGGCTATGTCCTGGTCGTGCTGCTGCTGCTGGTGAGTAATGTAGTTGTTAAAATGGGCTAAGTCCTCTGTGCGGTGCTGCTCGTAGTGAGCTATGTTCTCAGAATATTGCTGCTTCTGTGCGGCAACGTAAGCATCAAAACGGGTCTCCCAACGATCAAATCTCTCCACTAACTGGACAAACTGTGAGTGCTAGCGAAGAGGAGCAGGATCAGGAACGGGAGGGAGCCTCCTCCTCCTCATCCCCCTGAGGTTCCCCATCCCCTGGGTGGAGATGAGTACTGTGAAGGATATTCAAAGAGTTATTTGAGTAGCAAGGAGGTTGAAGGTCGTGACGAGCAGGATATTGAAGATTGTATTTGGTTTCAAGAATATAGGCTATAAGATGTCCTAAAGCAAGGTTGGGTTTCCTCCTATGGCCTGGATTGTGAAAGTTATTAAATGATCAATGTATCGAAAGATTAGATCAGTAGTATTAAATTCTCTCCGGGCTATGATGAAAAAGGTAGTCAGAGAAAGCAGAGGAGTGATGTGGATTCGGTCCCCGGCTTTTGGAATAATGGAGGTGCGAAGGACATGCTGAATTGTTCTAGCATCTTTGATTAAAGATCTAGTCTCTCCAACATAAAAGGGTGTGTTGGTTTGGCAAAGAAAATGGTTTGCCGTAGACCAGTCAAAATCAAGATCTGAAACGATTATGTGCAGCTTATCCTTGGTGGTGGATAGCTGCAATAGTTCAGCACAGTCCTGATATGTGATCTCGACCGGGCGTCGATTCACATAGGAGGTCAGTGTTAAGATAGTTGCTATTTGAATGCTTTATATTTTTGCAACTTATATAGTTTTGATGATTCCAAACATTATTGTTCAAATGTGTAGTTATCTCCTAACAATTTTTAAAAGATTTGTATTTGCTCTTGTGTGTACTAACAATTCAGGAAAATCAAACTCCAGACTACTAAGACTTCAAATCAAATTCAACATGAAATACTTTGTGAATTTGAAGCTTGTACTTTTCTTTGATTTAAATTTGAAAGGGAGTGAGTGTAATTGAGTGAATAAAAACATACACACACACATAAGGAGATCAAATAAAATTTATACTGATCGTACGGGATGATATCAGATCGTACGGGAGGATCAGACAGTTATCTCCTATTGAGCACATGGAACGACTAGGATCTAGCTTGAAAAATTTTTCTAAGTCCTATTCGTCCAGGACGAAATTAAATATCGTCCAGGACGACTTGGCCTCTGTAAAATTTTGTCCAGACGAAATTAATTATCGTCAGAAAACAAGTTGCTCTCTGTAAAATTTTCGTCCAGACGAAATTAATTATCGTCCAGAACGATTGAGTCTCTGTAAAAATTTCGTCCAGACGAAATTAATGATCGTCAGAAAATGAGTTGCTCTCTGTAAAATTTTTTGTCCAGACAAAATTAATTATCGTCCAGGACGATCTGGTCTCTGTAAAAATTTTGTCCAGACGAACCAATTTTCGTCTAGATGATTAACCGAATTAGAACGGTTTTCAGCAGTTTCTAGAACCGACCTAGTAATAACCGTTCGTACCGGACAAACTTAGTTCATACGGGACGATCAGCATGTACGAAGACATTTCGTACACATATACAAATAGGGTCGTTTCAAAGCGTTTAAGTAAAATCGTCCAGGACGATCCATAATCATACGGGACGATCCATGATCGTACGGGACGATCCACTACGTACAGAATTGAAAACTTGCAATTTTTGTGCAATTTTTCTTGTCTTTTGTATAAATAGTCCAAATTAGACTGCCACCTAATATTTTTGTCATTTGATCTTCGTGCCTCTTGAGAGAATAGCTAAGGAGAGAGTGTGAGAGTGCATTCAAAGGAGGATTCCTACCACTGGAGCGTGAAGGCTTCACTTGGAGTTCAAAGGTAAGAATCTCTACTTGTGAATTAGGATTACTTCACTCTTTTCCTTCTTCCTTCTAGATTTCTTGTGAGAAGATCTGTCAAGGAGATCCGGTTCGCTGCCGACACTTAGAGAGTGTGAATAGCCGAAGGGTTCACTGCCTACACTTGGAGAGTGTGAATAGCCGAAGGGTTCGCTGCCGACACTTGGAGAGTGTGAATAGCCGAAGGGTTCACTGCCTACACTTGGAGAGTGTGAATAGCCGAAGGGTTCGCTACCTACACTTGGAGAGTGTGAATAGCCGAAGGGTACGCTGCCTACACTTAGAGAGTGTGAATAGCCGAAGGGTTCTCTGCCGACACTAGGAGAGTGTGAAAGGATGATGGTTCTCTGCCAACACTGGGGATTGTGTAAAAGGACGACAGTTATCTGCCGCACTGGGTAGTGGTGAAAAACGTAGATGGCTACATTCGAAACCGAAACACACCTGAGGGTTACTCTATTACTAGACCTCCACTGTTTGATAATATTTCTTTTGATTTCTGGAAAACACGCATGTCTACTTTCTTACAGTCACTTGATTTTTGTATGTGGATCCTAGTCAAGGAAGGTTATACAAAACCAACTAGATTAGTTGATGGAGTTAGGGTAGAAACACCTTTTATAGATTAGACTATAGAAGAACATGACTTAGCATAACTAAATGCCAAATGTCTAAATAGCTTCTTTTGTGCTTTAAAATCTGAAGACTACATGCGGGTTTTTACTTGCAAAAGTGGAAAGGACATATGGGATAGACTTTGTATAACTTATGAAGGGACTAATGAGGTTAAGCAATCAAGACTCAATATCTTGTTACATGACTATGAGTTGTTTCGCATGAAACCTAATGAATCTATTCTGACATGTACACAAGATTCACACAAATAGTCACTTCTTTGCATGCACTTGGTAAGGAATTAACTAATACTGAAATGGTTAATAAGATTCTTCATTGTTTACCTACTGCTTATGATGCTAAAATTACTGCAATTACAGAGTCTAAAGATATAAACATATATTCTATTGACAATCTTCTTGGTTCACTCATTGCTTATGAGCAAGGAGTAAGTCAAAGAAAGATTGATGCAGGTGAACCATAAAAGGAGAAGAATATTACACTAAAGGTGGAAGAGTCAGAGAGTGAACACTCACAACCTGAGGATGAAGATGATATTGCATTGATGACTAGACAATTCAGAAGCTTTTTAAAGAGGAAGCAGAAGAGACGCCAGCAATGGAATAGAGATAAGTTTAACAGAAATGGCAAGGTTTCTAATGAAGTAATTTATTATGAATGCAGGAAACCAGGTCATATCAAGACTGAATGCCCAAAACTCAAAGCCACTCCTAGCAAGGAGAAGGTAGAGGAGAAACCAATTGTAAAGAAGGGCAAGAAGAAGTTTCAAAGAGCTTTTTGGGTGGACTCAGCTTCAGACTCATCTGAGACTGAAAAAAAAGAAGAAGTCACCAACCTTTGCTTGATGGCATATAACGTTGAACAATTAGATCAAGAAGAGGTATGTGACTTAACCTATGATGAATTGTTTGAAGTTTCTGAACACATGCATGATGCATATAGGAAAATGAAAAAAATGCATGCTAGTTTAAGCTTATAACTGGAAGAGCTTAAAAAGAAACACGAAATTCTTAGGAAAGATCATGCTTTAATAGATGACAACCACATGAAACTACTTGATGAATATGATGACTTGAATAAAATTTTTAGAATTTAAAATCATCCTATGCTGAACTTGAAAAAGATTTTAAAAATTTTAAGGATGAATCTGAGAGCAAAACATATTGAATCAATTATACAAATTGAATCTTGGAAGATATGAATTCATTTTATAAATTTATAATAAGAGCTCTCGAGGATAATAGGAATCCCCCTAAACTTGAAGATTTTACAAATCCAAAATATTATCCTAAATTTATGAAATCCCTTAGGAGACAATCAAATGGAAGAAAATTTAGGAATATTTTTCCTAATGTTAAATGTAATAATTGTGGATTTTTGGGACATATAGCTCACACTTGTATTTTGAAGATAAAATCTAATTTGGTGTGGAGACCTAAGATGCATAAACCTAGACATATCATACATGCATCTGATTATAAATTGCTAAAAGGTGAACCCAAACTTGTTTGGGTTCCCAGGTCTAATATTTGAGAGTTTTGCAGGAGTGCTCTCACACAAGACCTCATGGGAGCATATGGTACCTGGACAGCGGATGTTCAAAGCATATGAATGGAGATATTGCTCAATTCATAACGCTGGAAGCCAGGAGTGGAGGCAAGGTTACACTTGGAGATAATACCACAAAGAAAGTGATTGGATCTGGTATGATTGGAAACTTCAAAAACTTTTTTATAGTTAATATGTTATTAGTTGAAGGCTTAAAGCATAATTTGTTAAGTATAAGTCAGCTATGTGATAAGGGATATAATGTAAAATTTTTACATACTAGCTTCATATTAAGCCTAAATGGGAAAGAAGTTTTAAATGGAAAAAGGGTAAACAATGTTTACATGCTAGATTTGAATTCTATTCAATCTCCTACTGCTTTTTATTTAAAAACTATTTCTGATGAATCATGGCTTTGGCATAGGAGACTTTGTCATTCTAGTATGAAAAACCTTAGGAGAATTACCCAAAAGAACTTAGTGAGAGGTATACCAAAACTAGACTTTACTAAGGACCACCTTTGTGATACATGTCAATTAGGAAAACAAGTGAAGTCCTCTTTTAAATTCAATAAAGATCTTAGGACCAGTAAACCTTTAGAAATTCTTCACATGGATCTTTTTGGACCAGTAGGAACTGTAAGTCTAGGAGGGAAGGTATACGGATTTGTTATAGTTGATGATTTCTCAAGATTCACCTGGGTTAGATTTCTTTTTCATAAACGTGAATCATTTGAGGAATTCAGAAATTTTTCAACTTGGATTCAAAGAAAACTTGGATGTGAAATAATTTCTTTACAAAGTGATCATGGAGGAGAATTTGAAAATGAAAAATTTGAAAATTTTTGTAAGGAAAAAGGGATTGATCACAATTTTTCTGCACCTAGAACCCCTCAACAAAATGGGGTAGTTGAAAGGAAAAATAGAACATTAATAGAAGCCGCTCGAGCAATGTTGGCAGAATACTTACTTTCTAGATATTTTTGGGCTGAGGCGGTTAGCACTGCATGTTATGTTCTGAATAGGGTGAATGTAAGATCAAATTTAAATAAAACACCCTATGAGTTGCTAAAAGGTAGAACACCTAACTTGTATCATTTGCATGTTTTTGGTTGCAAGGTGTTCATTCATAATAATGAAAAATCTGCCTTAGGAAAATTTGATCCAAAATCAGAAGAAGAAATTTTTGTTGGATATTCAAGTGTTGGAAAATCTTATAGGGTATTCAACAAAAGAACTTTAGTCATTGAAGAAACCACACATGTTGTATTTGATGAATGTGGAAATTTGGAAGAGCCAAATGTTGTTGAAGAAGAGATTGAGGAAAACTCCCAAAAGATTGATAGATTAAATTTGGAAGAAAATGTGGAAGAAAATTTGGAAAGAGAAAACCCTTTGCCTAGAGATTTGAGATTTTCTAAAAACCACCCAAGAGAATTGATTATAGGTGAACCTAGTGAGGGTGTTAGAACTAGGCGTGGATTAAACAAGGAAGTCAATCATTCAGTCTTTATTTCAATAATAGAACCAACTAATATTGATCAAGCACTTTTTGATGAATTTTGGATATTGGCCATGCAAGAAGAGTTGAATCAATGTGTAATAAATAAAGTTTGGGAATTAACTACAAGGCCAAAAGATCAAAGTGTTGTTAGAACCAAGTGGGTGTTCAAAAATAAAATGAATGACTCAGGAGTAGTCATTAGAAATAAGGCTAGATTAGTTGCTAAGGGGTATAATCAAATTGAAGGAATTGATTTTGAGGAGACCTTTGCCCCTGTAGCAAGACTTGAAGCAATTAGGGTTTTACTTGCCTTTGCCTGTTTTAAAGGTTTTAAATTGTTTCAAAGGGATGTCAAAAGTGCCTTTTTAAATGGGATAATTGAAGAAGATATTTTTGTAGAACAACCTCCAGGCTTTGAAAATTCAAAATACCCAAATCATGTTTTCAAGTTAAAAAAGGCATTATATGGATTGAAACAGGCACCTAGAGCTTGGTATGAGAGGTTGAGCACCTTCCTACTTGAAAGATCTTTTGAAAAAGGAAGTGTGGATTCAACTCTCTTTTTAAAGAAATTTGGAAAGGATATACTCATTGTTCAAATTTATGTTGATGATATCATTTTTGGATCTTCAAATAAAAATCTTTGTGATGATTTTTCTAAAACAATGAGTAGTGAATTTGAAATAAGTCTAATGGGAGATTTAAATTACTTTCTAGGATTTAGCATTAAGCAACTTGAGGAAGGTACATTTCTTAGTCAAACTAAATATATTAAGGACGTCCTCAAAAAATATGAAATAGACATTGCTAAACCTGTTAGTACACCAATGAGTTCCTCAGTTCATTTGGATAAGGACCTTAAGGGAAAATCTGTTGATCAAAAGAAATATAGAGGGATTATTGGATCTTTGCTTTACTTGACTGCTAGCCGACCAGATATTATGTTCAGTGTTTGCTTATGTGCTAGATTTCAATCAGATCCAAAAGAATCACATTTGACAGCAGTGAAAAGGATTTTAAGATACTTACTAGGAACTCAAAACTTAGGAATTTGGTATCCTAAGTTTAGCTCTTCATTTGAAATTGTTGGTTATTCAGATTCTGACTTTGTAGGCTGTAGAGTGGATAGGAAAAGCACTTCTGAAACATGTCAATTCATTGGAAATTCATTAGTTTCTTGGTCCAGTAGAAAACAAAATTCAGTAGTCCTATCTACTGCAGAAGCAGAATACATTGCATTAGGAAGTTGTGTGGCATAAGTACTTTGGTTAAAACAACAGTTGATTGATTTAGGATTAACTATAGGCACTATTCCGATTTATTGTGACAATACTAGTGCTATTTGCATTTCCAAAAATCCTATTCAACATTCTAGAACCAAACACATTGACATAAGGCATCATTTCATAAGAGATCATGTATCCAAGGGAGAAATTGAACTTACACATGTTTCAACTGAAAATCAACTTGCAGACATTTTTACGAAACCTTTAGCCTTTGATACCTTCAGTACATTAAGAACAAGGTTTGGTGTTATTGATTTGAATGCTTAAATAAAAAAGTTTTTGCAACATTGATATTTATGTTTTCTTAGTTTATTTGTTTTTTGTTTTGGATTGAATTTTGTGATTTTTGTGTGTTTTTAATGAGTTTAATTTAGAGTCTGTGGTTTTTGTCTTTATTTTCTGGGTTTTGAATGTTTAGTTTGTTTTAGTTGATAAAAATTCAAAAATCCAAAATGTGTGGAAATTGTCCGGGACGAAATTTTTTGTACTGGACGATGTGTATAAAATTCAGTTTGCGTGATGTAAACCGTTTTGAGAATAGTTTTTAATGTAGTTCGTCTGTACGATTTTATGATCGTCCAGGACAAAATTTTTTCTCTCAAACATCGGGACGATTGAATGCAGCTTTTGAATGGATAAGACAGTTTTAAATGTGAAGTTCGTCCATACGAACTTTTTGTTCGTCCAGACGAACAGACGTCGATTCATAGGCGGGGACGATTTCCAACTGACATTAAAACGAATTATTTTTTATCGTCTGTACGAATTTTTTTCGTCTGTACGATCGGTCAAGTCAAAAGTCTGTACGAAAGGATGCATCGTAAATTGTGTTGATTATGAAAAGCCATTTCATTTTGGAAGAATTGGATCGTCTGTACAAAATTTTTTTCGTCCAAACGAATGATAATTTTTGTCTAGGACGAACAGGTTTCGTCCAGGATGAACGTATCGTTTTCTTTAAATAAGAAGGCTTTCCAACTCAACAATCACAACTCTAAACTTCACTTTCAATCCCTTTCAACTTCAAATCGACAATGGCCTCCTCAAGCAAGAGACAAAAGGTGTTGGCGAAGAAACTCCACAGGAATTCTTCTGAAAACTTCCTGTCAAAAGCAAATGAGGAATCCTTTCCTCGTTTTGCCTATGCCAAAATTACACCTTCTCGCATTCTGATTCAAAGCGAGATAAATTTCAAGGTAATGCACCTTTTTGCTTCCACCCAGTTTGGATTCATTCTTTCTCTCGTCCACCTTTACAACAAACAAACCTTTCTCTATTTCCTAGCCAACATGAGTTTTAATTCCGACCACTCCTCTATAAGTTCTTTTATTTTCAAACAAAAAGTTGAAATCACCAAGCACGACATAGGTGCCTTTCTAAGCTTAAGAACTGAAGGTTATAGAGCCCACACTCTTTTGAATGAAGACACTTTCAAATGGTATGAAGTCAATAGGGTGATTAGAGAAAATGACCTAACATATCATGTTGCTAGAGTTTCAGGAATGACCAGAAATGCTCGAATCATCCAGCACATTCTTTGATCTTCAATCATTCCTAAAGCTGGTGATAGGATCAATATTACCCCACTCCTTTCTGTTGTGACTTTTTTGATTATGGATCGTAAGCCTATCGATGAAGCCCAACTTATCCTAGACCATCTTTATGGGCTTTCAGAAATTAGGCATGCAGAACAGAAGAGAAAAAGGAACATCTCATTAGGACACTTAGTTACATACATTTTGGAAAAGAAATACAACTTAGTGCATCCTGATGATCAATACGAAGAGCCGGTCTACTACAATGATGCTTCCTTCAGAGCAATTTTTAAGGAGGAAAAAGGAAAAGTACATGCCAGTGCTTCTAAAGAAGAAGAAGAAGGAGAGCAAACTTCTGCACCTCAATCAGATTATCATTGATTGAGAAATTTGATAGACTTGAGACACATGTTGATCAAAGACTTGATCAAATTGATGCTCAACTTCTGCAGCAGCAACAGGACATTGGTAGTATCAGAAATGAAGTTCATGAAATCAATACTAATGTTATGTTGATGGCCTCCTACTTCAACCTATTTGGTGGCATTCCTCCTCCTCCTCCAGAAGAATAGAGAATGAGAGATGATTTTCTTTATGTTTGTTGTATGTGTTTGTTTTAATGTTTGTTTTAGTATTTGTTTTAGTTGTGTTTGTTGGTCTTTGTTTTAAATTTCAGTGTATTTTCTTTTGTATTGATATTGTGAAATGATCCTGTAATCCTTTTTCATAAATATCAATATATGTTGTAGTTGATTTAATTTTGGTTTGTTTTTGAAATGTGTTTAGTTCTTATGAATTTCATTAGTCTTTTTAATCCTAATTGTGCTTAAATTAGATTGTGATTTGAGATTAATTACATTAAAAAATCTAATCTTTCTAAATTTAAAATTTGTTTATAACTTGTCATAATTAGAATTTTAATCTCATGTCTATTCATTTAGACTACATAAAAGTTAATATTATTATTGCAATTTAGATGTTTCCTTATTTTGTATTTCTTTGCTCAAGTGATATTAATGCACTTAGAAATATTTGAAATTTTAGATTATTGATCTTGAAAAGAATTGGTTTCAATTACTCTTGAAAATTGTACAAAGAGTACAAAAATTAAAAGAAATGCACAAAGGTTCACAAATGTGAAAAAGAGGCACAAAATAAGCCCAATGTAAAAAGATGCACAAAAATGTGCCAAAAATTTAAAAAAGATGCGCAAAGCGCCACATGTGGTAATTCTTTTCTTTCCAGATTCTTTCAATCTCTTAATTCAAATTGATCTTATGTTCATTTATATTCTATTGAACTTTGAAATATAAAATTTTTATTCATCTCTCTTGTAATGATTTTCTATATTCAAATATCTAAATTGAATCATGTTTTTGATAAATTCTTCTTACTTATAATGTTATATCACTTCTTAAATTCTATGAATTTCTATGATTTACCTAATGTTATTAGTTTTAGATTGCATACCTTATGTCAATCACCATTTAGATTAAATTTTCAAATGAATTTTATATAATTACTTACATTTCTCGTCTATTTCTTCTTCACTTTTTGTTGTTGTCAAAAAAGGGGGAAAAATTTGTGTTTGTATGTTTTGTTTTTGTATTCTGATTTTGTGTGTGTCATTTAGCTTGTGATTTTGTGTCATTTGGTCATTTGGCTTGTGTTATTGTCTTGATTTTTTTTTTATTTTTATTTAAATTAAAAAAAAAAAAAAAAAATTGTGTTCTTTGGTTCAAAATGCCTCCTTATTTTCATGTATTCATCAATTCAGGGGGAGTTTAGGAGATTTGTTTAAATTGAAATCATACAAACAATAATTGTTTTGCCATCATCAAAAAGGGGAGATTGTTAAGATAGTTGCTATTTGAATGCTTTATATTTTTGCAACTTATATAGTTTTGATGATTCCAAACATTATTGTTCAAATGTGTAGTTATCTCCTAACAATTTTTAGAAGATTTGTATTTGCTCTTGTGTGTACTAATATTTCAGGAAAATCGAACTCCAGACTACGAAGACTTCAAATCAAATTCAATATGAAATACTTTGTGAATTTGAAGCTTGTACATTTCTTTGAATTAAATCTGAAAGGGAGTCATTGTAATTGAGTGAATAAAAACATACACACACATAAGGAGATCATATAAAATTTATACTGATCGTACGAGACGATATCAGATCGTACGGGACGATCAGACAGTTATCTCCTATTGAGCACATGGAACGAATAGGAACTAGCTTGAAAAATTTTTCTAAGTCCTATTCATTCAAGACGACTTGGTCTCTATAAAATTTTCGTCTAGACGAAATTAATTATCGTCAGAAAATTAATTGCTCTCTGTAAAATTTTCGTCCAGACGAAATTAATTATCGTCCAGGACGATTGAGTCTCTGTAAAAATTTCAACCAGACGAAATTAATTATCATCAGAAAATGAGTTGCTCTCTATAAAATTTTCGTCCAGACGAAATTAGTTATCGTTAGAAAACGAGTTGCTCTCTGTAAAATTTTTGTCCATACAAAATTAATTATCGTCCAAGACGATCTGGTCTTTGTAAAAATTTTGTCCAGATGAACCAGTTTTCATCCAGACGATTAACCGACTTAGAACGGTTTTCAGCAGTTTCTAGAACCGACCTAGTAATAACCGTTCGTACCAGACGAACTTAGTTCGTACGGGACGATCAGCGTGTACGAAGACATTTCATACACATATACAAATAGGGTCGTTTCAAAGCATTTAAGTAAAATCGTACGGGACGATCCACGATCGTACGGGACGATCCACGATCGTACGGGACGAACCACGATCGTACGGGACGATCCACTGCGTACAGAATTGAAAACTTGCAGTTTTTGGGCGGTTTTTCTTGTCTTTTGTATAAATAGTCCAAATTAGACTGCCACCCAATCTTTTTATCATTTGATCTTCGTGCCTCTTGAGAGAATAGCAAAGGAGAGAGTGTGAGAGTGCATTCAAAGGAGGATTCCTACCACTGGAGCGTGAAGGCTTCACTTGGAGTTCAAAGGTAAGAATCTCTACTTGTGAATTAGGATTACTTCACTCTTTTCCTTCTTCCTTCTAAATTTCTTGTGAGAAGATCTGTCAAGGAGATCCGGTTCGCTGCCGACACTTGGAGAGTGTGAATAGCCGAAGGGTTCGCTGCCTACACTTGGAGAGTGTGAATAGCCGAAGGGTTCGCTGCCGATACTTGGAGAGTGTGAATAGCCGAAGGGTTCGCTGCCTACACTTGGAGAGTGTGAATAGCCGAAGGGTTCGCTGCCTACACTTGGAGAGTGTGAATAGCCGAAGGGTTCGCTGCCTACACTTGGAGAGTATGAATAGCCGAAGGGTTCTCTGCCCACACTAGGAGAGTGTGAAAGGACGACGGTTCTCTGCCGCACCGGGTAGTGGTGAAAAGAGTGTTTTGTAAAGGCTTCTCCGCCTTGCTATAGGTGCAAAAGGAGAGTCACTATTGGTATTAGTGCAATACTCAGAGGGTGCCTCTAGGGAGTGGATGTAGGTCTGGTTTTAGACCGAACCATTATAAATCTGGTGTCATTTACTTTACTATTTTTACATTTCCGCATTTTATTTTTAATTTTAAGAACTCTGTGGTTAAAAAACATTTTCTAGAAAAACTCAAAAGACAAATTTTCATTTCGGTTCAATTTAAATTCAAAGAGGGATTAAAATTTTTAAACTACCAATTCACCCCCTCTTGGTAGCCTTGGGACATTAACTTAGGCTTAACAACCTAAATACTAGACTCAACAGTCAGGGCTGTGAAAGTAGAATTTATATAAAGATTTGCATAAAATTCTAACAGAAGTTTTGAAAAAAAAAGGGACAGTGAGGGTAAGAATGAAACAGAGAGAAGTATGAGCAAATAGATCTATTACCGGATATGAAAGGTGGGCATGATTGATGGTTCTGGAAAGGGTGATGCCACATTCTTTGTAACGACAGTAAGCTGCTTGATCCTCCACTTCCCTGAATTGAGGGTCCAGAGTGGCCCTCGAGAAACTTTCAGAAGCTTCTCGGACTCGCTTCCCACTAGCCATAGCAAGAAATCAGTAAGAGAACACAAGAGAGGAAGTAGGTTAAGGTGAAAATAATGGCTGGAATGGCCTGAATTTAAAGAAACGGCTATATCGTCCAGGATGATCGAATAATCGTCCAGGACGATCGAATAATCGTCTAGGACGATTTGGTTCAATTATTGCGTACAGGCCGATTGGTCAAAAAGGCGGTTCGATCGGCCGGGCTGATCAGATATCGGCCAGGACGATTAGACACAAGTGATCGTCTCGAGGAGTCAAGCCGGACGACCGTTGAAATAGCAGATCGTTCGTGCCGATTAGATGTATCGTCAAGGACGATGCACAATAATTAATCGTACCGACCGAAGTTAAAATGTTTTAAATCTGTGCCACGTGTATCGTCCAGGACAAATAGTGGATCGGCGAGGACGATTGTCCAATAACGGGTCCATTTTTAAGGATTCTAAATGTGCTGACACTTGGATCGTCCAGGATAATCTAGTGTATAGGCCAGGACGATGACCATAAATGCATCGGATAGGATGAAAATGCTATCGGCCAAGATGATAAAAAAGGATTGTAATAGAGTTCGATCATATCAGCCAGAAAGATAAGGGATCGTCCGGGACGATGAGTTACAGAAAGCTCAGAAAAAGGTTCAGCATAAGGAGTTTTGAAGAGAAATTGTCCTATCTTTCAGGACAATATAGGAATTGGCCAGGACAATGTGACAAGAATTTGAAAATCAAAGAAAGATGGAGATGATCAGAGAAAACCCTAAATGAAAATGAAAACAAACTAAAAAACAAACAACAAAAAATGAAGTTTTTGGTTTTTTAATTTTTCTATTTTTTTATTTTTTTTTGTTTTTAAAAAAGTAAGCATATGACAAATTTCTCAAATAATTAAATTTTAAAGATTTGGATCAATGAGTTAACAATTTCACAATCTAAAAACGGTAGAAAATCCGATCCTGTTTACCCTACCTCAGACTTCTTCCAGGATAAAAATTGTCTTTTGAAAACAAGAGGTCTAACTCAGAATAAATTGGATAAAAAGAAGATCCGTTCAAAACTTGGTTACAAACAAAATATCTTATAAAATAGTATACCAAAGTAATTTGTCTCTTTCATGGAATTTGAAATCAAGCTTTTGAAAATATCAAATAACCCATGAGTCCTTCTAAGTTTAAAAAGTTTTGAAAGATAGGATAGCTTGCATTTAGTGGGCTCATTTTATGCCTTTTGTCACTTTGATTGGCTCTTTGAGCATCTTTTATTTTTTTGATACACTTTTGTGTATATAATTTTCTTTTCAATTTGGCGTCAATGGCCTATTACCTTTTTAATTTTTTGCAAGCTAAAAACTCTTTAACAAACCCTTTAAAAACGTTCTTAGTTGTGATTATATCTTCTAGATATTAGAGAAGAGGGGCTCTCTTTCTAACATAAAGAAGAACAAGCCACAAAATGAAAATCAAAATCATATGATAAGTTCAACGGCAAGATTTCAATTAACTTGAAGGATATATAAGAACTTTTGATCATATATATAAGATAGACTATTGTAACAAGAAGAAAAAAGATCTTAATTTCAAAAATCATTTGTTAAAATGAGATAGACTTTTTATTTTAGAAAAGAAAATTATATCACCAAAAGAGGTTTAGAGGGAGGGAAACCATCAACGATGTTTTCTCCCTTTAACCGATTTAAAAATGCTAATCATTGTCCATAAATCTCCAAAGTTTTAAAAACAAGGAAAAATCATCATAAAGAAAACTAAAGAAAAAATGACTAGAACAACTAAACAAAAAAAACTATAATAAAGATAAAACATAGCAATACTCAATATATAATTCATGAATTTGTTTAAGCAGCAAATTTAAGCAGTTATGCATTGCGAGCCTCCATTTGTCCAAGTATCCTATGCTCTCACGAGGTCTTTGGTGAGAGCAATCCTACAAGAATCAACAACTATCAGACTTAGGAACCCAAATAGGTTTGGGTCCCTTTTCATAAAAAGTAGAGTGTAATGCATGTGTGCTATGCTGTGAATTATGCAATTTTGGTCTCCACACCCAGTGTGTACTACGGTGAATAGTGCAAGTGTGTGAGTTATGTCCTAGCATGCCACATAAAAAACATCTAACTCCAAGAAAAATATTTCTTAACTGACTTGAGTTATAATGCCTCTTCCTAGATTTTGGCTTTGGATTCAAAGTGGGAGTCTTCCAATTTCTCTTAAGTGAGACCAAATCATTTTTATGCCTCAAGTTATTATTTTTTAAGACATCATTATCAACCCTCAAATCTTTTTCTATCTCCTTAGATTTCTTAAAATAAAATTTAAGTGAGGTGTGTGAAACTTTTAATGCATCATGCTCATCAATTAATTCCAAATGCTTTTTGTTTAAATCATCAAATTCATCAAGTAGAGCCATGTGATTTAAATCAATTGTAGAATGATATTTGAGAATAATTTCATATTCTTTTTGTAAATTCAAAAGCTCTAACTTTAAACTAGCATGAGTCTTCTTGAGTTTTTTGTATGATGTATGGATTTTCTCACAAATTTCAAACAATTGATCATAAGTTGGTTTACATACCTCTTCATCATCTCTTTGCTCAAGATGATCTTCCCCCATTAAGCACAGGTTTGTTATCTCTTCCTCAGGTTCTGTCTTAGAGGAATCTGATGCAGATTCTGCCCAGAATGCTTTTTGAACCTTTTTCTTGTCCTTCCTGAACTTGGATTTCTCCTCATCCTTTTCCTTTTCTTTGCTTGAGTGATCTTGAAGTGTAGGACAATCGACTTTCACATGTCCAGGCTTCTTGCATTCATAACAAATAACATTAGAAGATCCTTTAGAATATTTGTTATCCTTACCTTTTCTCCAATGATGCTTTTGCTTCTTCCTTAGAAAGTTTCTGAATTGCCTTGAGATGAAGGAAACTTCATCGCTCTCAGACCCGAAAGAATCGGAGTCAGATTTGTGTGCCTTTAGTGCCACCATTTTCTCTTTCTTTTTCTCACCGACATCAAAATTTCTTTGATTCACCCCTTGCTCATAAGCAATGAGTGAGCCAAGTAAGTTGTCAATCGAATACATGTTCAAATCCTTAGATTCAATTATAGTAGTGATTTTAGCATCAAAAGAGGAAGGTAAGCATCGTAAAATCTTGTTTACTTTTTCAAAGTTCGAAAGTTCTCTTCCTAAGGCATGCAAAGAAGTAACAATATGAGTAAATCTCGAATACATTTTAGAAATTGATTCACGAGGTTTCATATGAAAAAGTTTGTAGTCATGCAAGAGAATATTTAAGCGGGATTGTTTAACTTCATTAGTGCCTTCACAAGTGAAACACAATTTATCCCAAATTTCTTTACCAATTTTGCAACTGGAAACAAGCATGTAATCTTCTGATTTTAAAGCACAGAAAAAGCAATTAAGACATTTTGCATTCAATTGAGCCAAATCCCTATCATCTAAAGTCCATTCAGTAAAAGGAAGTGGAACAGTAATGCCGTTAAGTTTACCAGTTGGAGGTGTGTAACAATCCGTAACAAGCATCCACATATGATAATTAGTAGATTGTAAAAATATAGACATGCGAGTTTTCCAAAAATAAATGGGATATTATCAAATAAAGGTGGTCGGGTAATAGAATACCCTTCCGGTGTATTACGATTCCCAAAGTTAGCCATGGATAAAAATTTAAAAAGTTTTCAAACTTAGTTTTTATGAATCCCGCTCTAATACCACTTGAAAGTTCGTTAGGGATGTTAAGCCCTATAGAATTGGCCCAAGGCTAACCAAGAGGGGGGGTGAATTGGTATTTAAAAAATTTCTTTAAGCAAAGCACGAATGCAAACCAAATCACCACAAAAATAAGTGCGGAAGAAAATAAATGCGGAAGCAGTAAAAAAATAAGAACACAAGATTTTATAGTGGTTCGGTCAACTCGACCTACATCCACTCCCCGGAGGCGCCCTCCGAGTATTGCACTACAATCGTGACTCTCCTTTAGCCCCCAGACCTAGGCGGAGAAGTCTTTACAAACACCTCTTTTTGCCACACCCGGCAAGGCAGAGAACCTTCCTCCTTTTGCTTCCTCCTAAAGCAGGCAGAGAATCTCAATCGCTTGCTGGAACTTACCTCTCCCAACCCTTCCAAAGGCAAGAGACTCTAGGAAAGAAGAAGTGGAACAATGCTTGGAGCAACCCTTGTGAATCCCCTCATAAGCTCCCCCTCACAAGATCCTCTCTCTCTCTCTCCTTTAGGTTTTCTCAGGTCAAGACAGCAGCCAAGGATGTTCAAAAATGTTGAACTAAAGCTCTTAAATAGAAGAGCTTCAAAGGAGCTCATTAATTGCAAGTTATTGACTATATCGTCCAGGACAATATGGAAATCGTCTTGGCCGATTAGTACAAATCCCATGAGATCGGCCAGAGCATCGCCCTGAATGCAAACTGGACGATTAAAAATTGGCTTGATCATCCCGGACGATCTCACGATCGTCCCAGCCGATCAGTTCAAATCATAGGAAAATTATCCAGAGTATCGCCCTAAATTCAAGCTGTCTGATCCAGATCGTCCAGCACATTGCCCTTAATTTATACTGGTCGATATTTATCGTCCAGGAGCAACTAAGTATTTTAGAATAGATCATCCTGGCCGATCCTGAGATCGTCCAAGATGATGTAATCGTATCAATCATCCTTAATTACTTCCTTGAGCGTCTGATCAATTAAGGCATAATTGTGAATATCGTCTAGGATGATCCAATATCGTCCTGATCAATTGCCAAATATATAGAATACCTTAATTATTTATGGTGGCAATTTATTTCTGTTTTGGGCCTATCGTCCTTACCGATACATGTATCATCCAGGCCGATATACTAATGATGGCTGGCTTAACTTAAGAATCCTGTTTAGAACTTCTATTTTGAACTCGATCGTCCAGGATGATAATAATATCATCCTGGCCGATGTGAGTAAAAATAGAGATTCTAACTCTCTCAAGTGTGTGTGTAGTGTTACTTAACATCAGTAACTTCAAATATTTACAATTGACTCAAGAAAGGAAAAAAGAAAATTACAGACTGACTCAACCCTAATCTACCCAAAATGTAGCTGATTCTGATTTTCATCCGATCTTTGGGTCCTGAAAAGTCAATAGAGAAAATGGCAGTTGTAGTGAAACAAGATTTGTTTGTTATCATCAAAATTATAATCCAAAAATTGGTTTGTAACATGATTGACAAAGTCTGCACATTTTCTTCCGATTAGACAAACAGATCCGATGGATAAGTTAGCTCAGATTTATGTTAAAAAAATTGTCATATTACATGGTGTATCAAAAGTGATTATATAGGATTGGGATGGTAGGTTTACCTCTTTGGAGAGGTATTCAGCAAGGATTTGATACAAAGTTGCATTTCAGTACGGCTTTTCAACCGCAGACTGATGGACAGTCTGAGAGGACTATTCAGGTACTGGAAGATCTTCTGAGATTATGTATTTTGAATTTTGAAGGCAATTGAGAAGATCATATCCCATTGATTGAATTTGCATATAATAATAGTTATCAGTCCAGTATTTGTATGGCACCGTATGAAGCTTTATATGAAAGAAAGTGTAGAACTTCTTTGACCTTGATAAAGGTGGGAGATAGACAAGTGATGGGTTCAGCTTTTGTGGATGATACTGTGATGAAGATCAATCTGATTAAAAAAAGATTGATATCTGCACAAGATAGATAGAAGAAATATTACAATCAAAAGCATAGATTAGTTGAATTTCAAGTTGGTGACTTTGTATATGTCAAAGTCAGCCCTATGAAAGGTGTTAGCAGATTTGGAAGTGTAAGCAAGCTCAGTTCAAGGAATGTCTGACCTTTTGAGATTATTGAAAGGGTTGATAATTTTTCTTATAGGTTGTTATTACCTGATCAGATGTCTGATGTACATAATATGTTTCACGTATCCTCTTTGAGAAAGTGGATATCTGACTCTAGAAAGAGATTTTCTGCTGATGATGTTGAGGTTCAAGCAAATCTATAGTAGAGTGAAGAACCAGAAAAGATTTTGGCATATGATGTAATAATGTTGAGAAGTAAACAGATTCATATGGTTAAGGTTCAGTGGAAGTTCAGAACGGCCAAAGAGGCTACTTGGGAGAAGGAATCAGATATGAGGCAGTTATATCCAAGTCTATTCTGACTCAGTTTTGCTTTTGGAATGTCGAGGATGACATTTTTCTTAAGGTGGGTAGATTGTGAAACCCTTAAACTTTCAAGTTATTTTTTGGAAAAATAAACCTTTTTTGTGCAGTTAGTCTGTACGAATCATCTATATGAACTGAAGAATTTTAAAAATCTGTATGATTAGTCTATATGAACTGTCTGTAAGAACTGAGTAAAGTGCATGTTCGTTTGTACGAACTGTTAGTTCATCTGTACGAATTGAATAATTTTTTTTGCCAGAGCCCATTATCTAGGGACAAAAATCAAATATCATCCGTAAGAACGTGGTCTGAGGACATGACAGAGTCGATCATCCCAGGAAGAATGTAAATTTTTGTTCGGACGATTTTAGATATCTTTTTAAGAATGGTTTGATTCATTTTGAAGAGAGAAAAAGAGGAGAGAGAAAGATAAGGGAAAGAGGAAGAAAAGCCACATTTTGGGCGACTTTGATCCATTTTCGTATGTCGCCGCAGTTGGGAAAGTTGATCAACTCAAGGTAAGACACATTATACCTATCTCAATATTTAGTAATGTTAGTTTTGATGGATTTTCTGATTAAAATTTTATTTCCGTTAGCAAAAAATGGATATAACTTTGCACCGGTAAAACTTTTACCGTGTAACTTTTTGTATGTTGTAGAGATTATAATTTCGCACATTTTGAATATTTTATGAAAGTTTTTCATCGAGTATTTTGAATTCTATGGGGTTTTTATCAAATAGAAAATTATTTGGATGTTGAAAAATATTGCTTCAGTATAATAAAAGCTTTGCAATAATTTTTTACACGATCTTTAGTAATTTGGTTAATTTTTGAAAATGTGAATTTTTGATACGTTGAATTTCTCTTATCTAACGTTATACAATATGATGATATTTTGACACGAATCTGATTTTTTCAAATCTGATATGATTTGATGTTTGATGTGATTTAAATGATATCATAAGGGAGTTATAAGGAGTTGGAATCTTTTGAGATTCTGTCTATATTAGGGAAGAGAGGCATAACGGGTCAGAATCCTTTGAGATTCTATCTGGGTTTGGGAATATGAAATGAATTCTGATTTGATAATTTTGTATATCTGATATGTTCTGATGTTGTAAGCATAAAAGGGATGCATAAGGAGCCATAATCCTTTGAGATTTGTCTGTGTCAGGGAAGGGAGGCATAAGGGGCCAGAATCCTTTGAGATTCTGTCTGGGTCAGAGAAATGTGAATTGAAATCTGATCTGAAATGTGATTTATACGATATGAATTTTATTCAGTTCTTCTATATATGTTATTTGAGTTCATCTGATTATTTGTTATGTATGAATATCCAAAATCCGTTTGATTTATGTCCCGTACGAATGTTTGAATTATGTCTGATTGTCTGATTTTTGTACGATATCTGCATTCTATCTGATTATATGATTTCTATATGATTACTTGAATTTTGTACGACTATTTGAATAAACTATTTTTAAAGCTTTTATGATGTATTTCGAATGAGAGAATTTGGGAATTTAGATCAGCTAGTGTAGTCTTACTGAGCGGTTAGCTCACTGTGGTTATCTTCATAGTTTTTAAGTTTTGGAAAAGGGAAGGAAGTTTTGGACTAGTCGTTCAATATCTGATTTGAAGTCATAGGTATTTTTGTATTATTGATTCTTGTACGGTCATGGCTAGTTTGCTTTTCTGTTATGTAATTTTTATATATAGCCATGCACTGTAATGTATATGATTATTTTGAAGAATAAAATAAAAAAATTATGGATGAATTTTCTGTATATTTGGATGCTTGTAGTAGCTCTGTGTTTATGTATTCCTTTGTGTATTGGAAGAAAGTCTGAAAGTAAATTCCAAAGCTAGATCATGGAGTTATCCGTCGTGACTCAACGCGATGGGATCCATCTCGATCGGGTTGGGTCGTGACACTGTGTTTCTTTCACCTTCGTGTCCTCTCCGGCTGTGAAATCATACGCTTTTTCTTTTTTCTCTCGGCTGGTGTTCATTTTTTTATGTTCGGCCCTGTTAGAGCTACGAAGCAATGGTAGGGGCTTCATCGTCGACGCCTTGGGGGAATTTTGCCTCCTAGGTTCATGACATAAATTAGGGATTTTTTAGCTTGGATTCGGAGGTTCCTTCTCCTCCTTAATCGCATTCCTTTAAAGTTGTTCTCTCTGGTTCTTCGGCAGGTGATACCCTACTATCTCTAACTCGATCTATATTTAATGGTGTTCCTGCTGTTATGCTTTTGGATGATGAAGTTCTGAAACTTGCATCACCTTTTCGATTCACTCTGGTTTCTAAATTTGGCATCCGACGGCCTAATCTTGACTCGATACGTGCTTTTTTCGGTAACCTTAAGCTTTTGGGTTTTTATTTGGTTGGTCTTTTGAATTCCAAACACGTTGCAGTCCAGCTATCCATTGATCTTGATTATAGTCGTGTGTTTGCCCGTAGATCTTATTTCATACTTAACTGTCAAATGCGTATTTTGAAGTGGACGCCTTTCTTTTATGTTAAAGAAGAATCCCGTATTATGCCTTTGGATTTCTTTTCCTAATTTTAGACTTCATTTTTTCAACGCTAAAGTTTTACATGCCCTTGGATCGATTTTTAGCCACCCCTTGCAAATCAATCAAGTTACTGCTTCAAGAACCCATCAGTTAGTGGCTAGGGTTTTAGTTGAAGTTGATATAACTAAGGAACATGCTAAGGAAGTTTGGGTTGGATCTAAAGCTTTTGGTTACTTACAAAAGGTGGATTTTGAAAATGTTCCTGATTTTGGCAATCATTGCAAAACTCATGGTCATGCGATTTCTCATTATTTCAAATTACATCCGTATCTTAAAAAAAGTTTCCAAGAACTCCATAGGAAAGGTGGTCACAACAGATACTTCTAACGAGAAGGTTGATGTCCTGATTCCCTTGAATCAGGATGAGACCCAATCCCCTGTTGAGAAGGTTGGAAATGAAAATATCATTATTTTGAATAATTTGATGGTTTTGGACAATACTCCCATCATTTCACCTATGATAGTGTTTCCTAATGATAAACCTATTGAGTTCGGTAAAAAAACTTCCTAATATTTTTGTTTCTATTGATTACATGCTTCAAAATGAAGAGAACCCCTCCTTTTTGCTTAATGTGGATACTAATGAAAATTATAGTGTGGAGGATTGTGAAGAAGGGGAATTTATCTCAATTAAAAATCTTGGCCCTATTTTAGTGGTTCACATTAATAATAAGGAGAATGTGGTAAGTCCCAATATTGCCTCTTCATCTGCTCTATTTGATAGTGGTTCTAAAACTATTGAGGAGGAAGGAGCCTTTAAGGTACAAAAGAAAAAAAGAAAAATGGCAAAGCTCCATTACCTGATATACCTCATTCTACTTGGGCTCAAGCTTTTACTAAAAGTTCCAATGATTAAAGCCCTTATTTGGAATGTGAGGGGATTGGGGGGTCTGATTCTAAGACCCGTGGTAGGAACTTATGTTGTGTGCACAACATTCATCTTTTGGTCTTACTTGAACCATTTATTTAAGCTGATAAAATTACTACTACTACCTCTCGTTTGGGTTTTAACATGATGTTTGCTAATTGTTCTAATAAAATTTAGATTTTGTGGAAGATTCACTTCAACATCACTGTTATTTTTTATTTTCACCAAGTTGTTCATGTGCAAATATCTTATTCTAATTTTATTTATACTGCCTCTTTTGTGTATGTTGCCTGTATTATAATGGATCGGCTCCCTCTTTGGGATTTTTTATCGGATTTTGCTCACAATTCTAATGGTCCTTGATGTGTGGGTGGTGATTTTAATATCATCTCTAGTGCTAATGAAAAGATAGGGGGCAACCCCCCTAATGTTAATGTTATGGATGATTTCAATCACATGATTTCTAATTGTAACTTATTTGATTTTGGTTTTACTGGTAGTGCTTTTACTTGGAGTAGATCTTTGATGTGGTAAAGACTTAATAGAAATCTCTTTAATAATGATTGGATAAGAGAATTTCCTATGACTCAAGTTCAGCACTTGAGTAGAACTTTATCTGACCATGCTCCTTTACTTATGACCATTTCTGAGAATAAATGAATGCTTCTTCAGCCTTTAGATTTCAGAACATGTGGACTACTCATTCTTATTTTTTAAATATGGTCTCTACTAATTGGCAAGGCATTATTTCTCCTGACAATAATATTAAAGGTATGTCTCGTCTCTGGGCTAAGTTGAGTAGACTGAAACAAGTTCTTAGATGATGGAATAAACATGTTTTTAAAAATATTTTTGCTAATATTAAAGAAGCTAAAGAAAAGGTTTTAGAGTTGGAAAAGTTGTTTTTAGAAAATCTTATTAGTGTCAATCTTTCCAATCTTGATAATGCTAAAGTTCATCTTTTCCATTTGCAAAATCATGAAGAAATTTTTTTGAAACAAAAGGCTTCTTCTACTATGGTTTTGGAAGGGGATAAGAACACTTCCTCATGCTTTGGTCAATAAAATAAGAATTAAGAGTCATATTCACAGAATGGTTGACAAACATGGTTTTGTTTATAATATGGATGAGTTAATTGTTAATTCTGGTGTGGATAATTTTAAAGAGGTTTTTAATAGTTCTACCTTAACCACCCCTATTACGAATCCTAATGTGATCCCTTTTTTTGTTGGTGAGGAAGACAATCGTTTACTCACTCAAGCCCCTACGGAGGATGAAATTTGGAACACTGTTAAAGATATGAATGGCGACTCTGTTGCTGGCCCTGATGGTTTTACTACCAAATTTTTTGTTAAAACTTAGGATATTATTAAATTAGATGTGGTTGAATCTGTGAATGATTTTTTTAATGGTAATCCTTACCCTAAATTCTTTCCTTCCACTAGTATTGTGCTTATTCCCAAAAACAATTCTACTATATACTCGAATGATTTTAGACCTATTAGTCTTTATACTTTCTTTAATAAACTTGTAGATAACATCATTGCTTCTAGAGTAATGCTCATCTTTCCGAGAATCATCTCCTTCTACCAAACTGCATTTGTGAAAGGCAAGAGGATTTTTGATAATATTTTACTGGCCCAAGAGATGGTTCATGATATTAATGCCAAAGGTACTGGAGGTAATCTTATTTTTAAACTCAATATTACTAAGGCATTTGATAATTTGAACTGGCAATTTCTTTACAATGTGTTATCTATGTTTGGTTTTAATCAGTCTTTCATTATGCTTATTAAGAATAGTATTAAAAATTTTTTTTTCTATGATCATTAATGGTCGTAACCAGGGTTTTTTTAAATCTGAGCATGGGCTAAGACAAGGGGATCCATTGTCTCCTTCTCTATTTATTATTGCTATGGAATAACTCTCCAGAGGTCTTGAGGATCTTTATAGAAGGTATCCTAACCTTCTCTTTTGTACTGCTTGTGGTATACCTATTACTCATCTCAGTTATGCTGATGACTTTATCATTTTCTCGAATGCTTATATTAAAAATGTTAAAATACTTGTTCAATTTCTGTCACGTTTCCAGAATATTAGTGATTTATTTATTAATAGGGATAAGAGTAATTTAATTTTTATCAAATCAGTGAATAGTAGCAGAATTAGTAAGATTAAGAGAGTGTGTGGCTTTAATTCTACTTTGCTTCCTATTAAATATTTAGGCACCCCTCTTTTTAAAGGAAGAAAAAAAAAATCATTTGTTTGAAAATATTTTCACTATCTTCGAAAGGAAACTTCTTAATTAGTCATCTAGTTTTCTTTCTTTTGGGGGAAGGTTGGTTTTGATTAAAAGTATTTTAAGTTCTATTTCTATATTTATATTTCACACTTTGCAACTTTCCTCCACAGTTTGTATTAGAATGGAAAGAATGCTCAATAATTTTTTTTGGGGAGCTAAAAACAATAAGTCTTGTATCAATTGGACGACTTGGAACAAAGTTTGTGGGGTTTTCAATGAGGGTTCTTTGGGTTGGAAAAATATCCTTGACATCGTGTACGACTTTTCTCATAAATTATGGTTTTCTTTTAGATCTAATAACTTTTTATGGACTCAATTTATGAATGATTATAAAGATCTTAATCCTTTGGTTTGTCACTATAAATCTTCTAATTCTTTTGTTTGGAAAAGGCTTTGCAATATCAAATGGGAGGCTGAACAGTATATCCAATGAGGTCTTGGGAAAGGTGATGTTTCTTTTTGGAAAGACAACTGGTTAGGTACGCTTTCTACTGACAGTTATCTTAATACCCATACTATTGAGAATACTAGAGTTAATTCTTTCATTCGAAATGGTGATTGGAACATTAGTAAACTCTTGGAGGCTGTTCCAAATGACATTGTTGAGAAAATTTTGCAAATCCCTTTACAATTATAGTACAAGGATAAAATTCTTTTTACTTTATCCTCTTATGATAATTTCAATATTAGAAAGGTGTGGGAGGCTATTAGATTTAAAGGTAAGGTTTCTCAAAAATTTGCTTCTCTTTGGCACGATAACATTCCTTTATCCTACTCTATATTAGAATGGAGATGTCTTAAAGGCTAACTGCCTGTGGACAATCTTTTGTGGAAAAAAGGTTTTATCATTGCTTCTAAGTGTCAATATTTCTTTAATATTGAAAGTATTAAGCAGGTGTTTATTAATGGTGTGATTGCTAAAAACATTTGGTACTGTTTCTTTAATCTTGTTGAAATTGGTTTTGTTAATGTTAATTGTGATGTTGCTGATATTCTTAAAGAGTGGTTTACTAAAGCCAAATGTCACATCCATAATTATACCCTATTTTGGTACCTTTGGAAGGCTAGGAATGATTATAATCATAATGAGATCATGATGGATGCTAAACAAATCATTACCAATATTAGAAATAAAATTCTGCAGTTTTAGTCTGTCAATCTTATTTCGATAAACAAATTTAAAAATTGTCGTCAGTTAGCTAGTCATTTTGGTTTTCCTAGTGATGGTGGCTCCTTTGATAAACTTGATCGTGTTGTGAGGTGGCTCAAACCTAATTCCCCTTATGTTAAACTTAACTCGAATGGGTCGGTTGGTGCTAGCATTGCTGGTATGGGTGGTATCATTTGCAATCATAATGGTAGTCCTATTGCTGCTTTTTTGGCCCTCTGAATTTGTGTTTTATCATTACTGCTAAACTTTTGTCTTATCTCATGGTTTAAACATTTGTTTGAGATTGGGCCTTGATCATGTGGTCATTGAGGTTGATGCTAAACTCTTAATTCATATTATTCATGATGAAAATGCTGGTAATCCTCATGAATTTTACACTATTAGAAAAATCAAGATGTCCCTATCTAATATTAATTACTATATTTCTCATATTTATCGTGAAGGAAATGCTTGTGCGGATTGTTTGGCCAAATATGGTTGTCAAATTGATATGTATGAGGAATTTAATGTTTATAATCTGCCTTCTTTACTTAAAGGGATGATAAATTTGGACAAAAGCGGGCTTCCTTACCTTCGCCATGCTTGATTGCCCTATTTTGGTGTTTATGCTGTTTTCTTGCAGGTCTTGCATTGTTCCCTTTTTCAATTTCTAGAGGTTTGGGAGGTCTTGCTCTACTATTCTCTGAATTGCTATGTTGCGGCTGTCAAGTGGTGTTTCTTTAACGTTTTGGGGGTTATCTGGGGGAGTGTTATGGATCAGAGTTCTGTGGGCTGCTGTTTTAAGGATTCTTTTTCTGCTACAGGTGAATGTCAACCATAGTCGGTTGGTGATCTTTCTGGATCTGTATTTTTGTTACCCCCTTACTTTCTATTTTACTTGTGATAATTTGGTGATTGTTTGTGAGTCGCTCCTTGATTTGAGTGATGCCAGCTTACCTATGAAGTTTATTACGTTTAGAAGTTTCTTTGTTAAGTCTGCTGCTCTCTTCTAGGCTATGAATTTGTATGTTTGGGGAAATACCTATATGAGAGTTTTCTTTCTTTATCTGCTTGGTCCTTTGCTTTTATTTTGTGGTAACTTAGTGACCTTCAATCATACCGGGACCAAACACTCATTTTCCTTTTCCAATTAGTTAAATATCTACTACTTACAATTCTGCTGCCTTATTAACCTTTTATTTTGGAGTGTTTCTTACATGCAGAGATACTCACCAGATTTTTGGCATTACAAATTTTGCAAGGATTTCATAACTTCTACTTTTCTTAGTTATTTGAGGTTAGCTTATTCTTTTTGCATGAAGACTGTGTTGAACGATATTATTTTGCTCTTCATTTTTTGGGCGCTGTCTACTTGCAGCCCTAGAATGTGCTTAGGTTTTTTTTGTAATTCATAGTATAAGGAACCACCGGCTCTTAGGTTTTATTTTTCTTTCTCTTGTAGTTCTTTTGAGCATTAGCGAGCTGGAGGTTCCTTCTAAGGTCATTTTAACCTCTTTTTTGATATGAACACGTAGGCCCCTCCGATTGTTTTAACAAAAAAAACCATTATACATTTATTTTAATTAAATAAAAAGAGAATAAAATAAAATGACTTGATTCATTTTTTTTGTAAAAACGTTAAATTTATAAAACAAACTGCAGGTTAATTAAAAATATAGTATTGCTGGATCCTGGAGTATTCACGGCGGTAGAGAAATATATAGTTTAACATCTTAGCATTGTACGAAGATCCAGCACACAATCCGATAAGTGAGAGGGTGTAATTCATAAGAGATACCAGAGTTTTTACGTGGAAAACCCCTAAAAGGGGGAAAAACCACGAGGCCTGGCCCAGTTTGAATGAATCAATTAGTATTTTTAGTTGATTACAAATGAAGCCCTTCTTAGGGAGAATGCGTTGGCTTGATGTTACAAATGAATGTTATATAGAGAGCATTATTTGGTGGGAGTTACAATATAGACATGTTTATTTGATTGGAAGAGCCATTGTTGGTGATGGAGGTCGGAAGGAGCATAGTAGGCAAGAGACAGAGGTTAGAAAGACCGTTGTTTGGCGATGTAGGTTGGAAGGACTGTAGTTGATAGGAGATCGGGGTCAGAAAGACCATTGTTTGGTGATGGAGTTCGGAAGGACCATTATAGGTGACGGAGGTCGGAAGGATCGTAGTTGGTAGGAGACCGGGGTTTCAAAGACTGTTGTCTGGTGATGGAGGTCAGAAGGACTGTAGTCGACAAGAGACCAGGGTTAGAAAGACCATTGCCTAGTGATGGAGGTTGGAAGGACCGTAGTCGGCAGGAGACTAGGGTCAGAAAGACCTTTTTCTAGTGATGGAGGTCGGATGGACCATAGTAGGTGACAGAGGTCAGAAGGAACGTAGACGACAGGAGACCACGGTTAGAAAGACCGTTGTCTGGTGATGGAAGTCGGCAGTATTATAGCAGAACTATGATCAAGTGGTGGCCTGGTGGAGCTCAAGGCCTCAAGTAGTGGTCCGGCGGAAGTTTGGGCCTCAGGTGATGTTTTGGTGCAGTACAGGGCCTCAAGTGGTGGTCCGGCAGAATTTCGGGCCTTAGGTGGTGGTCCGGTAGAAGTCCGGGACTTAGGTGGTGGTCCGGTGGAAGACCGGGCCTCAGATGGTGGCCTGGCGGAGCAACAGCATCAAGCGGTGGTCCGGTGGAGGTGAGGGCCTCCAGTGGTGGTCCGGCGGAGCAACGGCGTCAGGCGGTGGTCCGGCGGAGTTGATGCCTCAAGTGGGGGTTCGGCGTAGCAACGGTGTCAGACGGTGGACCGGCGGAGGTGAGGGCCTCAAGTAGTGGTCCGACAGACCAACAGTGTCAGGCGGTGGTCCGATGGAGGTGAGTGCTTCAAGTGGTTGTTCGGCAGAGAAATAATGTCAGGCGGTGGTGCGGCGGAGGTGAGGGCCTCAAGTGGTGGTCCGACGGAGCAACGACGTCACATGGTGGTCCGGCGGAGGTGAAGGCCTCCAGTGGTGGTCCGGCGAAGCAACGGCATCAGGCGGTGGTCCGGTAGAGCCGAGGGCCTCAAGTGGTGGTCCGGTAGAGGTGAGGGCCTCAAGTGGTGGTCCGACGGAGCAACGGCCTCTGGCGGTGGAACGGCGAAGGTGAGGGCCTCAAGTTGTGGTTCGGCGGAGCAACGGTGTCAAGCGGTGGTCCAGCGGAGGTGAGGGCCTCAAGTGGTGGTCTGGCGGAGCAACGACTTCAGGCGGTGGTCCGGTGGAGGTAAGGGTCTCAAGTGGTGGTCCGGCGGAGCAACGACGTCATGCAGTGGTTCGGCGGAGGTGAGGGCCTCAAGTGGTGGTTCGGCGAAGGTCCGGCGGTGGTCCGGCGAAACTCTGGCGGTGGTCGAGGAGGAGCTTCTTCCTTCTCTTCTCTTCTTCTATTCTTGCTTCGGTCCCCCTCTCAAAAGAAATGAGGGGTCTATTTATAGATTTTATGGAGTGGCATGGTCCGTAAATAGGCAAGAGATCAGGGATAAATGTGGAGTGTTTGGATATACGACCGATATTGAATCCCTTGAGCATGTACCATTCGTCAGATATTTAAAGGTCTTAATGACTTTGGAATTTGGCGATCTTGGGCTCGTTGGATTTGTCTCGTCGAACCGCTCGATTTGACTATAAGCTCGTCAAGTTCGGAGACCGTTTGGTAACTCAAATTGTGGTACGAACTTTCCAACAATGCTTCGGGTTCTTGATTTGGACTCATTTGGGCTTAGATTGAGTTGAATTTGGTGTCGTTGGATTCGTATTTCCAAGACGCTCAGTGTGACTATAAGTTTGTTGAAATTGGAGTTCAGGTGATCCCGGATTTATTTTTTTAACTTTTCCGGCTTGATTTTGCATCGAGATTTGTTCCCGATCAAGATAATTTTTTGAGTACGTATACAGTATAATTATAATAAATATATATACTTATAAAAAATGAAAAAAAGAAGGAAAACTTAAAAAGACACGTTAAACTAAGATTAACTATTTAGTTTTATTTAACTTACAGCAAGATATCATTTAAAAGTTAACGATTATAATGTTAGTTCTGTTTTTTTAATTCGGTTTTTATTTTTTTATTTTATTTTATTAAATTAACCATTTAAAATTTATGTATATATATATAATAAATGATACTATTAGAAATTAAAAAACTATCAAATAAAATTTTATTTAATTATTTGTTTATCCCTTTTTAAGTTTTTTTTTTTTCTAATTCCCATTTTTTATGAATATATTTAAATTTAAATTAAACTATATGTTTATAAATCATACTTTAAAGTAAATAAAACTAAAAATGTAAATAGTCGTTAGCACAACTAACGACATGATGTGGTCTGCCAACTCAGTCCGACAACTTAGCCCGCCAGCTCGCCTGCCAAATTAGCCCAGCTCGCACAACAAATTAGCCCGCCGGCCAGCTCGCACAACAAATTAGCCCTACCGCCAGCTCACCTGCCAATTCAATAGACGGTTGTTTCCTAAGACAACGACTAACATCACTTTTTAATTTTTTATTTTTAATTCATTTTGATGAAAATATTTTTTAAATGATGTCATTTTAAAAAATTCCCATGAGAGGTATGTCATCAATTTCCCAAACGAATTAAGAAAAAATAAATATAAATTATTTAGATATATTAGACATATTTTATTTTATGTTAAAACAAATAAAATAAAATAAAATAAAATAAAACAGTTACTTAGGAATGCAAGTTATAAAAGTTAAAAAGTCTATTGAATTTATCTAATCATATAAAAATGTGAAGGTTATTTCAATGGCCGAATGGATTGGGGAGCTTAAAAATCAAGTCATAGGTCAAATTAAGTATGGCTCAAAGGAGTTATATTGAAAATTCTTCTCTTCTCATTGCTTATGTAATTTTGTTCATATGATGCCCTACTTGCAACGTTTAAGCCTAACGCCGGGTAAGACAAATTTCCATGTAAGTGATATCATCCTTAACTCAAACGAAGAAGTACAGCAACAACAATCAGCATGTAATGCCGTATGTTCGCAGCTATCAAACATCAATGACACAATATTTGAAATATTTGGGAGGAAAAAGCTTAGGGGTCATAGGATTCATTTTTTATTTTCATTTATCTATTTGGTTGTTTAAAAGGGTTCTTGTCATATAAAACGTCGGCCTTCTGATGATTTGGCTGAGAGAGTAGATGTATTAGATATAGCCTATGTTAAAAAAAGATAGAGATAGGCCTGAAATGGCTTGACAAGAAAGTATTAGAAATGACTGTCTTAATGAGAATTTGGATTCATGTTGCTGACCTTATATAGTGGATAAAAGCTTGATGTTGTTGCTTTATTTTGTTTTTTGTTTTTTTTAATTATTTCTTTAGCCGCTGGCTTCACATTGACTTCCATGGCTATTACCTCATGGCTAGTAATTGTCATTGACATGCTGACGACCACTACCATTGCCTTATAAATCAAATTATTTGAAATTAATAAAAAATAAAAAAAATTATTTTAATATATCAGACATATTTTATTTTATTATGAAATAAAATAAAAGAAAAAAAAGAAAAAAAAAGAAAGGTAAATAGGTACTTAACAATGCAAGTTGTAAAAGTTAAAAAGTCCTATTGTAAGTATTTATCTAATTATATCAATAACCCATGACAAGCTCTTTCAATGGCCGAATTCATTGGGTGTTTAAAAATCAAGTCATAGATAAAGTATAGCTCAAAGGTATGCTTAAATTAGTGAGATAAGCCAATGGGAAGCTTGTTGGGGCTATGTGAATGTTCAACTGTAAATAATAATTTTGCATATAAAAAAAGTCTACTTAGAAATATGATGCTATACAGATGATTAAATCCACCCTTGGAAAAGTAAAGGGAAAATCTTATCTTAAGTATTATCCCTAAATTTTATTAGACTTTTTGGTTCCACTTAAATAGTGAAAGTTATTCAAAAATATTTTGAATTAGCTTCACACTGACTTCCATGGCTATTACCTCATGGCTAGTAATTGTCATCGGAAAATTATATTGACCGGGCACGAATCTCGAGGGAAAAATCAAGGTGGAAACTTTAAAAATTAAATCCGGAATCAC
This sequence comes from Dendrobium nobile, assembly GCA_022539455.1. Lineage (NCBI taxonomy): Eukaryota > Viridiplantae > Streptophyta > Magnoliopsida > Asparagales > Orchidaceae > Dendrobium > Dendrobium nobile. The sequence goes on from CM039721.1 coordinate 59,559,738, forward strand.
CTGAACTCCGATTTCAACAAACTTATAGTCAAACTGAGCGTCTCCAAAATATGAACCCAACGACACCAAATTCGACTCAATCCGAGCCCAAATGAGTCTAAGTCAAGGACCCAAAGCGTTGTTGGAAAATTCGTACCACAATTTGAGTTATCAAATGGTTTCCAAAATTGACGAGCTTATATTCGAATCTAGCAACTCGACGAGAGGAATCCAACGAGTCCAAGATCACTGAATTCTGAAGTCATTAAGTCCTTCAAATGTCTAATAATTGGTCCATGATCAAAGGATTCAATATCATCGTTCATCCGGACCACTCCATATTTGCCCTTGATCTCTCATTTATTTATGGGCCATGCCACTCCAGAAAATCTATAAATAGACTCCTCATTTCTCATGAGGGGGGGGGGGGGGGGGGGGGGGGGGGGGGGGGGCAGGCAAGAAAAAAGAAGAGAAGGATAGGAGGGAAGAACTCCTCCTCGACCACTGCCAAAGTTCTGCCCGACGCCGGAATTCTGCCGGACTTCCGAAAGAAGCCAGAGTTCTACCCAACGTCGGAACTCTACCTGACTTCAAAATGATGCCGGAGTTCTATTCGACGCTCAAGTGACGCTAAAGTTCTGAATGATGTGGAATTCTGCCCGACCTCCGAGGGACGCCGGAATTTTGCCCGACCTCCTAGTGACGCCGGAATTCCTCCCGACCTCCTAATGACGCCGAAATTCCGCCTAACCTCCAAGTGACGCCGGAGTTTACCCCGAACTCCAAGTGATGCTGTATTTCTCCTCGGCCTCCAACTAACGTCGGACTTCTACCCGACACCGTACCTTTGCTTGTTGCCAAGTTTCTACTAGATGTCAAACTTCTACCGGTTGTCAGACTTTCACTGAACATCTATCTAATGCTGGATTTCTTTCCATTGTTAGACTTCTACCTGACGCCATCCTTTTAACCTTTGTTATCAGACAATAGTCCTTCTGACCTCCGTCTCCCATCGACTACGGTCCTTCTAACTTATGTCGTCCACCGACTACAGTCCTTCTAACCTCCGTTGCCAGCCGACTACGGTCCTCTTTACTTACGTCGCTCACCGACTACAATCTTTCCGACCTCCATTGTCAGCCAACTACAGTCGTTTTGACTTACGTCGTCTGCCGACTATAGTCCTTCCGACCTCTGTTGCCCGCTGACTACGGTCCTGCTGACTTACATCACCCACTGACTGTTGAGACTTGTTAATTATAAATTCGGTTGTTAGACCTAAGCTTATGTCCCAGTGGCTAATTAAGAGGGGGGTGAATTGGTAATTTAAGATTTTCTTCTTATTTTTAAACTGATGAAAAAATTATAGTGAAATTTTGAAAATGATTTTTCAACCACAGATCAAAAGAAACAGTAAAGTAAAAAAGCAGCATAAAATAAAAGACACAAGATTTATAGTGGTTCGGTAAAACACGATCTACATCCACTCCCTGAAGTCTCCCACTTCAGGTATTACACTATTATCATTTAGTGTCTCTCCTTTTGCCCCCACAATAAGGTGGAGAAGCCTTTACAAAAACTCTCTTCCACTACTACCCGGTGCGGCAGAGAACCGTCGTCCTTTTACACCCTCTAAGTGTAGGCAGAGAAACTTCCTCTATTCACACTCTCCAAGTGTAGGTAGAGAACCTTCCGCTGCTCACACTCTCTAAGTGTAGGCAGAGAACCTTCGTCCTCTCACACTTCTCTAAGTGTAGACAGAGAACCCTTTGATGTTTACACTCTCCAAGTCTAGGTAGAGAATCTTCATCCTTTCACACTTCTCCAAGTGTAGGAAGAGAACCCTTCATCCTTTCACACTTCTCCAAGTGTCGGCAGAGAATCGGATCTCCTTGAAAAGAACTTCTCATGAGAAATCTGAAAGAACAAGAGAAAAGAATGAAGTAATCATAATTCACAAATGAAGATCCTAACATTTGAGTACCATGTGAACCCTTCACGCTCTAGTAATAAGAATTCTCCTTCAAACACTCTCTCACACTCTCTCCTTCGATCTCCCTTCAATTTGCATGAAGACCATGTTAAGATAGTTGTTATTTGCATGTTTTACATTTTTGCAATTTGTATATTTTTGATGATTCCAAACATTATTGTTCAAATGTGTAGTTATCTCCTAACAAATTTAGAAGATTTGTATTTGCTCTTGTGTGTACTAACATTTCAGGTGAATCATACTCTCAAACACAAAGTCTTCAAATCAAATTCAGCAAGAAATACCTTTAGTTTTTGAAGATTAAAATTACCTTTTTAATTGAGAGGGAGTGATTGTAATTGAGATACACACACAACATAAGGAAGATCATATAAAATTTATACTGATCGTTTTTTAAGATTAAAATTATGTTTTTAATCGTTTTTGAAGATTAAAACATACACACACAACATAAGGAGATCATATAAAATTTATACTGATCGTACGGGACGATATCAGCTCGTACGGGACGATCAGATAGTTATCTCCTATTAAGATCACATGGAACGAATAGGAACTGGCTAGAAAAATTTTTCTAAGTCCTATTCGTCCGGGACGAAATTAAATATCGTTCGGGACGAATTGCTCTTTGTAAGAATTTCGTCCAGATGAAAATAATTATCGTCAGGGACGATTTGCTCTATGTAAAAATTTCGTCCAGACGAAATTAAATATCGTCTGGGACGATTTTCTCTATGTAAGAATTTCGTCCAGACAAAAATAATTATCATCAGGGACGATTTGCTCTCTATAAGAATTTCGTCCAGATGAAATTAAATATCGTCTGGGACGATTTGGTCTCTGTAAGATTTTTGTCCGGACGAACAAATTTTCATCCAGACGATACAACCGACTTAGGACAGTTTTTCTATATTCATTTTTTGGAACCGATCTTGTAATAACCGTTCGTACAGGACGAACTTGGTTCGTACGGGACGATCAGCTTGTACGAAAACATTTCGTACACATATACAAAGAGGTTTGTTTCAAGGCTTTTAAGTAATATCGTCCAGGACGATCCACGATCGTACGGGACGATCCACTACGTACAGAATTGAAAATTTACAGTTTTTGGGCAATTTTTCTTGTCTTTTGTATAAATAGTCCAAATTAGACTGCCACCTAATCTTTTTGTCATTTGATCTTCGTGTCTATTGAGAGAAAAGTTAAGGAGAGAGTGTGAGAGAGCATTCAAAGGAGGATTCCTACCACTGGAGTGTGAAGACTTCACTTGGTGTTTAAAGGTAAGAATCTCTACTTGTGAATTTGGATTACTTCACTCTTTTCTTTTTTCCTTCTAGATTTCTTGTGAGAAGATCTGTCAAGGAGATCCGATTCGCTGCCAACACTTGGAGAGTGTGAACAGCCGAAGGGTTCGCTGCCTACACTTAGAGAGTGTGAATAGCCGAAGGGTTCGCTGCCTACACTTGGAGAGTGTGAACAGCCGAAGGGTTCTCTGCCCACACTAGGAGAGTGTGAAAGGATGGAAGGTTCTCTGCCAACACTAGGGATTATGTAAAAGGACGACGATTCTCTGCCGCATCGGGTAGTGGTGAAAAGAGTGTTTGTAAAGGCTTCTCCGCCTTGCTGTGGGTGCAAAAGGAGAGTCACTATTGGTATTAGTGCAATACTCAGAGGGTGCCTCTGGGGAGTGGTTGTAGGTCTGGTTTAGACCGAATCACTATAAATCTTGTGTCATTTACTTTATTGCTTTTTTATTTTCCGCATTTTTCTTTTGTTTAAAAACTCTGTGGTTGAAAAATATTTTCTATAAAAACTTAATAAAAAATTTTTATTTCGGTTCAATACATTTTCAAAGAGGGTTTAAATTTTTAAAATACCAATTCACCCCCCCTCTTGGTAGCCTTGGGACATTAACTTAGGTCTAACAACCTATTCACTAGACTCAACAAGTGGTATCAGAGCTTTGTTTCAAAATCATAAGTTTAAACTACTTTTTGATTAACATAGATGGCTGCTTTCGGAAACCGAAATACACCTGAGTGTTACTCTATTACTAGACCTCCACTGTTTGACAATATATCTTTTGATTTTTAGAAAACACGCATGTCTATTTTCTTACAGTCACTTGATTATCGTATGTGGATCCTAGTCTATGAAGGTTATGCAAAACCAACTAGATTAGTTGATGGAGTTAGGGTAGAAACACTTTTTGCAGATTGGATTATAGAAGAACGTGACTTATCACAACTAAATGCCAAATGTCTAAATAGCTTCTTTTGTGCTTTAAAATCTGAAGACTACATGCGGGTTTCCACTTGCAAAAGTGGAAAGGACATATGGGATAAACTTTGTATAACTTATGAAGGGACTAATGAGGTTAAGCAATCAAGACTCAATATCTTGTTACATGACTATGAGTTGTTTCGAATGAAACCTAATGAATCTATTTCTGACATGTACTCAAGATTCACACAAATTGTCACTTCTTTGCATGCACTTGGTAGGGAATTAACTAATGTTGAAATGGTTAATAAGATTCTTCGTTGTTTACTTACTGCTTACGATGCTAAAATAACTGCAATTACAGAGTCTAAAGATCTAAACATTTACTCTATTGATAATCTTCTTGGTTCACTCATTGCTTATGAGCAAGAAGTAAGTCAAAGAAAGATTAATGCAGGTGAACCACGAAAGGAGAAGAATATTGCACTAAAAGTGGAAGAGTCAGAGAGTGAACACTCACAACCTGAGGATGAAGATGATATTGCATTAAAGACTAGAAAATTCAGAAGCTTTTTAAAGAGGAAGCAGAAGAGACGCCAGCAATGGAATAGAGGTAAGTTTAACAGAAATGACAAGGTTTCTAATCAAGTGATTTGTTATGAATGCAGGAAACCAGGTCATATCAAGACTGATTGCCCAAAACTCAAAGCCACTCCTAGCAAGGAGAAGGTAGAGGATAAACCAATTGTAAAGAAGGGCAAGAAGAAGTTTCAAAGAACTTTTTGGGCGGACTCAGCTTCAGACTCATCTGAGACTGAAAAAGAAGAAGAAGTCACCAACCTTTGCTTGATGGCAGATAATGTTGATCAATCAGATCAAGAAGAGGTATGTGACTTAACTTATGATGAATTGTTTAAAGTTTCTGAACACATGCATGATGCATATAGGAAAATGAAAAAGATGCATGCTAGTGTAAGTTTAGAATTAGAAGAGCTTAAGAAGGAACATGAAATCCTTAGGAAAGATCATGCATTAATAGATGACAACCACATGAAACTACTTGACGAATATGATGACTTGAATAAGAATTTTGAAAATTTAAAATCATCCAATGCTGATCTTGAAAGAGATTTTAAAAAATTTAAGGATGAATCTGAGAGGAAAACATATCGAATCAGTTATACAAATCGTATCTTGGAAGAAATGAATTCATTTTATAAATTGATAATAAGAGCTCTTGAAGATAATAGGATACCCCTCAAACATGAAGATTTTATAAATCCTTAATATTATCCTAAATATATGGAATCTCTTAGAAGACAAACAAATGGAAGAAAACTTAGGAATACTTTTCTAATGTTAAATGTAATAATTGTGGATTTTTGGGATATATACCTCACACCTATACTTTGAAGATGAAAACTAATTTGGTGTGGAGACCTAAGATGCATAAACCTAGACATATCATACATGCATCTGATTATAAATTGCTAAAAGGTGAACCCAAACTTATTTGGGTTCCCAGGTCTAACATTTAAAATTTTTGTAGAGTTGCTCTCACACAAGACCTCGTGGGAGCATATGGTACCTGGACAGCGGATGTTCAAATCAAATGACTGGAGATACTGCTCAATTCATAACGTTGGAAGTCAGGAGTGGAGGCAAGGTTACACTTGGAGATAATACCATAAAGAAAATGGTTGGATCAGGTATGATTGGAAATTTGAAAAACTTTTTCATAGACAATGTGTTATTGGTTGAAGGCTTAAAATATAATTTGTTAAGTATAAGTCAGCTATGTGATAAGGGCTATAGTGTAAAATTTTTACCTACTAGCTGCATATTAAGCCTAAATGGGAAAAAGTTTTAAATGGAAAAAGGGTAAACAATGTTTACATGCTAGATTTAAATTGTATTCAATCTCCTACTGCTTTTTGTTTGAAAACTATTTTTGATGAATCATAGCTTTGGCATAGGAGACTTTGTCATTCTAGTATGAAAAACCTTAGGAGAATTACCTAAAAGAACTTAGTGAGAGGTATACCAAAACTAGACTTTACTAAGGACCACCTTTGTGATGCATGTCAATTAAGAAAATAAGTGAAGTCCTCTTTTAAGTCCAATAAGGATCTTAGGACTAGTAAACCATTGGAAATTCTTCACATGGATCTTTTTGGACCCGTAGGAACTATAAGTCTAGGAGGGAAGGTATATGGATTTGTTATAGCGGATGATTATTCAAGATTCACTTGGGTTAGATTTCTATTTCATATGAGTGAATCATTTGAGGAATTTAAAAATTTTTTGACTTGGATTCGAAGGAAATTAGGGTGTGAAATAATTTCTATACAAAGTGATCATGGAGGAGAATTTGAAAATGAAAGATTTGAAAATTTTTGTATAGAAAAAGGGGTTGATCACAATTTTTTTGTACCTAGAACCTCTCAACAAAATGGAGTAGTCGGAAGGAAAAATAGAATATTAATAGAAGCTGCCCGAGCAATGTTGGCAGAATACTCACTTCCTAGATATTTTTGGGCTGAGGCGGTTAACACTGCATATTATATTCTGAATAGGGTGAATGTGAGATCGAATTTAAATAAAATATCATATGAGTTGCTAAAAGGTAGAACACCAAATTTGTCTCATTTGCATGTTTTTGGTTGCAAGGTGTTCATTCATAATAATGAAAAATCTGCCTTAGAAAAATTTGATCCAAAATCAGATGAAGGAATTTTTGTTGGATATTCAAGTGTTGGAAAATCTTATAGGGTATTCGACAAAAGAACTTTGGTCATTGAATAAACCACATATGTTGTATTTGATGAATCTGAAAATTTGGATGAGCCAAATGTTATTGAAGATGAGATTGAGGAAAACTCCCAAAAGATTGACAAAATAAATTTGGAAGAAAATGTGTAAGAGAATTTGGAAACAGAAAATCCTTTGCCTAGAGATTTAAGATTTTCTAAAAACCACCCAAGAGAATTTATTATAGGTGAACCTAGTGAGGGTGTTAGAACTAGGCGTGGACTAAATAAGGAAGTCAATCATTAAGCCTTTATTTTAACTATTGAACCCACTAATATTGATCAAGCACTTTCTGATGAATTTTGGATATTGGCCATGCAAGAAGAGTTGAATCAATTTGTAAGAAATAAAGTTTGGAAATTAACTTCAAGGCAAAAGATCAAAGTGTTGTTGGAACCAAGTGGGTGTTCAAAAATAAAATGAATGACTCAGGAGTAGTCATTAGAAATAAGGCTAGATTAGTTGCTAAGGGGTATAATCAAATTGAAGAAATTGATTTTGAGGAGACTTTTGCCCCTGTAGCTAGACTTGAAGCAATTAGGGTTTTACTTGCCTTTGCCTATTTTAAAGGATTTAAATTATTTCAAATGGATGTCAAAAGTGCCTTTTTAAATGAGGTAATTGAAGAAAATGTTTTTGTAGAACAACCTCCAGGTTTTGAAAATTCTAAATACCCAAATCATGTTTTCAAGTTAAAAAAAGGCATTATATGAATTGAAACAGGCACCTAGGGCTTGGTATGAGAGGTTGAGCACTTTTCTACTTGAAAGATCTTTTGAAAAAGGAAGTGTGGATACAACTTTCTTTTTAAAGAAATTTGGATATACTCATTGTTCAAATTTATGTGGATGATATCATTTTTGGATCTTCAAATAAAAATCTTTGTGATGATTTTTCTAAAACAATGAGTAGTGAATTTGAAATGAGTCTAATGGGAGATTTAAATTACTTTCTAGGCTTTAGCATTAAGCAACTTGAGGAAGGTACATTTCTTAGTCAAACTAAATATGTAAAGGACATCCTCAAAAATTATGAAATGGACAATGCTAAACCTATTAGTACTCCAATGAGTTCCTCAGTTCAGTTGGATAAGGACGTTAAGGGAAATCTATTGATCAAAAGAAATTTAGAGGGATTATTGGATCTTTACTTTACTTGACTGCTAGCCGACTAGATATTATGTTCAGTGTTTGCTTATGTGCTAGATTTCAATCAGATCCAAAAGAATCACATTTGACAGCAGTGAAAAGGATATTAAGATACTTACTAGGAACTCAGAACTTAGGAATTTTGTATCCTAAGTTTAGCTCTTCATTTGAAATTATTGGTTATTCAGATTCTGAGTTTGCAGGCTGTAGAGTGGATAGGAAAAGTACTTCTGGAACATGTCAATTCATTAGAAATTCATTAGTTTCATGGTCTAGTAGAAAACAAAATTCAGTGGCCCTATCTACTGCAAAAGTAGAATACATTGCATTAGGAAGATGTGTGGCACAAGTACTTTGATTAAAACAACAGTTGATTGATTTAGGATTAACTATAGGCACTATTCCAATTTATTGTGATAATACTAGTGCTATTTACATTTCCAAAAATCTTATTCAACATTCTAGAACCAAATATATTGACATAAGGCATCATTTCATAAGGGATCATGTATCCAAGGGAGAAATTGAACTTACTCATGTTTCAACTGAAAATCAACTTGCAGACATTTTTACAAAACCTTTAGCCTTTGATACCTTCAGTACATTAAGAATAAGGCTTGATGTAATTGATTTGAATGCTTAAATAAAAATATTTTTGCAACATTGATATTTCTGTTTCGTAGTTTATGTTTCTATGATTTTGTTTTTGTGATTTTTGTTTGTTTTGAGTGATTTTATTTTAGAGTATGTGAATTTGTCATTGTCTATTGTGATTTGTGTGTTTAGTTTGATTTTCTTTGATAAAAATTCAAAAATCCAAAAATTTGTGATAATCGTCCGGGACGAAAATTTTTCGTACGGGACGATGTGTGTAAAATTCAGTTTGCGTGATTTGAAACATCTTGAGAGGAGTTTTTAATGTAGTTCGTCTGTACGATCTACATGATCGTCCGGGACAATTTTTTTTTTCTCAAACGTCGGGACGATTAAATGTAGCATTTGAATGGATAAGGAAGTTTTAATTATAACTTCGTCCGTACGAACTTTTGGTTCGTCCAGACGAACAGACGTCGATTCATAGCGGGGGACGGTTTTCAACTGACATTAAAACAAATTCACTTTTGATCGTCTGTACGAAATTTTTTTGTCTGTATGATCGGTCAAGTTAAAAAGTCTGTACGAAAGGATGTATCGTAAATTGTGTTGATTACGAAAAGTCGTTACATTTTGGACAAATTTAATCGTCTGTACGAAATTGTTTCGTCCAGACGAACGATAATTTTCGTCCAGGACGAACATTTTTCGTCCAGGACAAACGTATCATTTTCTTTAAATAAGAAGGCTTTCTAACTCAACAATCATATCTCCAAACATCTCTTTCAATCCCTTTCGACTTCCAAATCAATAATGGCCTCCTCTAGCAAGCGACAAAAGGTGTTAGCAAAGAAACCTCATAGGAATGCTTCTGAAAACTTTCTTTCAAAAGCAAATGAGGATTCCTTTCCTCGATTTGCTTCTGCAAAAATCACTCCTCGCATTCTGATTCAAAGTGAGATAAACTTCAAAGTAATGCACCTTTTTGCTTCCACTCAGTTTGGATTTATCTTATCTCTCATCCACCTCTAAAACAGACAAACCTTCCTTTACTTCCTAGCCAATATGAGTTTCAACTCCGATCACTCTTCTGTCAGTTCTTATGTGTTTAAATAAAAAGTTGAAATCACTAAGCATGACTTAGGTGATTTTCTTAACTTAAGAACTGAAGGTTTAAGAGCCCACACCCTTATGAACGATAACACCTTCAAGTGGTTTGAAATCAATAGGGTGATTAGAGGAAATAGCCTAGATTATCATATTGTTAGAGTTTCTGGAATGACAAAAAATGCTTGAATCATCCAGCACATTCTTAGATCTTCTATTATTCTAAAAGCTGGTGATAGAATCAATATTACTCCACTCCTCTCTGTTGTGACATTTTTTATTATGAATAAAAGTCCTATTGATGAAGCCCAACTTATCTTAGACCATCTTTATGGGCTTTCCGAAATTGGGCATGCTGATCAGAAAAGAAAAAGGAATATTTCATTGGGTCACTTGATTACATTTATTTTGGAAAAGAAATATAATCTAGTGCATCCTGATGAAGAATATGAGGAGCCGGTCTACTACAATGATGCTTCTTTTAGAGCAATCTTCAAGGAGCAATAAGAGAAAGCACCTGCCAGTGCTTCTGAAGAAGAAGAAGGAGAGCAAACATCTGCACCTTAATCAAATTATCAGAATTTGATTGAGAAATTTGATAGACTTGAGACTCATTTTGATCAACGATTTGATCAAATTGATGCTCAACTTCAGCAGCAGCAACAGGACATTGGTAGTATAAGAAATGAAGTTCATGAAATTAATACCAATGTTATGTTGATGACTTCCTACTTCAACTTATTTGGTGGCATTCCTCCTCCTCCAGAAGAATAGAGATTTGGGTGATGATTTTCTAGATGTTTCTTGTATTAGTGTTTATTTTAGTTTGTTTTAGTTGTGATTAAAAGTTCAGTGTATTTTTTTTTTGTATTGATATTATGAAGTGATTTTGTAATCTTTTTCATTAATATCAATATATGTTGTATTTGTTTTAAATTTCGATTGTTTTTGAAACGTGTTTAGTTTTTATGAATTTCATTAGTCTTTTTAATCTTAATTGTGCTTAAATTAGATTGTAATTTGAGATTAATTTCATTAGAAAATCTAGTCTTTCTAAATTTAAAATTTGTTTATAACTTGTTATAATTAGAATTTTTAATTTCATGTTTATTCATTTAGACTACATAAAAATTAATATTATTATTGCAATTTAGATGCTTTCTTATTTTGTATTTCTTTGCTCAAGTGATATTTATGCACTTAGAAAAATTTGAAATTTTAGATTATTGATCTTGGAAAGAATTGGTTTCAATTATTCTTGAAAATTGTACAAAGAGTACAAAAATCAAAAGGAATGCGCAAAGGTTCGCAAATGTGAAAAAGAGGCACAAAATAAGCCCAATGTAAAAAGATGCACAAAAATGTGTCAAATAATTGAAAAAGATGCGCAAAGTGTCATATGTGGTAATTCTCTTCTTTCCAGATTCTTTCAATCTCTTAATTCAAATTGATTTTATGTTCATTAATATTTCTATTGAACTTTGAAATATACAATTTTTATTCATCTCTCTTGTAATGATCTTCTTTATCTCAAATGTCTAAATTGAATCATGTCTTTGATAAATTCTTCTTACTTACAATGTTATATCACTTCTTAAATTATATGAATTTCTATGATTTACCTAATATTATTAGTTTTAGATTGCATACCATATGTCAATCACTCTTTAGATTAAATTTTCAAATGAATTTCATATAATTACATACATTTCTTGTCTATTTCTTCTTCATTTTTTTTGTTGTCAAAAAGGGGGAGAAATTATTGTGTTTGTATGTTTGTATTTTGGTTTTATATTTGTATTTTTTTTTTTGTAATGTCTTGTATTTTTTGTTTTGTTTTGTTAAAAATTTTGAAAAACAAAAATTGTATTCTTTAGTTCAAAATGCCTCCTTATTTTCATGTATTCATCATCTCAGAGGGAGTTTAGGAGATTTTGTAAATTGAAATCATACAAACAATAATTATTTTGCCATCATCAAAAAGGGGGAGATTGTTAAGATAGTTGCTATATGCATGTTTTACATTTTTGCAACTTGTATAATTTTGATGATTCCAAACATTATTGTTCAAATGTGTAGTTATCACCTAACAAATTTAGAAGATTTGTATTTGCTCTTGTGTGTACTAACATTTCAGGTGAATCATACTCTCAAACACAAAGTCTTCAAATCAAATTCAGCAAGAAATACCTTTAGTTTTTGAAGCTTAAAATTATCTTTTTAATTGAGAGGGAGTGATTGTAGTTGAGTGAATAAAAACATACACACACACACATAAGAAGATCATATAAAATTTATACTGATCGTACGAGACGATATCAGTTCGTACGGGACGATCAGACAGTTATCTAATTTTAAGATCACATGGAACGAATAAGAACTGGCTAGAAAAATTTTTTTAAGTCCTATTCATCCGGGACGAAATTAAATATTGTCCGGACGATTTTCTCTCTGTAAGAATTTCATCCAGACGAAAATAATTATCGTCAGGGATGATTTGCTCTCTGTAAGAATTTCGTCCAGAAGATATTAAATATCATCCAGGACGATTTGCTCTCTGTAAGAATTTCGTCCAGATGAAAATAATTATCGTCAGGGACGATTTGCTCTCTGTAAGAATTTCGTCCAGACGAAATTAAATATCGTCCGGGACGATTTGGTCTCTGTAAGATTTTTGTCCGGACGAACAAATTTTCGTCCAGACGTTACAACCGACTGAGGACGGTTTTTCTATATTCATTTTTTGGAACTGATCTTGTAATAACCGTTCGTACCGGACGAACTTGGTTCGTACGGTATGATCAGCTTGTACGAAAACATTTCGTACACATATACAAAGAGGTTCGTTTCAAGGCTTTTAAGTAATATCGTCCAGGACGATGCACGATCGTACGGGACGATCCACTGCGTACAGAATTGAAAACTTGTAGTTTTTGGGCAGTTTTTCTTGTCTTTTGTATAAATAGTCCAAATTAGACTGCCACCCAATCTTTTTGTCATTTGATCTTCGTGCCTATTGAGAGAAAAGTCAAGGAGACAGTGTGAGAGAGCATTCAAAGGAGGATTCCTACCACTGGAGTGTGAAGACTTCACTTGGTGTTTAAAGGTAAGAATCTCTACTTGTGAATTTAGATTACTTCACTCTTTTTTTTTTCTTCCTTCTAGATTTCTTGTGAGAAGATCTGTCAAGGAGATCCGGTTCGCTGCCGACACTTGGAGAGTGTGAACAGCCAAAGGGTTCGCTGCCTACACTTGGAGAGTGTGAACATCCGAAGGGTTCGCTGCCTACACTTGGAGAGTGTGAACAGACGGAGGGTTCTCTGCCCACACTAGGAGAGTGTGAAAGGACAGAAGGTTCTCTGCCAACACTGGGGATTGTGTAAAAGGATGATGGTTCTCTGCCGCACCGGTTAGTGGTGAAAATAGTGTTTGTAAAGGCTTCTCCGCCTTGCTGTGGGTGCAAAAGGAGAGTCACTATTGGTATTAGTGCAATACTCAGAGGGTGCCTCTAGGGAGTGGATGTAGGTCTGGTTTAGACCGAACCACTATAAATCTTGTGTCATTTACTTTACTGCTTTTTTATTTTCCGCATTTTTCTTTTGTTTAAAAACTCTGTGGTTGAAAAATGTTTTCTATAAAAACTTAATAAAAAATTTTCATTTCGGTTCAACATATTTTCAAAGAGGATTTAAATTTTTAAAATACCAATTCACCCCCCCTCTTGATAGCCTTGGGACATTAACTTAGGTCTAACAACCTATTCACTAGACTCAACAGACCAGTAGGACAAAAAGATAGATGATAGCTTAAATGGACCTTTTATATGAAAAGATAAGAAAAAAACCCAGAACAGAGAAGATCATTCTGGGACAAACCATATTAATCATATGCACGAATAGTTCATTTTAATTATTGTAGAGCCCTATCGTCCTGGGATGAATAATATTTTTCATCTAAACGAATGCGTCCAGAGCCCATCATCCTGGGACAAATAATATTTTTCATCTAAACGAATGCGTCCAGAGCGCATCTTCCCGGGACGAACCAAAAATTTCATCTAGACGAACTCATCCAGAGAGCATTATTCTAGGACATACGATAAATTTCATTTGAACAAACGCGTCTAGAGCCCATCGTCCTGAGATGAACCATAAATTTAGTCTAGATGAATAATACTTAGAAAAAAATTGTCTCCCTCTACTCGTTCTTTCTCCCACTCAAGAGTTTAACATACCATATCATCCCGTACGAACATGATTCGTACAGTACGATTAGTATTAAAAAATTTGAATTTTAACTCTCCCTTAGTGTGTGTGTGTGTTAAGTTATTTCAATTACAATGTCGCTCTCTCAGACTCAAATAAAGAGAAAAATTAAAGACTTTAATATTAAAAAAAAAAAGAAATTTAAGCATATCTTGATTTGAAGTCTTCAACAATCTTGAGTATGATTCCCGTGAAATGTTAGTACACACAAGAGCCCAAAAATAATTCCAAAAAGGTGTTAGAAGAAATTTATAATCAAAACAATAATATTTGATATCATCAAAAGATACAAGTTACAAGAATGGAAAACATGCAAAGCTAAGATTAACTTTCTCAACACTGACTACAGTCCTTCTACCTCTGTCGCCCGTCGACTACGATCTTACTGAATTACGTCGCCCGCCGACTACGGTCCTTCCAACTTACGTCGTCCATCGACCAAAATCCTTCATACCAAACAAACACATCAGTAGTGACTCTTTGTGTTCCCATCATGTAATGTACTCTATAAGATGTATATCAAGATAAGGGCTTCCCACAAGGAAGGGTCTCATTGTAATCAACTGTAATAATAGTGGATTCATTCAAACTAGGCTAGGCCCCATGGTTTTCCCCCTTTTCAAGGGTTTTTCACATAAAAATCTTGGTGTCTCATAAATGCTAGACCATCTCTTTTATCTGATTGCGTGCCGGATTTTCGTACAATGCTAAGGCACTAAAATTTATTTTTCTCTACCGCCGCAAATACTCTAGGGCGCAACAGTTTGGCACCATATGTGAGAATGTTGTTCCTGGCTAGGGGCAATTTTAGCTCCAACCTCAAAAGGTTATTCAACTGCTATTGATGTATCAATTTCATAGAAATCAGATCCAGACTAGGGGGGAAACCTTGACTACAATTTTAGTAAAAAAGATCCCTTCAAGATTTTCAAAACCAAGACGGTATATAAGGAAACTCCTGAAAAATGCAAGGATGATTCTGATAAATTTCAAGACATATACAATCCCCTGCTGGACTTCTACTCCTAGGGAAAGGTCTTAATCTTGACCTCAAAAAAATAGTAACAGTCTAAAGATAGACCATTCTTCACATTTGATTCGGGATACACGTGGCGTTCGAACCCTCCAAATCAAGGCAAAATCGATCCAAGGGGGATCCGATTAGACCTCTTTCACACAGGTTAATGTCGATAAGCAAAGGCTCCAACATACAACCTCGGATAGGTCTTACATCCTTGGTGGATTCTTTCGACCTCTTCCATACAGGTTAACGTCATTGAGCAAAAGCTTTGACATACAACCTCAGATAGATCTCATATCCTTGGTAGATTCTCTCGACCTCTTCTACACAGGTTAACGTCATCGAGAAAAGGCTTTGACATACAACCTCAGATAGGTCTCACATTCTTGGTGGATTCTCTCAACCTCTTCCATATAGGTTAATGTCATCGAGCAAAGGCTCTAATATACAACCTCTGATAGGTCTCACATCCTTGGTGGATTCTCTTGATCTCTTCTATATAGGTTAATGTTGTTGAGTAAAGGCTCAGACATACAATCTCGGATAGGTCTCATATCCTTGGTGGATTCTCTTGATCTCTTCCATATAGATTAATGTTATTGCATAAAGGCTCCGAAATACAACCTCGGATAGATCTCATATCCTTGTTGGATTCTCTTGACCTCTTCTATACAGATTAACGTCGTTGAGCAAAGGCTCTGACATGCAACCTTAGATAGGTCCCATATCCTTGGTGGATTCTCTCAACCTCTTCCACACAGGTTAACATTATCGAGCAAAGGCTCCGATAAACAACCTAAGATAGGTCTAACATTCTTGGTGGATTCTCTCGACCTCTTCCACACAGGTTAATATCGTCGAACAAATGCTTCGACATATAACCTCAAATAGGTCTTACATCCTTGGTGGATTCTCTCAACCTCTTCCATATAGGTTAACGTCGTCGAGCAAAGGATCCAATATACAATCTTGGACAGTTCTTACATCATTTGTGGATTCTCTTGACCTCTTCCATATAGGTTAACATCGTCGAGCAAAGGGTCTGACATATAACCTTGGATAGGTCTTACATCCTTTATGGATTCTCTCGACCTCTTCCATATATGTTAACGTCATCGAGCAAGTCTCTGACATACAACCTCAGATAGGTCTTATATCCTTGATGGATTTTATTAACCTCTTCCATATAGGTTATTATCATTGAGCAAATATTCTGAAATACAACCTTGGATAGGTCTTAAATCCTTGGTGGATTCTTTCGACATCTTTCATAGAGGTCGAGTAGTGCTCTGAGTGAAGAATATTATCTCTAAAAAGATTCCATGAAAGTAAGTGATTGATAAAATCCTCCCTCATATAAAGACCTTAACAGTCTAACAATACCTTAAAAAAATATGGGGGCAATATATCATGACATGTTTCAAAGATGCAATAACAATTTAGCTTCCTCAAAGGGACAAGTTCTCAATATCATTGGAGTTACATTGCAAAAGATTATACTTCAAGTTCATTTTTTGGAAGAATTTGAAATTAAAAGTACATCCGCATTATATGTACAAGTCATCAAGTAATAAGAAATTTAAAAATAGACAAATATCCTTAGTGGATTTAAATGATATCTTCTCTACTACAGATTGAAGCATCTCCTACAACTTCTTCTTCAAAGAAAGGAATATCTGATGTCTACATATGTCAATATGAATGCATTTTGCCTTAGCAAAATGCCACTGGACATCTATGATCAACGGCCCTTCGTCTGATATTTGTCGACGATCCTTTACTTCAACCATCATCGGATTGTCGCTTGACTGCTACTTGCAGCGCACCTTAGAACTCTCTCCTTCAGATCATCACTCAGTCATTGACTGCAAACAAACTTCCACTTGATCGCCAATCGCCAACAGACTTTTGCTCAAATGGCGTTGAAATTTTCCCCATCTGCTCGTCACGTCTGGTTCTCCTCTAGAACACCATTACCGCCAGATCTTCTCAAATTACCCTCACATACAAGCAGTGATGGATCTTCTTGTGTAAAGGGTTATCTATTAAGAAGATAGCCTCTCATTGTGACTTTTTCTACGTAATAGAGGGGTATTGAAGCTTGATAGGGGAACGCCACCTATCTCCGATAGTGGAATGCCTCTAATGTAAGAAAAAGACCAGAGAAAAAAAAAAGGATTAATTGCAAAAATTCTAACTTCTACACACGGAGAGGGGCCTTGAATTTTAGTAGGGGATGCTGCCTACCACAAACAGGGGAATGCCTCAACTGTAAGAAACTTAGAATGAGGGAGGAGAAAGAAAAGAATTGATTGTAAAAATTCTAACTTCTACACAAGGAGAGGGGCCCTGAATTTTATTAGGGGATGCCGCCTAAAACAACAGGGGAATGTCTCAATTGTAAGAAAGTTAGAATGAGGGAGGAGAAAGAAAAGAAATGGATGCAAAAAGTCTAACTTCTGTACGAAAGTAGGGGCGCCGATTTAAGTAGGGAAAATCACCTATGAAAAATAATGAAATGCCTCTATTGTAAGAAGATAGCCAGAGGAGAAGACAATGGAAGGAGAAAAA
The DNA here is from genome assembly GCA_022539455.1 of Dendrobium nobile. Classification (NCBI taxonomy): domain Eukaryota; kingdom Viridiplantae; phylum Streptophyta; class Magnoliopsida; order Asparagales; family Orchidaceae; genus Dendrobium; species Dendrobium nobile. The sequence continues at coordinate 59,577,453 of CM039721.1, forward strand.
ATTTTCTTCTACACTGAAGAGTGGCGCCGATTTAAGTAGGGAAAGTCACCTACAAAAAAAAGCTGAAGGCCTCTAGAGCAAGAAAAAAAATAGGAGATAAAAAAATTCTAAACTTCTGTACAAGAGGAGGGGCACCGATTTAAGTAGGAAACGACACCTATGAAAAATAGCGGAATGCCTCCACTGTAAGAAAGCTAGAAGAAGAAAAAGAGGAAAAAATTCTAACTTCTGTACAAGAAGAGGGGCACCGAATCAAGTATGAAAAGTCACCTACTGAAAAATAGCAGAAAGCCTCAACTATCAGAAAGAAAGAAGGAGAAAAGAAGAAGGTGCAAGTTTCCTCCTAGCCCTCAGGGGGTATTTATAGCATTTTTTGGGAAGAAAAGAACATTATAGAATTATTTGGAATTTTCTCGATTTTTCTAATTTTTTTTTGGATTTTTCTAGAATTTTTTGGAATTTTTTTAGGAATTTTCAAGAATTTTTTTAAATTTTGTGGGCCCCAAAAAAATTGTAACTATAGGCCAAAACTCGCGCCCAGGAGGGGCGCGCCTATTCGGGCGGCGCGCTTGCCGTCGTCATCGCCCAGCTGGCCAGTACGACCACCTACACTTATCCGGGCCTGATTTTCAGTCTGGACGATCCAAATCAGATGTTTTTGGGGTCCCTGAATATATTTTTCAATGTTTCGGACTCAATTTTGGCATTTTTAGAGCTCAACGGGGCTTCTCTGATCAAGTTTGAGCAAACATTCAATTTTTGGAATGCAATTTTTTGTGAATAGGCCAATGTAAAATGTCGACACATATTTCTGGACTTCTAGAGCTTCGATGTCCAAAAATAGGGGGGAAAATTGATATACATCAAAAAATTATATTGATCGGGCATGAATCTTGAGGCAAAAATCAAGTTGGATACTTCAAAAATTAAATTCAGGATCACTTGAACTCTGATTTCAGTAAACTTATAGTCTAACTGAGAATCTAAAAAATATGAACCCAACGAAATCAAATTCGACTCAATCCGAGCCCAAATAAGTCCAAATCAAGTACCCGAAGCACTGTTGGAAAATTTGTACCACAATTTGAGTCACCAAATGGTTTCTAAACTTGTTGAGCATATAGTCGAATCGAGAGACTTGACGAGATGAATCCAACGACCCCAAGATCAATGAATTCTGAAGTCATTAAGACCTTTAAATGTCTAATAAACGTTTCATGATCGAAGGATTCAATATCAGTCGTTCATCCAGACCACTCCATATTTGCCCTTGATCTCTCATTTATTCACAAACCATGTCACTCCAGAAAATCTATAAAAAGACCCCTCATTTCTTGAGGGGGAGGGGGGGGGGTTGGGCGCAAGCAATAAGAAGAGAAGAAGAAGAGAAGGATAGAAGGGAAGAAACTCCTCGACCACCGCCAGAGTTCTGCCTGACGCTGAAATTCTACCAGACTTCCAAACGAAGCGAGAGTTCTGCCCAACATCAGAATTCTATCTGACTTCAAAATGACGCTGGAGTTTTGTCCAACGCTGAAGTTCCGAATGACGTCAGAATTCTGCATGAACTCCGAGGGATGCCGGAATTTCGCCCGATCTTCTAATGATGCCTGAATTCCGCCTGACCTTCTAGTGATGCTGGAATTTTGCCCGACCTCCAAGTGACGCCGGAGTTTCACCCAAAATCCAAGTGATGCCGGATTTATTCTCGCCCTCTAACTAACGTCGGACTTCTACCCGACGCCGGACCTCTGCTCATCGCCAAGTTTCTACCTGATGCTGAACTTCTACCGGTTATCAAACTTTCGATGGACATCTATCTGATGCTAGATTTCTTTCCATTGTTGGACTTCTACCTGACGCCTTCCTTTTGACCTTCATCTTCAGACAACAATCCTTCCGACCTTCGTCGCCCATCGACTACGGTCCTTCTAACTTAAGTCACCCATCGACTACAGTCCTTCTGACCTCCGTATTCAGCCGACAACAGTTCTCATGAATTATGTCGCCCACCGACTGCAGTCTTTCTTACCTCCATCGTCAGCCAACTATGGTCCTTCTGACTTACATCACCCGCCGACTATAGTCCTTCTGACCTCTGTCGCCTGTCGACAATGGTCCTGCCGACTTACATCGCCCACTGACTACAGTCCTTCCACCTCAGTTGCCCGTCAACTAAGGTCTTGCCGACTTACGTCGCCCGCCGACTACGGGCTTTCCAACTTATGTTGCCCATCGACTACAGTCCTTCATACCAAACAAACACATCAGCAGTGACTCTTTGTGTTCCCATTATGTAATGTACTTTATAAGATGTACATCAAGCTAAGGCCTTCCCCCAAAAAGTGCCTCATTTGTAATCAACTGTAATAATAGTGGATTCATTCAAACTTGGCAAGGCCCTGTGGTTTTTCCCCTTTTCAGGGGTTTTCCACGTAAAAATCTTGGCGTCTCATAAATGATAGACCATCTTTCTTATCTGATTGTGTGCCTGATTTTTTTACAATGCTAAGACATTAAACTTTATATTTCTCTTCCACCGCGAATACGCAAGGATGCAACAATACTTACATGAGCTATAGTGCTAAATAAAATGGATCCTTTATCATTACTAAAGTGAATCCTCTATAGGTTTGGCTTAAAGATAGTTGGATTGATGGGAGACATAAAACTAAAAAAGAGTACTTTGGGTCTGCTCATGGGTTGACCATTCCAGTGGCAATTTATGAGAACTAGAGACTTGAGAATGCCTTTAGAAGCAAAGGACATCTAGTGGGGACCATGTTCTAACTCTAAGCCTTTAGTGTCTATTTATAACCTCAAATAGTTCTTCAGTATGGCTTAATCATAATAAATTTCATGGTTAGCCTCCCTAGTTAGCTTCCATCTAGCTTGATCAATGAATGGGGAAATGCCATGGGGCCTCAGGAGATGATGGATTTTTAGTAATGAGAAAAAAAGTGCAATTTGGACAATGAATTGAAAAGCTGAATCCAAATTTTATAAAAAAATGAGGGATCCTCTAGTATGGATATGCTTGAAAAATGATTTATATTATGTGATGATGAGAAAAAAAGCTTGCCAAAAGCATATGATCCTTTTTTCAACGGACTATATCGAGGAATAAGAAAAAAATTAGTATAGTACTTGTAAATCACTATGGGAGAATCCCATTGGCTAAGTGCTCTGAACTTTCTCAACTTCTATTATGATTTAATCAATAGTTAGCTAGGGTTTAATTGAAATTTCAGGAAGTTACTTTATCAACTTCCATTTAATTAACATTTGGATTTTAAATGACATTAATATCGTTGAGTCCAAATGGGACATGCTGACCAATAGGTCTCAAGTGGCCCATTCAATAAGTTAATTGGATTGAAAAAAGTTAGGGCTACGTTTCTAATATACTATTCTATATTTCCACATAATGGTTTGATCCAATTCAATCACTTAGTTTAGCTAATCCACTTTCGAAAGTATATGCATTCTTTGATGGGTCAATTGACTCATATGATACATTATGGTCAACATATATATGGTCAAAATTTGTCGACCAATGTTATGTAACATCATTATCTTGCTATGGAAGCTACATGTTCATTTGATTTAATTAATTTGATTTTTAAAGTCAATTTATCATGTTTGAAACATTTAGGTACAAATGGGTTATATTGGGTTAATTTAAGGGTCAACTTCCTTCAAGAATATGTATTTTATCTAGGGACATCCTTTCATGAGCTATATATTCACTAAGGTTTATTAATATAAAGGCTAAATATAGTTTGATAAATTTCACCTATTAAAGGTTAGTTTGGGTCAAACCTAGTTATGGTTGACTAGTTGGCTAATCCAAGGGGCCAGTTATGATTTCAAAACACTTCTAACTCATTTCCATCAGTGGAATGCATATGATCCATTGATTAGGTTAATTGGAGGTCCTAAATCTATTTGGGGATTTGGGTACCCATAACAATTAAGTTTGGACTTTTATGAACAAAGGGGATATGGGTACATCTTGTTGAATCTAGATTAGGTTGTTATACCTAAACTAATGTCCCAAGGCTAACCAAGAGGGGAGGGGGGGGGGGGGGGGGGGGGGGGGGGGGGGGGGGGGGTGAATTGATAATTTAAAAATTCTCTTTGATTTTAAAATTTGAAAATGTTGATTTACAGAGCAAGTTAATTAAAGTTTTTAAAATAAAACATTCAATCACAAAAAATAACTTGTAGTAATAAAAATGTAGAAATCTAAAAGACAGAAATTTATAGTGGTTCGGTCAAACACAACCTATATCCATTCTTTGAATACTCCCTTTTCAGGTATTGCACTATTACTAAAGTGACTCTCCTTTTGCCCCCACAAGGAAGATAAACCTTTAAAAAAACCTCTCTTTCAACAATCCCCGGTGCGGTAGAGAACTATCGTCCTTTCACACTCTCCAAGTATCGGCAGAGAACCATCAGCCTTTCACACCCTCCAATTGTAGGCAAAGAACCTTCATCCTTTCACACCCTCAAAGTATAGGCGGAGTACCATCATCCTTTCACACCCTCCAAGTGTCGGAAGAGTATCAGATCTTCTCCAAAGATCTTTTCATGAGTAATCTAGAAAAATAAGAGGATGAATGATTTCCATAATTACAAAGAGATCCTTACCTTTGAGTAACCTTTTGAACCCTTCACACTCCACTTGCAAGAAATCTCTCTCAAACACTCTCTCACACTCTCTCCTTCAATTGCCATTGAAAAATCATGAAGACAACACTTTTTCACGTCAGTTTTTAGTGGACCTTTTATACAAACCATACAGAAAACTAAATTTTATAATTTTGAGCGTAAACGATCATGCAGTATGATCAGATTTTGCACGTACTAACAGTTCAAATATTATTACGTATAACCTGTTGTGAATCAGTAAAAAATCATTTCATACCTGATCATCATCCGGTACGAATCAAGTTTGTCAGGGACGAACAGTTAGAAAATTTTCAAAAATCGTATGTAAGAAAAGGAACCCCATTATTTCGTACTCTAGATGGCGTACACACGATGATGTCATTGTCCGGTACGATCAGTTATAAAATTTTTTCAAATTCATCTGAACAAAATGTTGGGATGAAATGGGACCTCATAATTTCGTACTCTGGAAGGCATGTACGAAGTGGGATCGTACAGTACGATCAGTACTTAGAAAAATTTCTTTTCTCACAAACAAGGACCCATCCATTTCGTACTATGGAAGGTATGTACAAACTAGGTTTGTATAGTATGATCCATACTTAGAAAATTATTTTTGAGCGAGAAAAGATCCGTCCATTTCTCACTCTAGAAGGAATGTACGAACTAAGTTCGTACAGTACGATCCATACTTAAAAAAAAAAATTATTTATGTTTGTTCGACTGATTGTTGGGAAAGATAACTTACAATATTGACCCATACTAACGAAAATCATGCAGTACGATCAGTTTAAAAAATATAAAATTTAAACTCTCCCTCGATGTGTGTGTGCTCAGTTACTCAATTACAATCACACTCTCTTAGACTCAATAAAATGAAAAATACATACTTCAATTACGATAAGCTCTAAACTGATCATGATTTGAAGTCTTCAACAATCCAGAGTATGATTTCTCTGAAATGTTAGTACACACAAGAGAAAAATAATTCTTCCAAAATATATTAGGAGAAATAATAATCAAAGCAATAATATTTGAATTCATCAAAAATAGACAAGTTGCAAGAATATCAAACAGTCAAGACCTAAGTAGCAACTATCTAAACAATCACTCCCTTTTTAATGATGATAAAATAATTATTGTTTGAATAAAAATGAATACCCTACATTTCTCCTTAACTCTCCCTAAATAAATAAATATATGAATATAAGGGAATTTCTTTTAAGAACAATTTTTTTTTAAATTTTCATAAATGCATGAAACACTCAAACATAAAAATAAAACAACACTAATAAAAAAAACTAACAAACATAAAAATCAATAACAAATAATATTTCTCCTCCTTTTTGACAATAACAAAAAGAAAGAAGAAGGGAAAAAATGAAATGAAAGAAGTCATATGAGAAACCTTAAATAATTGATCTTGAAAGAGATTGATTATAATTGCAATAACAAGATTAATATCTATTAGATAAAAATAAAGATTCAAAATATTTAAATTAAAATATAACATAGACAAGAAAAATAGACCAAGGTCATGAAACATTCTAGACAATTAGATTAGAAGAAATATTGCAAAAGTGATGAAAGGAAGAGTAATTAAATTCAATTTCTAATACAAAATATAATTAATATTAGATTGATTTGAATTTAAAGATTTAAAAGATAGAGAAAAGAATATTATCAATATCACTTATTTGGCGACATTGCACTTCTTTTCAAATATTTGTGGCAAACTTTGTGCATCTTTTTGTATTTGGGCTAATTTTGTGCCTCTTTTCAATTTGTGAATCATTGCACATTCTTTCGATTTTTGTGCACTTGTACATTTCTCCAATTTTTTAGTTGATCTTTCCAAAATCAATAATATAAAAAGTCAAACTTCTTTAAGTACAAAGATAATTATATTGAAAATAAAAAATAATAAGACATCAAAATTATAATAATAATATTTAAATTATGTATGCCTAAAAAGATTATGAGATTGATAGTCTTAACTTGATCGATTTATAAATTAACTTAAATTTTTGAAAAAATAAGATTTCATAATCAAATTAATTTTTGTATTGTAATTTATGTTATAATACTTTTTAGATCAATTAAGTCATGATTAATATATAAACAAACTTACATTTCACATAATGAACAAAAGTAACTAATCAAAACAAGATATATTTTATTGATATCAATTTAAAGATGAGATACATTGGAGCATTTTTTATATCAAGACATAAAATAAAAAGTAACATAACATAAAGACAATAAAACATCAGCACAAAATTTAAATAAAGACAAGTACATAAAACATCTAAAAACTTTATTAAGATCAACAGATCTAAAAGGACTGGCAAAAATAACACAGAAGAAGCACATCTAGTAATTTGAAGGGCCCTGGTCTGGAGGAGGAGGCTGGTTGAACAAAGAGAAATCGATATTCATCATAGCCACATTTGTGCTCACCGAGTCGAATTGACCTCAGATCCAACCCATGTTATGTTGAAACTTGTTCAATATTAATTAGGTTGTTAACCTAAACTTATGTCCCAGCGACTAAACAAGAAGGGGGGGGGGGGGGGGGGTGAATTGGCAATTAAAAACTTAGTCCCTCTTTTAATATGTTAAACCGAAAATAAACTTTATTAAATTTTGTAGAAATAGATTTTTCAACCACAAGTTAATAACGATAAAAATAAAAGCAACAGAAAAATAAAAGACATAAGATTTATAGTGGTTTGGTCAAACACGACCTACATCCACTCCCCGAAGGCACCCTCCGAGTATTGCACTACTACCACTAGTGACTCTCCTTTTGCAGCCACTGCAAGGCGGAGAAGCCCTTACAAAACTCTCTTCCACCACTACGTGGTGAGGCAGTGAACCGTTGTCCTTTTACACTCTTCCCAGTGTTGGCAGAGAATCGTCTGTCCTTTCACACTCTCCCGGTGTAGGCAGAGAACCCTCCATCCTTTCACACTCTCCCAGTGTAGGCAGAGAACCCTTCATCCTTTCACACTCTCCAAGTGTGGGCAGAGGACCCGTTGGCTGTTCACACTCTCCAAATAGGCAGAGAACCTTTCATCCTTTCACACTCTCCCAGTGTAGGCCGAGAACCCTTCATCCTTTCATACTCTCTAAGTGTGGGCAGAGGACCCGTCAGTTGTTCACACTCTCCAAGTGTAAGAAGAGAACCTTTCATCCTTTCACACATTCCAAGTGTCGGTAGAGAACCGGATTTCCTTGATAGATCTTCTTACAAGAAATCTAGAAAGAAGAGAGAAAAGAGTGAAGTAATCAAAAACCACAAGTAGAGACTCTTACCTTTGAGTACCAAGTGAAACCTTCACGCTCCAGTAGTAAGAATCCTCCTTCAAATACTTTCTCACACTCTCTCCTTTACTCTCCTTTCAGTAGGCACGAAGATCAGTAGGCAAAAATATTATGAGGCAATTCTAATTGGACTTTATATAGGAAAGACATAAAAAACCGTCCAAAAATTACTGATTTTAAAGTCTTTACAAAGTGGATCGTCTCGTACGATCGTGGATCATCCTAGACGAACTTACTTAAATCAGTTCCATACGAACCCAATATATATTGGTACGAACTGACTTTGTACCCGATTATCTTCCCGTATGAACTAAGTTCGTCCGGTATGAACAGTAATACCATAGGTCGGTTTGACAAACTACTGGAAGTTATCAAAATTGGAAATAATGAAACATTTTCGTCCTGGGATGAATAAGAGCTTGTCTGGACAAAATTTTTACAAAGAGCATTTCGTCCTGGGCCGAATAGAAACTCGTTTGAACGAAAATTTTTTAGAGAGCATTTCATCCTGGGATGAATTGAAATTCGTCTGGACAAAATTTTTACAGAGAGCATTTCATCCTAGGCTGAATATAGGATTTCGTTAGAACGAAAATTTTCCAGAGAGCATTTCATCCTAGGATGAATTGAAGTTCGTTTGGACGAAATTTTTCCAGAGAGCAATTCGACCTTGTACAAACAGGATTTTGTCTGAACAAAAATTTTTCAGAGAGCATTTTGTCCTGGTATGAATAGAAAAATTTGTCTGGACGATCAGGACTTCGAAAAATTTTCTTACTCCCTATTCGTTCCATTACTCTTCCGAGGGGATAACTGACTTGATCGTCCCGTACGAACATGGTTCGTCCTGTTCGATCAGTATGAATTTTAAAGATCTCCCCAAGTGTGTGTGTAGTAAATTACTTAATTACAATCACTCCCTCTTAAACTCAATACAATGAAAAATACAAGCTTAAATTTACAAATTATCTCATGCTGAATTTTGATTTGAAGTCTTCATTAATCTGTAGTTCGATTGTTCTGAAATGTTAGTCCACACAAAAGCAAAAATAATTCTTCCAAAAAGTGTTAGGAGCATACAAAACTTAAAACAATAATATCTTAAATCATCAAAATAATACAAGTTATAAGAATGTAAAACATGTAATTAGCAACTCTCTTAACAATCTCCCCCTTTTTGATGATGACAAAATAATTATTGTTTGTATAAATTTCAAATTTTAAGAATCTCCTAAACTCCCCCTAAATTGATGAACATATGAAAATAAGAAGGCATTTCATAACAATTTTATATTTTATCTTTTTCCTTTTCGATACAAAATAAAACAAGCACACAGGTACGAGACAAACATGCACATAGATACGATTCAAACAAGTACACATATACGATAAAAATAATATTTTCTCCCCCTTTTTGTCAACAGCAAAAAGAGAAGAAGAAAAGGAACAGAAATGTAAGCAGTTATATGATAATCCTTTGATAATTGATCATTGAAAGTGATTGAAATAAATATGGAAAATAAAATCAATTTATTAAGTAAATAAAAATGATTCATAGAATTTAAGAAGAGATATAACATTGATAATAAAAAAATTATATCAAAAATATGAATCAATTTAGACACTAAGATAAAGAAAATCATTGCAAAAAGGATGAATATAAAATTTGTATATTTCAAATGTCAATACGAAATATAAATGTACAGAAGATCAATTTGAATTAAGAGATTAAAAGATTGTGAAAAGAAATGACTACCACATGTGGCGCTTCACGCATCTTTTTCAATATTTTGGGCACATTTTTGTGCATCTTTTAACTTGTGGGCTTATTTTGTGCCTCTTTTTCAAATTACGAACCATTGCGCATTCCTTTTGATTTTTGTATATTTGTACATTTTTCAAGAGTAATCTTGATCTTTCCAAAATCAATAATAAAAAATTTTAAATTTTTTAAAGTGAATCAATATTTATTGATAAGTGAAATACAAAATAAAAAAATATCACAATTGCAATATTAATATAAAACATTAAAGTTGTCTAATAAAAGACATGAAATTGACAATCTTAATTATATCAAGTTATAAGCGAAACTTAAATTTAGAAAAATTAGACTTTCTAATGAATTTAATTTAAGTTGCACTTCAAGGTGTAACACTTGTAGGATCAAAAACTTTTGGAATTTTCATATAGGTTAACACACATTTCAAAACAAGCTTAAAACTAAAATATGATAACTTATATTGATTTCATTATAATGGATATTACAATCTATAAATGATATCAATGCCGCATAAAACTCAAATACAGAAACATCTAATGAAACAAACACATAACTAAAATAAAATACATCACAAACTACTAAAACACAATCACATTGTCTAAAGAAAAATATAACCAAGTACACAAATCACTATGATGGTCCCTGATCTGGAGGAGGAGGTACAGTACTGAAGAAGTTAAAATAACTGCTTATCATAAGCATGTTTGAACTAATATCATTCATCTGCTCTCTCATATATCCCATATCCTGATTGGGGATGTGTGAGTGTGACTGTTGAGTTCAAAGCCGATCAATTTAATGAAATACAACTGTTCGTACAGACAAAAATATTTTTATCCCGTACAAAATTCAGTTCATCCTATACGAAAAATTTTCATATGGAAGAACGAATGAGTCCAAAATGAAACGACTTTTCGTAATCACACAACTTATGAAGCGACCTTTCGTGCAGACTTTTGATTATACGATCGTATAGACGAACAGGTGTTTGTCCCGGGCGATTAAAAATTTATGATCGTTTTAATGGTAGTTGAAACCGTGCCCACATCGATTCGCCAAGCATTCATCCAGACAAACCAAAGGTTCGTACGTACAAATATAATGTTAAAAACAATCTTATCCATTTAAATGTCATTCAATCGTCCTATCGTTTCATGATTTCGTCCGGATGATCGTGTCGATCGTACAGACAAAGTGATAAAATAAAACATAAAAAACTGCATGTAAATGATTCAAATTTGATAGTTGACGCACTACACAATTCGTCCCATACGAAAATATTTTTTGTCCTGGATGAATGTCACTTTATTTTTCAAAACATGCACTCAATCAAAACTAAAATACAAACACAACAAAAATACAATAGAAAAATGAAAAAACAAACTCAAAATACAGAAAAGATCACAAACATAAGGATACACACACAAAAAAAATACTAACCAAAAACATACTTCAATGCTGTAGAAACATTTTAATTAAGCATTTAAATCGATCACACCAAGCCTTATTCTTAATGCACTGAAAGTATCAAAGGCTAATGTTTTGTAAAAATGTCTGCAAGTTGATTTTCAGTAGAAACATGAGTGAGTTCAATTTCTTCTTTGGATACATGATCCCTTATGAAATGATGCATAATGTCTATATGTTTGGTTCTTGAATGTTGAATAGAATTTTTAGAAATACAAATAGCATTAGTGTTATCACAATAAATTGGAATAGTGTCTATAGTTAATCCTAAATCAATCAACTGTAGTTTCAACCAAAGTACTTGTGCCACACAACTTTCTAATGCAATGTATTCAGCTTCTGCAGTAGATAGGGCTACTGAATTTTGTTTTCTGCTAGACTAAGAAACTAAAGAATTTCTAATGAACTGACATATTCCAGAAGTGCTCTTTCTATCCACCCTACAACCTGCTGTTGCATATTTGGTTTCATGAATTATGGTTTTGATGATAACAAACAATATGACTGCCTTTTTCTACTGGCTTTTCCGGGCTAAGAGATCAGAAGACAAACGGAACCAGCTCAAGATTAGGTACATTAGGGTTGAGTCAGTCTGTAACTTTTCTTTTCCCTTTCTTGAGTCAATTATAATCTTGGAAGTGTCTGATGCTAAGTAACCCTACACACACACACTTGAGTGATTCTTTTCTTACTGATTTAGAATTTCTATTTTTACTCACATCGTCCCGAATGATATTTATATCATCTTGGTTGATTGGATTTAAAATAAAAACCCTAATCAGGACTCCTAGTCAAGGCAGCCGTTATTAGGATATCGGCCTGGACGATACATGTATCGGCTAGGACGATATACTCAAAATAGAAAGAATTTGCCGACATGATCTATTTAGGCATACTTTATTTTTGGATATCAACCAGGACGACCGTATATCATCCTGGATGATTTTTTACAATTTTGCCTAAATTGATCAGACAATTAAGGAAAGAAATTAAAGATGATTGATACGATCACATCGTCCGGGACGATCAGTTCAAAAACCTTAGTTGCTTCTGGATGATCAACATTGGCCAGATCATATTCAGGGCGATGTTCTGGATGATTTACCTCTGATTTGAACTAATCATTCAGGATGATCGTGAGATCGTCCAGAATGATCAAGCTAATTTTGAATCATCCAGACCCCCATTCAGGGCAATCTTTAGTACGATAGTCCACGAATTGTACTGATCAGTCTCCATATCGTCCTGGATGATAATGTCGATTCTTAAAATTCTATTTCAAGGATCCAATTTTTCTCATGTAAGAGACCTTTAATGCAGCTGTCTTGACCTAAGAGAGCCTTGGGAGAAGGAGAGAGAGAGAGAGAGAGAGAGAGAGAGAGAGGAACTTGTGAGGGGGAGTTTGTGAGAGGGTTCATAAGGGTTACTCCAGGCAAGGTTCCAAGTCGTCTTCTCCGGTCTTCGTCCTTCGTTCTTGGGAGGTTCTTGGGAGGTCTACTTCAGCAAAAGGTCCGGGTTCTCTGTCCGCTTTAGGAGGAAGCAAAAGGAGTCGGTTCTCTGCCCGCTTCAGGAGGAAGCAAAAGGAGTCGATGCTCTGCCTCATCAGGGTTGGTGAAAAGGAGTTTGGTGTAAAGGCTTCTTCGCCTAGATGTGGGAGCTAAAGGAGAGCCACTTACTTAGTGCAATACCTGGAGGGCGTCTCCAGGGAGTGGACATAGGTCAAGTTGACCGAACCACTATAAACCCTTATGTTCTTTTTACTACTTCCGCATTTTAATTTTCTGCACTTATTTTTCTGTAGTGATTTTGGTTTGTGCTTATTGTGATTTGATCTAAGAAAGATTTTTAAAATACCAATTCACCTCTCCTCTTGGTTAGCCTCGGGCTAGTTCTCAAGGGCTTAACATCCCTAACGAACTTTCAAGTGGTATCAGAGCGGGATTCATAAAAACTGAGTTTGAAAACTTTTTGAATTTTGATCCATGGTTAACTTTGGGAATCGTAATACAACTTAAGGATATTCTATTACATGACCTCCTTTGTTTGACAATCTACCTTTTGATTTTTGGAAAACTCACATGACTACTTTTTTACAATCAACTGATTATCACATGTGGATGCTTATTAAAGAAGGATATTCTCCACCTTCTCGTGAACTTAATGGAATTAAAACCGAAGTGCCTTTTACTGAATGGACTTTTGAGGAAAGAGATTTAGCTCAACTTAATGCAAAGTGTTTGAATTATTTTTTCTGTGCTTTAAAATCTGAAGACTACATGCGTGTTTCTATTTGCTCTACTGGAAAAGAGATTTGGGATAGGTTGTGCATTACTTATGAAGGAACCAATGAAGTTAAGCAATCTCGTTTAAATATTTTCTTTCATGATTACGAACTTTTTCGCATGAAATCTTCTGAATTAATTTCTGATATGTATACAAGGTTTACTCAAATTGTAACTTCTTTGCATATCTTAGAAAGAGAACTTTCAAACTGTGAAAAAGTGAACAAAATTTTAAGATGCTTGCCTTCCTCTTTTGATGCAAAAATTACTGCAATCACTGAATCTAAGGATTTGAACACTTATTCGATTGATAACTTACTTGGCTCACTCATTGCTTACGAGTAAGGGGTGAATCAAAGAAATCTTGATGCAGGTGAGAGAAGAAAGGAGAAAACAGTAGCACTGAAGGTCAACAACACGAACTATGATTCTTTCGGGTCTGAAAGCGATGACATTACCTTAATCATAAGGCAATTCAAAAGCTTTCTAAGGAAGAGTCACAAGCATCATCAAAATTGGAGAAAAGATAAGGATAATAAATATTCTAAAGGATCTTCTGATGTTGTTTGTTTTGAATGCAAGAAGTCTGAACATGTCAGAGCTGATTGTCCTACACTTCAGGATCACTCTAGAAAGAAAAGAGTGAGGAGAAACCTAAGTTCAGGAAAGATAAGAAGAGAATTTAAAAGGTGTTTTGGACAGAATCTACTTATGATTCATCTGAAACTAAACTTGAAGAAGAAATAACAAACTTGTGCTTAATGGTAGAAGATCATCTTGATCAAAGTGATAAAGAAGAGGTATGTAAACCAACCTATGATCAACTGTTTGAAATTTGTGAGAAAATTCATGCATCATATAAAAAACTTAAGAAAACTCATGCTAGTTTAAAATTGGAGATTTTGAATTTACAAAAAGAGCATGAAATTATTCTCAAAGATCATTCTACAATTTATTCAAATCACATTGCTCTACTTGATGAATTTGATGATTTAAATAAAAAGCATTCGGAATTAATTAATGAGCATGATGCATTAAAAGTTTCACACACCTCACTCAAATCTGATTTAAAGAAATCTAAAGAGATAGAGCGCAACTTAAGGATTGATAATAATGCTTTAGAAAATACTAACTTGAGGCTTAAAATTGAATTAGACTCACTTAAGAGAAATTGGATGACACCCATTGTTGAACTAAAGCCAAAAACTAGGAAGAGGCATAATAACCTAAACCATTTAAGAAATCATTTTTCTGGAGTTAGATATTTTTCATATGGCATGCTAGGACACATCTCACACACTTGTACTATTGACCGTAGTACACATTGGGTGTGGAGACCAAAATTGTATAATTCACAGCATAGCACACAAGCATTGCTTTCTACTATTCATAAGAAGGGACCCAAATCTATTTGGGTTCCTAAATCTGACAGTTGTTGATTCTTGCAGGATTGCTCTCACCAAAGACCTCGTGAGAAGCATAGGATACTTGGACAAATGGAGGCTTGCAGCTCATAATTGCTTAAACTTGCTGCTTAATAAATTCTTGTAATGCATGTTTTGATTATCGTTGTTTTATGTCTTTTGTGCTTGTTTCTTTTTAGTTATTTTGTTTTTTTTTTCCTTTTCTTTATGATGATTTTCCTAGTTCTTAAATTTTGGAGATTTATAGCCAATGATTAGCATCTCTAAATCGGTTAAAGAGAGAAACATCGTTGATGGTTCCACCCCTCTAACCTCTTTTAGTGGTATAATTTTTCTTTTCTAAATAAAAGTCTATCTCAAATTAACAACTGGTATTTTAAATTAAGATCTTTTTTATCTTGCAATAGTAATCTACCTTATATATATAATCTTCAAAGCTTTTATATATCTTTCAAGTTAATTGAAATCTTGCCATTGTATTTATCATATGATTTTGAGTCTGCTTTGTGGTCTACTCTTCCTTATATTAGAGAGTGAGTTTTTCTTCTCTAATATCTAAAAGATCTACTCATAAATAATTATATTTTAAGAGTTGTTGAAAAATGGATCTAGCTTGCAAGCACGAGAAAAAGAAAAAGGCCAATGATGCCAAAAATAAAAAGATGCGCAATGATGCCAAATTGAAAAATCTATATACACAAAGTGTATCAAAAGATTCTCAAAGAGCCATTCAAAGTGACAAGAGGCATAAAATGAACCCACTAAAAGCAAGTTGTCTTCTTTTTTTTTAAAAAAAACTTTTAAAACTTAGAAGAACTCATGTGTTATTTGATATTTTTAATGGCTTGATTTCAAATTCCATGATTGAGACAAATTGCTTTGGTATATTATTTTATAAGTTATTTTTGTAGCCAAGTTTTGAATGGATGTTCTTTTTACCCAATTAGTTTGATATGAGTTAGGCCTTTTGTTTTCAAAAGATAATTTTTACCCTGTAAGAAGTATGAGCTAGGGATTAATAGGATAAGATATTCTACCGTTTTCAGATTGTGACATTGTTAACTCTTTGATCTTTTGAATCTCTAAAATTTAATTACTTGAGAAATTTATCATATGGATACTTTGCTAAAACAAAAAAAAATAGAAAAATTAAAAAAAAAATTTGTTTTTTTATCATTTGCTGGTTTTTAGTTTTTCGTTGTTGTTTTTAGCTTTTTATTTTATTTTATTTTATTTATTTTTGGGGTTTTTTCTTATCATCTCCATCTTTTCTTGGTTTCCAAATTCTTGTCACATCGTCCTGGCCGATATCTCTATCGTCCTGGACGATATGATAATTTCTCTTGAAATTTTCATCTGCTGAACTTTTTAGAGCTTGCTGTAAATCATCGTCCTGGACGATACCTTATCATCCTGGACGATCTGATCGAACTCTGTTTCAATCATTTTGATTGTCTTTGTCGATATAATTTCTATCATGGCTGATGCATTTATGGTCACCATTTTGGCAGGTACACTGGATCATCCTAGATGATACACATGTCTATACTTTTAAAATTCTTAAAATCGCCCCGAACGATCCATTATTGGACAATCGTCCTAACCGATTCACTGTTCATCCTGGACGATACACGTGGCACAGATTTAAAATGTTTAAAATTCAGCCGGTACGATTAATTATTGAGTATCATCCTGAATGATACACCTAATCTGCCCGGACGATATGCTTTTTCAACGGTCGTCCAGCTTGACTCCTCGGGACGATCACTTGTGTCTTATCATCCTGGCCGATATCTGATCGGCCTAGACGATTGGACCGCCTTTTTAACCAATCGGCATGTACGCAATAATTGAACCAGATCGTTCTGGATGATTCTACGATCGTCCTAGATGATGTGGCTATTTCTTTAAATTTAGGCCTCCCAGCTATTATTTTTCATCTCAAGCTTCTTCTCCTCTCTTATTTGCTTACTATTTTTATTAATATGGCTGGAGAAAAGTGTGTTCGTCAGGCATCGGGAAGTTCCTTGAGGGCCACTCTGGACCCTCATTTTCGAGAAGCGGAAGATCAAGATGCTTACCATCGTTACAAGGAATGCGGAATTACTCTGTTAATAACGATCAATCCTGCCTACCTTTCTTATCCGGTACTAGATCTTTTTGCCCATACCTCGCTCTGCTTCATTCTTACCCTCGCAGTCCCTTTTTCCTCTAAACTTCTTCTTGAATTTTTTATAAATCTTTGCATAAATCCTACTTACAAAGCCCTAACCTCCTATATGAATTGACACCTGGTCGAGATCACATATCAGGACTATGCTGAATTGTTGCAAGTATCCACCACTGGGAATAAGCTGCATACCATTATCTCAGATCCTGATTTTGACTGGTCTATGGCAAATCATTTTCTTTGCCAGACCAACACACCCTTTCATGTTGGAGAAACTAGCTCTTTAGTCAAAGATGCTAGGACATTCCAGCATGTCCTTCGCACTTCCATTATTCCAAAAGTTGGGGACCGAATCCACATCACTCCTCTACTTTCTCTGACTACCTTTACATTATGGCCCATAGAGAGTTTAATGCTACTGACCTGATTTTTTGATACATTGATCATTTGATAATAATCCGTGATCCTGGCCATAAGAGGAAACCCAATCTCGCTCTAGGACTCCTCATACTTATGTTCTGTAAACTAAGTACAATCTTCAATATCCTGCTCCTTCTAACCATCCGCTACCTCTTTACTCAAACAATTCATTCAAAGTCCTTTATAGTACTTGTCTCCACCCAGGGGATGAGGAAGCTCAAGGGGCCAAGGAGGAGGAGGCTCCCACTCCTGTTCCTGAACCTGCTCCTCTTTGCCAGCACTCACAACTAGATCAGTTGGTGGAGAGATTTGACCAGTTGGAGGCCCGGTTCGACACTTTCGTTACTCATCACAGCAGCAGCACGATGAGGACATGGCCCGTTTCGATGCCTATACAGCACACCAACAGTAGCAGCACGACCAGGACATGGCCTGGTTTGGCTCACAGTTCGCTACCATATCTGATTTCTTCTAGCAGCCACCACCACCACCTCCGTCTGATGATCAGGGTCCCTCGTTTTTTTAGTTTTAGCATTTATTTTCTGCAGTTTGTTTTTTTTTTCTGCATTGTGTTTTTTTTTCTTTTAGTTCTAGATTCCTTAGTTTGTTTTTAATTTACTCCTCATTTTTGAGATGTCAAAATGGGGAGTAGTAGGTTTGTATGTTTGAACCTTTATTCTGAATCTTGAAAGCCTTTCTATTTTTACACTACTATTTTTGAAATAATCGTCGGAGCATTTTTCATTATCAAAAATGGGGAGATTATTGCAGATTTAGTTTCATGAATTATGGTTTTGATGATAGCAAATAATATGACTCCCTTTTTCTACTGACATTTCAAGGCCAAGAGATCAGACGACAAACAGAACCAGCTCAAGATTGGGTAGATTAGGGTTGAGTCAATCTGTAACTTTTCTTTTCCCTTTCTTGAGTCAATTGTAATCTTGGAAGTGTCTGATGCTAAGTAACCCTACACACACACACTCGAGTGATTCTTTTCTTACTGATTTAGAATTTTTGTTTTTACTCACATCATCCTAGATGATATTTATATCATTCTGGACGATCAGGTTTAAAATAGAAGCTCTAATCAGGACTCCTAAACAAGGCAGCTGTTATTAGGATATCGGTCTGGATGATACATATATCGGCCAGGATGATATGCCTAAAATAGAAATAATTTGCCGACATGATCTATTTAGGCATACTTTATTTTTGGATATCGGCCAGGACGATCGTGTATCGTCCTGGACGATTTGATACAATTATGCTTAAATTGATCAGACAATTAAGTAAAGTAATTAAGGATGATTGATACGATCACATCATCCGGGATGATCTAAATATCTTCCAGGACGATCAGTTTAAAAACCTTAGTTGCTTTTGGACGATCAACATCGGCCAGATCATATTCAGGGCGATGTTCTTGATGATTTACCTCTGATTTGAACTAATCGTCCGGGATGATCGTGAGATCATCCAGGACGATCAAGCTAATTTTGAATCGTCTAGACCCCCATTCAGGGTGATATTCAGTATGATAGTCAACAAATTGTACTTATCAGCCAGAATGATATACATATCATCCTAGACGATAATGTTGGTTCTTAAAATTCTATTTCAAGGATCCAATTTTTCTCATGTAAGAGACCTTTAGTGCAGCTGTCTTGACCTAAGAGAGCCTTGGGAGAAGGAGAGAGAGAGAGAGAGAGAGAGAGAGAGAGAGAGAGAGAGAGAGAGAGAGAGAGAGAGAGAGAGAGAGAGAGAGAGAGAGAGAGAGAGAAACTTGTGAGGGGGAGTTTATGAGAGGGTTCATAAGGGTTACTCTAAGAAAGGTTCCAAGTCGTCTTCTCCGGTCTTCATCCTTCATTTTTGGGAGGTTCTTGGGAGGTCTACTTCAGTAAAAGGTCCAGGTTCTCTGCACGCTTTAGGAGGAAGCAAAAGGAGTCGGTTCTCTACCCACTTCAAGAGGAAGCAAATGGAGTTGGTTCTCTGCCGGACCAGGGTTGGTGAAAAGGAGTTTGGCGTAAAGGCTTCTCTGCCTAGCTGTGGGAGCTAAAGGAGAGACACTTACTTAGTGCAATACCTGGAGGTCACCTCCAGGGAGTGGACGTAGGTCACGTTGACTGAACCACTGTAAACCCTTGTGTTCTTTTTATTGCTTCCGCATTTTAATTTTCCGCACTTATTTTTCTGTGGTGATTTTGGTTTGTGCTTATTGTGATTTGATTTGAGAAAGATTTTTTAAAATACTAATTCACCCTTCCTCTTGGTTAGCCTCAGGCTAGTTCTCTAGGGCTTAACATCCCTAACGAATTTTCATCTGTAAAATCAGAATCTGAATAACCAATTATTTCAAATGAAGAGCTAAACTTAAGATACCAAATTCCTAAGTTCTGAGTTCCTAACAGATATCTTAGATTCCTTTTTACTGCTGTCAAATGTAATTCTTTTGAATCTGATTGAAATCTAGCACACAAACAAACACTAAACATGATACCGGACCGGCTAGCTATCAAGTAAAGTAAAGATCCAATTATCCCTCTAAATTTCTTTTGATCAATAAATTTTCCCTTAGGGTCCTTATCCAACTGAATTGAGGAACTCATAGGTGTACTAACTGGTTTTGCATTATCCATCTCATTGAGGATGTCCTTAACATACTTTGACTGACTAAGAAATATATCCTCCTCAATTTGCTTAATGCTAAAGCCTAGAAAGTAACTTAAATCTCCCATTAAACTCATCTCAAATTCACTACTCGTCATTTTAGAAAAATCATCACAAAGATTTTTATTTGAAGATACAAATATGATGTCATCCACATAAATTTGTACAATGAGTATATCCTTTCTAACTTTCTTCAAAAAGAGAGTTGTATCAACACTTTATTTTTTAAATGATTTTTCAAGTAGGAAGATGCTCAATCTCTCATACCAAGCCCTAGGTGCCTATTTCAAACCATATAATGCCTTTTTCAATTTGAAAACATGATTTGGGTATTTAGAATTTTCAAAACCTGGAGGTTGTTCTACAAAAACATTCTTTTGAATTACCCCATTTAAAAAGGCACTTTTTACATCCATTTGGTATAGTTTAAATCCTCTAAAATAGGTAAAGACTAGCAAAACCCTAATTGCTTCAAGTCTAGCTATAGTGGCAAAAGTCTCGTCAAAATCAATCCCTTTAATTTGATTATACCCCTTAGCAAAAAATCTAGCCTTATTTCTAATGACTACTCATGAGTCATTCATTTTATTTTTGAATACCCACTTAGTTCCAACTATACTTTAATCCTTTGGTCTTATAGTTAATTCTCAAACTTTATTTCTTACAAATTGATTTAATTCTTCTTGCACAACCAAAATCCAAAACTCATCCGAAAGTACTTGATCAATATATGTGGGTTCTATTGGTTAAATGAAGGATGATTGATTGACTTCTTTGTTTAATCCATGCCTAGTCCTCACACCCTCACTAGGTTCACCAATTATTAATTCCTTTGGTTGATTTTTAGAAAATCTCAACTCTCTAGGTAAAGGGTTTTCTATCTCCAAATTTTCTTTCAAATTTATTTTCTTAATCTTTTGGGAGTAATTCTCAATCTCATCTTCTACAACATTTGGCGCTTTCAAAATTCCAGATTCATCAAATACAACATATGTGGTCTCCTCAATTATCAAAGTTTTTTTGTTGATTACTCTATAAGATTTTTCAACACTTAAGTATCCTATAAAAATTCCTTCATCTAATTTTGGATCAAATTTTTCTAAGGCAAATTTTCCATTGTTATGAATAAACACTTTGCAATCAAAAACATGCAAATATGAAAAATTAGGTGTTCTTCCTTTGAGCAACTCATAGGGTATTTTATTTAATTTAAATATCACATTCACCCTATTCAGAACATAACATGCAGTGCAAACTGCCCAGCCCAAAAATATTTAGGAAGTGAGTATTCTGCCAATATGGCTCAAGCGGCATCTATTAATATTTTGTTCTTTCTTTAAACTACTCCATTTTGCTGAGGGGTTCTAGGTGCAAAAAAATTGTGATCAATTCCTTTCTCCTTACAATAATCCTCAAATCATTCATTCTCAAATTCTCCTCCATGATCACTTTGTATAGTCAAAATTTCACATCCTAGCTTTCGTTGAATCTAAGTCGAAAAGTTTCTAAATTTCTCAAATGATTCACTTTTATGAAATAGAAATCTAACCCATGTGAATCTAGAGTAATCATCCACAATCACAAATCCGTATACCTTCCCTCCTAGACTTATAGTTCCAATTGGTCCAAAAAGATCCATATGCAAAATCTCCAAAGGTTTACTAGTTTTAAGATCCTTATTGGACTGAAAAGAGGAGTTCACCTATTTTCCTAATTGACATGCATCATAAAAGTGGTCCTTAGTAAAGTCTAGTTTTGGTATACCTCTCACTAGGTTCTTTTGGGTAATCCTCCTAAGGTTTTTTATGCTAGAGTGACAAAGTCTCTTATGCTAAAGTCATAATTCATCAGAAATAGTTTTTAAACAAAAAGTAGTATGAGTTTGAATGCAATTCAAATCTAGCATATACACATTGTTTACCCTTATACCATTCAAAACATCATTTCCATTTAGGATTAATATGTAGCTAGTAGGAAAAAGTTTTACACAATATCCTTTGTCACATAGCTGGCTTATACTTAACAAATTATGTTTTAAGCCTTCTACCAATAACACATTTTCAATATAAAAAATTCTTAAGATTTCCAATCATACTTGACCCAACCATCTTTCTTGTGGCGTTATTTCCAAGTGTAACCTTACCTCCACTCCTGTCTTCCAATGATAAGAATTGTGCAATATCTCTAGTCATATGCTTTGAACATTCGTTGTCCAGGTACCATATGCTCTCACGAGGTCTTGTGTGAGAGCGAACCTCTTCTTGATCTGACTGATCAAGACTATCAGCCATTAAGCATAGATTAGTGACTTTCCTCTTCCTTTTCTATCTCTGATGAGTTTGAAGTCTAGTCCGCCCAAAAAGCTTTTTGGAATTTCTTCTTGTCCTTCTTCACAAATCGTTTCTCCTCTACCTTCTCCTTGCTATGAGTGGCTTTGAGTTTTGGGCAATCAGTCGTAATATATCCAGGTTTCTTTCACTCATACTAAATATCATCATTTGAAATCTTAACATTTCTATTAAATTTATCTCTATTCCATTGTTGACGTCTCTTCTGCTTCCTCTTCAGAAAGCTTCTGAATTGTCTTGTCATTAGTGCGATGTCTTCTTCATCCTCAGGTTATGAGTATTCACTCTCAGATTCTTCCACTTTCAGTGCTATATTCTTCTCCCTTCGTGGTTCACCTGCATCAATCATCTTTAGTTAACTCCTTGCTCGTAAGAAATTAGCGAACCTAGAAGATTGTCAATAGAGTATATGTTTAGATCTTTAGACTTTGTAATTGCAATAATTTTAGCATCATAAGTAGCAGGCAGACAACGAAGAATCTTATTAACCATTTCAGCATTTGTTAGTTCCCTACCCAATGCATGTAAAGAGGTGACTATTTGTGTAAATCTTATGTACATATCAGAAATGAATTCATTAGATTTCATGCAAAACAGTTCATAATAATGCAACAAGATATTAAGTCTAGATTGCTTAACCTAATTAGTCCCCTCATAAGTTATACAAAGTCTATCTCATATGTCCTTTCCACTCTTGCAAGTAGAAACCCGCATGTAGTCTTCTGATTTAAGAGCATAAAAGAAACTATTTAAGCATTTGGCATTTAATTGTGCTAAGTCACGTTCTTCTACTATCCAGTCCACAAAAGGTGTTTCAACTCTAACTCCATCAACTAGTCTAGTTGGTTTTGTATACCCTTCATGAACTAAGATCCACATTCGATAATCAAGTGATTGTAAAAATGTAGACATGCGTGTTTTTCAAAAATCAAAATGAATATTGTCAAACAATGGAGGTCTATTTATAGAGTAACCCTCAGGTGTATTTTGGTTTCCAGATGTAGCCATCTACAATAATAAAAAAGTAGTCAAAACTTATGATTTTGAAACAAAGCTCTGATACCACTTATTGAAACTTGTTCAATATAAATTAGGTTGTTAAACTTAAACTTATGTCCTAGTAGCTAACCAAAAGGGGGTAAATTGGTAATTAAAAACTTAGTCCATCATTTTAATATTTTAAACAGAAAATAAACTTTAATGAATTTTGTAGAAATAGATTTTTCAACCACAAATTAATAACGATAAAATTAAAAGCAGCGGAAAAGTATAAGACATGAGATTTATAGTGGTTCGGTCAAACATGACCCACATCCACTCCCCGGAGGCACCCTCCGAGTATTACACTAATACCACTAGTGACTCTCTTCCACCACTCTTAGAGAACCATCATCCTTTTACACACTTCCCAGTATTGCCATAGAATCGTCCGTCCTTTCACACTCTCCCGGTGTAGGTAGAGAACCCTCCGTCCTTTCACACTCTCCCAGTGTAGGCAGAGAACCCTTCATCCTTTCACACTCTCAAAGTGTGGGCAGAGGACCCGTCGGCTGTTCACACTCTCCAAGTGTAAGCAGAGAACCTTTTGTCCTTTCAAACTCTCCTAGTGTAGGTAGAGAACCCTTCATCCTTTCACACTCTCCAAGTGTGGCCAGAGGACCCGTCGACGATCACACTCTCCAAGTGTTGGTAGAGAACTTTTCATCCTTTCACACTTTCAAGTGTCGGCAGAGAATCGGATCACCTTGATAGATCTTCTCACAAAAAATCTAGAACGAAGAGAGAGAAGAGTGAAGTAATCAAAAACCCCAAGTAGAGACTCTTACCTTTGAGTACTAAGTGAAACCTTCACACTCCAATAGTAAGAATCCTCCTTCAAACACTCTCTCACACTCTCTCCTTGACTCTCCTTTTAGTAGGCACGAAGATTAGTAGGAAAAAAGATTACGAGGTAATTCTAATTGGACTTTATATAGGAAAGACACAAAAAACCATCCAAAAATTGATGATTTTCAAGTCTTTACAAAGTGGATTGTCCCGTACGATCGTGGATCGTCCTAGACAAACTTACTTAAATCAGTTCCATACGAACCCAATGTATATTGGTATGAACTGACTTCATACCCGATTATCATCCCGTACGAACTAAGTTTGTCCGGTACGAACAGTTATACTATAGGTCAGTTTGACAAACTATAGGAAGTTGTCAAAATTGGAAATAAGAAAACATTTTTGTCCTAGGATGAATAAGAGTTCGTCTGGACAAAATTTTTACAAAGAGGATTTCATCCTAGGCCGAATAGGAACTTGTTTGAACGAAAATTTTCCAGAGAGCATTTCATTCTAGGATGAATTAAAATTCGTTTGGAAGAAATTTTTACATAGAGCATTTCTTCATGGGCCGAATATAGGATTTCATCTGAACAAAAATTTTTCAGAGAGCATTTCGTCCTATGACGAATTGAAGTTTGTCTACACAAAATTTTTTTAGAGAGCAATTCGTCCTTGCACGAACAGGATTTCGTCTGAACAAAAATTTTCCAGAGAGAATTTCATCTTAGGATGAATAGAAAATTTGTCTGGACGATCAGGACTTATAAACATTTTCTTACTTCATGTTCGTTCCATTGCTCTTCTGAGGGGATAACTGACTTGATCGTCCCGTACGAACATGGTTCATCCTGTACGATCAGTATGAATATTAAAGATCACCCCAAGTGTGTGTCTGTGTGTACTAAATTACTTAATTATAATCACTCCCTCTCAAACTCAATACAATGAAAAATACAAGCTTTAATTTACAAATTATCTCATGCTGAATTTTGATTTGAAGTATTCATTAGTTTGGAGTTCGATTATTCTAAAATGTTAGTCAACACAAGAGCAAAAATAATTCTTCTAAAAAGTGTTAGGAGAATACAAAACTTAAAACAATAATATTTGGAATCATCAAAACAATATAAGTTGCAAGGATCTAAAACATGCAATTAGCAACTCTCTTAATATGTTCTGTTGGTACTGTGCATCTTGCTGATTTAGATGAGTCTGAATTTGATCAAAATGTTGATCAAAATGACTCTCAAATTGATCAATTTGCTAGATCCTCACTTGAAAGTCAGATCAATGAGAAGGTGCAGGTGCTAGTGCTCCCCCTTCTTCCTCAGTATCATCATTTGAATCGTCACCTTTACCAAAAGGTGCTCGAAATTAAGCATCGTTGAAGTAGATTGGCAATTCAAGTAGAGGCTCAGGATGAACAAGATTGTACTTCTTCTCTAGAACATTGGTCACTAGGTATCCTAAAGTAATGTTCTTCTTCCTCTTATGAGAGACATGTCCAATTTTTGAAAGGATATGAATATAATCAAGGATAAGTTGGGCTTTATCTATTGGTTGTCTAGTCATGATAAGATATGTAATAGTTGACAAAAGAGGAGTAATGTTTATGTGATCACCAGCCTTAGGAATAATTGATGTTCTAAGAACATGCTGGATGATCCTTGTATTTTTGTTTAAGGTATAGACCCTAGTCAAATGACCTACTTGTTTAAAACCTCTAAGAACTTTATTTATTTTTGACTAATTAAAATCAGATTTGGAAGTCAAGGTGTGTGCTCTAATTTCTTATGTCCTTAAGTGCAAAAATGTTTTTAGATCTTCCTTTGTGATTTCTACCTTTTTCTTAAAAATATAAGATCTGATCCTACTCTCATCCGAACTAAATGACATATTTGTCAGAAAATAGTGAAAGGTTTTTTTTATTGTAGGCATGAATCAGAGTCAAGATGAAGGCAAATTAAGTGGAGGCGAAAAGGGGCATTACTTGAAAGTGGATATCCTCTTGAAGTAGGATTCTAGAACGAGTAATTTTAGCAGAGACAAACCTAAGGAAAGAATCCTCATTTTTCCTAGATAGAAAGTCATCGTCTCCACTCATGGAAGACAATCCCTTAGTGACTCTACCCCGCTTGCTAGAACTAGCCATTGCTAAGATGAGAAGGTTTTGAAGAGGCTATTGAAGTGAATGAAAATAAATTCTAAAGCCCTCCTATTTAAAGAAAAAAACTATCTTTTGTACGTAAGAAAAAGGGTTCATATAGTAAGATTGATGATTCATGCATGACGAAATAAATTTCATATGTACGAATGAATATGTGAGAAATGAAATAACTTTTTATAATCATGCATTACGAAGCATCCTTTCGTACAAGATTTTTGACCAGACGAATGTACATACGAACAGGTGTCATCCGAGATCATCATTTATTTAAGATTTTTTTAATGATGGTTAGGTTCGTCCCCCACATCGAATGACACATATGTACAAACTAAAGGTTCGTACATACGATCGATTATAATAACTGATTCTACCCGTATAACCGACGACATGCGTACAAATGAAGTAATACAAATCGTCCGAGATGATTTAAATATCGTATAGTACAATATGTATTGAAAAATAAAACTTTACCCGATTAGTGCAAACCAACGATTTTCAGGCTATAGAGTTCGTACAGGATGAAAATAATTTCATACAGTACAATTAGAACACTTAGAAAAATTTGCACAATCAATTAGAAACAGGAAATCCAATATTTGAAAACATTTCAAAAATACGTAAAACATGAAACAAAGATAGAAAAACACTTACACAAACAAGCACATTGATTATAAAAATAGAAAAACACATAAAGACACATATCAAGTTTGCAGAAAATTTTAATTAAGCATTAAGATCGATCACACCAAGCCTTATTCTTAATGTGTTAAAAGTATCAAAGGCTACTGATTTTGTAAAAATATTTGCAAGCTGATTTTTAGTAGAAACATGGTTCAATTCGATTTCTCCTTTGGATACATGATCCCTAATTAAATGATTCCTTATGTCTATATATTTGGTTCTAGAATGTTGAATAGAATTTTTTAAAATGTAAATGGCACTAGTGTTGTAAAAATGAATAGGAATTGTGTCTATTAAAAATCCTAAATCAATCAACTGTTATTTCACCCAAAGAAATTGTGCCACACAACTTCCTAAGGTATTGTATTCAGCTTCTGCAGTAGATAGGACTACAATTTTTTTTTTCTACTAGACCAAGAAACTAAAGAATTTCTTATAAATTGATAATTTCTAGATGTACTCTTTTTATCAACCCTAAAACCTGCAAAGTCTGAATCTGAATATTAAAATATTTCAAATGAAGAGCTAAACTTAAGATATCAAATCCCTAAGTTCTGAGTTTCCAAAAGATATCACAAAATACCTTTTACTGCTATCAAATGTTATTTTTTTTGGATCTGATTGAAATTTAGCACACAAGCAAACACTAAAAATAATATAAGGTCTGCTAGCAGTCTAGTAAAGCAAAGATCCAATTTTTCCTCTAAATTTCTTTTGATCAACAGATTTTCCTTTTGGGTCCTTATCCAACTAAACTAAGGAAGTCATAGGTGTACAAACTAGTTTAGCATTGTCTATTTTATTCATCTTGAGGATGTACTTAACATACTTTGACTTACTAAGAAATGTTTCCTCCTCAATTTACTTAATGCCAAAACTTAAATAGTAACTCAGATCTCCCATTAGACTCATCTCAAATTCATTGCTTATTATGGTTTAAAAAAATCATCACAATGATTTTTATTTGTAGAACCAAAGATAGTATCATCAACATAAATTTGTACAAAGAGTATTTCATCTCCCAATTTCTTCAAAGAGAGAGTGGTATACAAACTTCTTTTTTCAAAAGAGATCTCAAGTAGGAAAGTGCTCAAACTCTCATACCATGCCCTAGGTGCTAGTTTCAATCTATATAATGCTTTTTTCAATTTAAAAACATGATTTGGGAATTTTGAATTCTCAAAACTTGGTGGTTATTTAACATAAGCATCATCTTGAATCACCCCATTCAAAAAGGCACTGTAACATCCATTTGAAATAATTTGAATCCTTTAAAATAGGCAAAGGCTAGCAAAATCCTAATTGCTTCAAGTCTCGCTATAGGGGCAAAAGTCTCCTAAAAATCAATCCCTTCAATCTGATTATACCCCTTAGCCATCAATTTAGCATTATTTCTAATGACAACTACTAAGTCGTTTATTTTATTTTTGACTACTCACTTAGTTCCAACTACACTTTAATCCATTGGCCTTGTAATTAATTCTCAAACATCATTTCTCACAAATTGATTTAATTCTTCTTGCATTGCCAAAATACAAAATTCATCCGAAATTACTTGATTTATATTTGTGAGTTCTATCATTAAAATAAATGCATAATGATTGACTTCTTTGCTTAGTCTATGCCTAGTCCTAACACCCTCACTAGGTTCATCTAAAATCAATTCCTTAGGGTGGTTTTTAGAAAATCTTAAATCTCTAGGCAATGGGTTTTCTGACTCCAATTTTTCTTCCAAATTAACCTTCTCAATCCTTTGGGAGTTATTTTCAAAATCATCTTCTTCTAAAATTCCAGATTCATCAAATACAACATGTGTGGTCTCCTCAACTACCAAAGTTCTTTTGTTAAATAATCTATAAGATTTTTGAACATTAGAGTATCGAAGAAAAATTCCTTCATCTGATTTTGGATGAAATTTTCTTAAAAAAGATTTTCCATTATTATGTATGAACACCTTACATCAAAAAATATGCAAATGTGATAAATTAGGTGTTCTCACCTTAAGAAGCTCATATGGTGTTTTGTTCAATTTAGACCTTATGTTCACCCTATTCATAATATAACATGCAGTACCAACCGTTTCAGTCAAAAAATATTTAGAAAATAAATATTCAGCCAATATGCCTCTAGTGGCTTCAATTAATGTTTTATTCTTTCTTTTGACTATCCCATTTTGCTGAGGGGTTCTAGGTGTAGAAAAATTGTGATTAATCCCTTTTTCTTTACAAAAATCCTCAAATTTTTATTTTCAAATTCACCACCGTGATCACTATTAAAGGTTAAAATCTCACACCCTAATTTTCTCCTAATCCAAGTCAAAAAATCTCTAAATTCCTCAAATGACTCTCTTATGAAATAAAAATTTAACCGAAGTGAATCTTGAGAAATCATCCGCAATCACAAATTCGTATACCTTCCCTCCTAGACTAACAGTGCTAACCGGTCCAAAAAGATCCATATGAAAAATCTCTAAAGGTTTACTATGTTCTAAGATCCTTATTGGATTGAAAAGAGGACTTCACCTATTTTCCTGATTGGCATGCATCACAAAGATGATTTTTAGTAAAGTCTAGTTTTGGTATACCTCTAACCAAATCCTTTTGGGTAAATTTCCTAAAGTTTTTCATGCTAGAGTGATAGAGTCTCCTATGCCATAACCATGAATTATCAGAAATAATTTTCAAATAAAAATATTAGGAACTAAAATATAATTCAAATCTAGTATATAAATATTGTTTACCCTTTTTTCATGCAAAATATCATTACCATTCAGGCTTAATATATAGCTAGTAGGAAAAAAAATTTTACTATACCCTTTATCACAAAGCTGATTAATACTTAATAAATTATGCTTCAAGCCTTCTATAAGCAGTACATTTTCTATGAAAAAATTTTGCAAGTTTCCAATCATACCTGATCCAACCACTTTCCTAATGGTGTTATCTCCAAGTGTAACCCTGCCTCCATTTCTGGCTTCCAGTATTATAAATTGTGTAGTGTCTCCTATCATATGCTTTGAGCAACTGCTGTCCAGGTACTAAATGCTCTCACGAGGTCTTGTATGAGAGTATTTTTACAAAACTATCAACCATTAGACTTGGGAACCCAAATAAGTTTGGGTTCTCCTTTTGGCAAATTAAAACTAGATGCATATATGATATGTCTATGTTTATGCATCTTAGATTTCCACACTAAATGCATTTTCTATATAAAGTATAAGTGTGTGCAATATGTCCAATCATGCCACAAGAATAACATTTAACTATAAGAAATGGATTTCTTAATCTTCTATAGTAAATTTGTCTTTTCCTGGGTTGTAAAATTTTTTATCTCAAAATAGGATTTATAAAATCTTCAAGTGTTGGTGGTTTCCTATTTTCCTCGAGAGCTTTCACTTTCAATTTAGGAAATGTGTTTATATCTTCTAAGATATTAATATCATATTTTAAATAATGCTCTTTATTTTTAGATTCATACTTAAATGTTTTAAAGTCTTTTTCAATTGAGCATATGATGATTTTAAAAGATCATTCTTCTTATTCAAGTCATCAAATTCATCAAGTAAGTTCATGTGGTTGTTATCGATCAATGAATGATCTTTCTTAAGGATTTCATGTTCTCTTTGTAGTTCTAGCATTTTAATATTTAGACTAGCATGTATTCTCTTAAGCTTTCTATATGCATCATGAATTCTTTCAGAAACTTCTAACAGTTTATTATAGGTCAACTCACATACCTCTTCTTGATCTGACTGATCAAGATTATCAGCCATTATGCACAAGTTGGTCACTTCCTCTTCCTTTTCTATTTTTGACAAATCTGAAGTTGAGTCCACCCGAAAAGCCCTTTGAAAGCTCTTCTTGCCCTTCTTCACATTTGCTCTCTCCAATATCTTCTCCTTGTTAGCAGTGGCTTTTAGATTGGGGCAGTCTGATTTAATATGTCCAAGTTTTTTGCATTCATAATAAATCACATCATCAGAAACCTTAATATTTTTATTAAACTTACCTCTGTTCCACTACTGGCGTCTCATTTGCTCCCTTTTAAGAAAGCTCTTGAATTGTCTAGTCATCAAAGTAATGTCATCCTCATCCTCAGGTTTTGATTGATTACTCTTCGATTCCTTCACTTTCAGTGCTATGTTCTTCTCCTTTTGTTTCTCTCGTATATCAATCTTTCTTTTACTCACTCCTTGCTCATAAGAAATTAGTGATCCAAGAAGATTGTCAATAGAGTAAACATTTAAATCTGTAGACTCTATAATAGCAGTTACTTTAGTATCATATGTAGTAGGCAAATAATGGAGAATTTTATTAACCATTTCAGTGTTTTTTAGTTCCCTACCCAATGCATGTAAAGAAGTGACAATTGAAGTAAATCTTATATACATTTCAGAAATGGATTCTTTTGGTTTCATGCGAAACAATTCATAATCATGTAACAAGATGTTTAATCTAGATTACTTTACTTCATTTGTCTGTTTGTAAGTAATATAAAGTCTATCCCATATGTCATTTCCACTTTTGAAAGTGGAAACTCGCCTATAATCTTCAAACTCAAGTGCACAAAATAAATTGTTTAAGAATTTGACATTTAACTATGCTAAGTCACATTATTCTATAATCCATTCAGCAAAGGGTGTTTCAACTCTAACGCCATTAACCAATCTAGTTGGTTTTGTTTACCATTCTTGAACTAAATTACACATGCAATAATCTAGTGATTGCATAAAAGTAAACATGCGTGTTTTCCAAAAATTGAAAAGAATGTTATCAAATAAAAGAGGTCTAGTGATCGAATACCTTTCAGGTGTGTTACGATTTTCAAAAGTAGTCATTCTCATTTTTCAAAAAGTAGTCTAAACTTATAATTTTGAAACAAAGCTTTGATACCACTTGTTGATTCTTGTTGAATCAAGATTAGGTTGTTAAACCTAAACTAATGTCCTAAGGCTAACCAAGAGGGAGGGGGTGAATTCATAATTTAAAAATTCTCTTGGATTTTAAAATTTGAAATCATTAATTTATAACTTTTTTAAAATAAACTTTTCAATCACAAAAAATAACTTGCAATAATTAAAATACAGAAATTTAAAAGGCAAAGAAATTTATAGTGGTTCGGTCAAACATCACCAACATCCACTCCCTGAAGACTCCCTCGTCAGGTATTGCACTATTACTAAAGTGACTCTTTTTTTTCCCCCACAGCAAGGCGAAGAAGCATTTATAAAAACCTTTCTTCCACCAATCCTCGGTGCGGCAGAGAACCGTTATCCTTTCATAGTCTCCAAGTGTCGGCAGAGAGCCATCATCCTTTTTAAACCCTCCAAGTGTAGGCAGAGAACCTTCATCCTTTCACACCCTCCAAGTATATGTAGAGTACCTTCGTACTTTCACACACTCCAAGTATTGGTAGAGTTCTGAATCTTCTCTAAAGATCTTCTCACGAGCAATTAAGAAAGATAGGAGGAAGAGAGATAACCACAATTACAAAGAGATCCTTACCTTTGAGTAACCTTGTGAACCCTTAAAACTATACTTGTAAGAAATCTCTCTCAAACACTCTCTCACACTCTCTGCTTTAATTGCCCTTAAAAAATCACAAAGAGAAGACTTTTTCATGTCTTGTAGTGGACCTTATATACAAAAGATATAAAAAATTGTCTAGAAAATTGAATTTTACAATTTTGAACGTACACGATCGTACAGTATGATCAAATTTTGTATGTACAAATAGATCAAATATAATTGCATACGAACCTATTGGGAATTAATATGAAATCATTTCATACCCGATCATTGTTCGGTATGAACCAAGTTCCTTTGGGACGAACAGTTAGAAAATTTTCAAAAATTATTTATACGAAAAGGAACCCCAATATTTTGTACTCTGGATGGCGTACGTATAATGACATCATCATCCGGTACTATCAAATATAAAAAATTTTCAAATTCATCTGAATGAATCGTACGGACAAAATGGGACCTCACAATTTTGTACTTTGGAAGGAATGTACGAAGTGGGTTTGTAAAGTACGATCCTTAGAAAAATTTCTTTTAGAGAGAACAAGGACCCGTCTAT
This sequence comes from Dendrobium nobile, assembly GCA_022539455.1. Taxonomy (NCBI): domain Eukaryota; kingdom Viridiplantae; phylum Streptophyta; class Magnoliopsida; order Asparagales; family Orchidaceae; genus Dendrobium; species Dendrobium nobile. The sequence continues at coordinate 59,610,780 of CM039721.1, forward strand.
TTTATACTCTGGAAGGCATGAACGAACTAGGTTCGTACAGAACAATCTACACTTAAAAAAATTAATTTTGAGTGAGAAGGGACCCATCCATTTCATACTCTAGAAGGCTTGTATGAACTAGGTTCGTATAGTACGATCCATACTTAGAAAAAAATTTCATTTCTATTTGTTCGACTGCTCATTAGGAAAGATAACTGACCAACTCATCCCGTACGAATGTATATCATACAGTACGATCAGTTTAAAAAATTGTGAATTTTAAACTCTCCTCCGATGTGTGTATACTCAGTTACTCAATTACAATCACACTCTCTTCTCAATAAAATGGAAAATACATACTTTAACTCCAATAAGCTCTAAACTGATCTTGATTTGAAGTCTTCAGAAATTCGGAGTATGATATGCCAGAAATGTTAGTACACACATGTGGACCTTCGAAAGAGCACCGCTCATGGGGTTCGAACGCAAAGGGTATAGCCGCACCGCCCCATAGGACAAAATGATCTTAGGCCTTTACACTCAAAATAAATAGGTCAATGCAAGGGTAGACTAGACCGTACATGCAGCTAATATTTGAGGATAGTGGCTCTCCCCAGCACTTCTCGATGGGTAGTAATATATGTGACCTGATCAAAACAACGGGTTTCCCCCACCCGATACATCAGCTCATATGGGATTTAGTAGATGGTGGAATTCAGTTTCCCACGGGCGCAAGCCCCTGTGGTTAATTACATCTTAGGCCAAGACATGAGAAAACTCTCGATTAAGGATTATATATTATCCCTTCTAAAGTGGGATTGGCACAAGGGTGTAGAATAATAAATCCTAATAAAAAAAAAAAAAAGAAAGGTTTGATTTAGTTCAATCCACATGCGGGGTTCACACCATCATTTGGAGGGTCTAACATACTAAGGATAAACTAGAGAAAAAGAAAGTTAATCATCCAATCGCATGCGTGAGAGAAGAGATTGATGTGGTGTCATTAATATAATGTAGATAAACAGGATTTATAATCCCTGGAGAAAAGGGACCTACCCATTATTTAGGCGTACTACAAGACCGAATACAGTAGCCTCGAATCCAGAATCTAAATTTGGTTTAGCATTCTGCACACACTAAGACCCATGTCCTAACTTATGTAGTGTAAAGATTTGGACTTACTCCGGCCTGGATTGGGGAGCCAGCTAACCACCTAGTCGCTTTAAAACAACGTAGTCTAGTCATTTATGAAAGATGGGTGGGTGGTATAGCTTTTGGAAATAGGACCGACATCTAGAGAGTTTCCTAATTAGTCATGAACTTGTATTGGGTAGATGCTTCTAGTTAATGCAATTAAATATTAATTAAATTGATTTCTAATGTAAAACAAGCTAGTTGAAGAGTCAAATCATGAATGCTATGGACTTTAAAAATAGGCTTATTATAAAATAATTTTTAGAAGGAGACTAGACTTCCTCAGGTCCGGCACTTCATCCTCATATGCCAGATTATCTGAACTCTACCCGTAGGAGAGGAAGTGTCTCATAAGAAGGAGAAAGAGAGATGTATTAATATGCATGCGACCCCGGACGATTCTGGTAGTTCCCTAGATTAGTTAGATTTCTATGTTATTTAAATCTTAAAATTTAAATATTAGTTATGAGTATAAAAGTTTTGTATTCCTTAAAGAGCCTAACGAATATCCAGGCTAAAACAAAACACGACATACAATTCTGCAATAAACTAGAAAGAGCAGGCAATCCCTAGAGGCACACAACATAAGTAAAACACATCAATAGAATTCAACTAATCAAATAAATGTCCATAAAAAAACTGTCCATTAATTATAACCCAGGGTATGTAGAAAGTAAAGTGCTGGGCACCACTACCAACAATTCTAATTTCTAAGCCTATAACTGACGCAAATAATTTTGAGTGGGATATTGGGTCTTCAAGTCTTCAATCTTCTTGAACTTCCTCTCCTTAGACTCCTTGGATCTCTCCTCGTTGGACTCCTTCGATCTATCCTCCTTAGACTCCTTGGATTCATCGTGGCTTTAATATTCAAATGAAGAGACAATTCTTCTCTCAAAGGGGTATTGCCTTTTTTCTTTGGATATATAAAGCCATCCAAAATCGATCTTCCAAATGAAAGAAAACTCTCCCCTTTGAGGATGCATTCTTCTTTTGTATTTTGAGTTGGATAAGAATATCCACACTTAAAGTTACATTTTCATAACACTTCATAAAATATTATAAATATTTACATTAATAGAAAGAAGAAAATTCTAGAGTCATATTCATGGTTATCCTAATAAAAATCTCAAGCAGTTTATATATATATATATATATATATATATATATATATATATATATATATATATATATATATATATATATATATATATATATATATATATATATATATATATATATATATATATAAAGCAAAATACACATCACAGCCACACACTTGGTCATGCTCTTAATTACAAAAGGCTAAGAAATCTCTAGAGCACCTGTAGCAGTTATTATTAATGATTTTTAGCCCAAATTTATTTAGGGGGGCTGAGCAAGCACCTACACAAAATATTATTAGTATAAATCATGATAGTTGCCTCCCCTTTAGCATTACATGAGTATGGCCACTTGCAAGAAAAGCAATATATATGTCATCCCTAACCTAGTGTTAGATCTAAGGTAAATCACATTAATTCACAAAGTGTGGTAAAGGTAAGCAAACATAGCAATTTCATTCACAACATACAGTGAAATCATCGAAAAACTCAGCACAAAGAAAAAAAGGAAACACCGGCCTAGCCTAGATCTAAAAGTAATGCCATAGCAAATAATTCCATTTGTGTAAGGTTTATGTGGCTTTGGATAAGTCCTAGGTTGGGTAGTTAGTTCAAGTTACATAGAGTTCAGGTTTGTTGAGGGTCAGAAAAGAAAACTTTAATTAAACTTTAAATATTAATAGATTAGGATCCATTTCAGTTAATTTAGTTTGTTGATCACTTTTAAATACTTAGGGTAATAATATTTGAAGTTCAAATTGTATTAGCCAATTTTGGAAAGTCTCGGGTCCTCCTAGGTGATAGGCTGAGGGGGTCCAAAAGGTCACTATGAGAAATAAGTTTGGTTTAGGGATCATATCACTCTAGGTAAATACTAGACCTTAAGGTGAGTAATTAAACAGGTATTTTGCTAGATTGGAGTTTCCTATGCATAGTTATGAATTTTATAAGTTTCGAGCCTTAGACAATAGGCTGAGGTTGACCGAAAAGTTGACTTTTAGATTTAGGTTAGTTTCTAGAATCCTAATATTTTTGATAAATACTAGATCCTAATTGGGGTTTAATGCAATTGACTTTACTTAATTTAGAATTATCTGTAATTAGTTATGAATTTCTAAAGTTTGGGTATTTATTGAATTATCTAAAATATCTAATCAATGGGTGATTTTATGATTTTGGTCCAAATCAACTCCAAACTGATTGGAATCACCCCCAAAGGTCATAAATGACCTAATAAGGTATTCCCAAATGATTGGGGAAAATTTAGGTTTTTTAATAATTTATTAGGGGCAAAAAAGAAATTTTTAATTGAGATTGAAATTAAGGATCAGGCTAAGGTCAAACTAATGAGCCCTATTTATCACCAGTTAAGGATATAATTTTGAACAATTTGAGCTATTGTGAGTATTTTTGTGAGTTAAAAGGAATTTATTATAATTTTTAGAAGGCATCAAGCCTTATTTAACAGGTAAATTAGAGTTGGTTAATTAAGAGGTCTAACGAGTCCTAAAAATTTCTAGAAAATTTTGGGAGGTTTAAGATATCACTAAGTTTAAATGTTGAAGTTCTCATGTCAATCAGTGATTTACCCTAGCTCCTAAAATTTTTTTAAGTTGGCTAAACGGGTCCTTAATTGTTGTCCTTAGGGTGTCGCTACGTTATAAGGGTTTTAATCAAATTTTGAACTAACTCTCAAGGTAACAATGCAGGGGATACACAAAAGTAATAAACAGGCCATGTCCTTAGATCTAGGAGAGTCTAAACTAAGTGCTCGTGCATCCTACGCATGCAAACCACGATAAAAGAAAAGTAAATGTGTCTAACAAAGTGATTAGTGAATGATTGGGGCTCAACCATTCACTAATCTCCTGCCCCATGATTTGCTCTTCATACATACAATCCATATTTAAAATTTCAAGAACAGTGGATCTCCCAAAATTAGGGGATTGAATTATAAGTAATTTTAAAGTAGTTTTAAAATACTTATAAATATATAATTTTGAAAATTAATGTAATTAAAAATAAATCAATTCATAATACATAAATATAGGGAGACCCACTGACCACCTTAATGAGATTTCAAAACTATTTAAAAAATAATTTTTAATTTTAAAATAATTATTATAACAATTATTTAATCAAATATTTGAATAATCAAATAACTAAAGCAAAACAGAAATCTACTAGAAAAAGGTAACTTGTTATTCGTAATTATTTTTAAACAAAAATACACATTTTTTTTGAAAATTTTAAGGGGTTATACACTAAAATCCTATGTAAGATGAAGAAGTTATGAATTTTTGAAGTTTAACACATTAAAATGATATTAAAATAATTTAAAATAACAAATACTTAAAATACTCATTAAATAAATATGAAAAATGAATCTTAAAATTTTTAAAATTTAATGTTTACTTAATAATAATAATAATAAATATTTTAAAATAGTCATAATAATAATGAAAATTTAAAATACCTTTAATTTTAAAATAATAATAATAATAATAGTAATAATAATGATAATAATATAGTAATAATAATAATAATAATAATTTAAAAAAAATGATAATATCATTATCTTTTATAATAATAATAATAATAACAAAACTTTAAAATAATAATATAATAGAAATAGTAATAATGTAATAATAAGAATAATAATACTTAAAATAATTAAAATAATAACAAAATTAAGTTATAACAATAATCCTTAAAACAATAAAGGAATAATAATAATAATAATATATTAAAGATTATAATGAAATATTAATAATAATAATAATTATTATTAAAATAATATTATTAAAATAGTAAATTTTTATTATTTTCTAAATAGTTAAAAATATACACATAATTTTAAAATAATTTTAATTTCAAATCGAAGAGGAAAAAAATCCGTCAGTATATTGTGCATGAAAAATGAATTTATTATGCTTTATTGAAGTTAAAAATAGGTTTTAAAATAACTTTAATATTTATTTTTATTAAACGGGCGGCGACGGCGGCGGTCAGACAGGTGGCGGAGCAGGATTCATTTCGCAGTTCTCTGCACAATCATTGTCTGGTGGCATGATGTTTGCACCGCCAACAATGATTGACCCAATTACTGTGGCAATCGTGCGCCGCTGATGCGGCGCCACTTAGCCACGTAGGAGGAGGCCCTTGCTCGTCCAATCCTTCGTAGTTCGAAATGAACGGCCATGATGCTGTCAGACAAAGATCTTGACCGCAGATCAATCCTAGCGGTTGGACAAAACCGCAGAAAGACAATTCAAACCGTTGAACAAGTGATCAATGGCTCGGATCGTCTGTAGGGAACGGGCGGCGAAAACTGAAACCATAAACAATATTCTTCCTATTTCTCTCAATCGGGTGGTTGAATTTGAACAAAATTTTAAACCTAGAAACTAGACATGAAGAACATTCATAAGGATGCGCTAAATCGATCTAAAACTCACTGTACAATGCATTAATTAGGTTTAAGAATTTCACCTTGGTTTTTGGATGATTTGACCCGTATGTTGGCTGGTTGCACTTGTATACTGTCCACGCTCCTGATTGTTGAAGAAATCATGACCTCTCGATATCTTGATCGCACGCAAAATGACTCGGATGCTCCAAGCTCTCAGGGACATCGGAGGTTTGTCGGCAGCGGCTCCAATCGCTCGGGTTCGGCTTGAGGAAGGTGGAGGAATCCTAGGGGAGCTCTCACACAAAATCTTTTAGGATGAGAGCGGCTCGGTTGAGAACAAAAGCAAAAGTCCCTCAATTGGCCCTAATTTCCTCTATTTAAACCTCCTAACCCTATGATTGACGGCTATGATTTAATCCAAGGGTTATTATGAGGGAATATTCTCTCCCTTGGCCGTGGGCTTGAATCCAAATGCCTTAAGAATCATTTAATGGCCTTAAATGGGATTAAATGTGTTTTAATGGGTCAAAATTGACCCAATAAGACTTGGGTTGACCAAGTAAAAGGTTGACTTGGTCAATCTAGTCGATTGGGTCCAAGGAAGTGAGGGTTTGAGCCATGCAAGGGTCTGATAGATCTAATACTGATTTGGGCAAAAAGGGCCTTAATGAGTCAATTTGACCCATTAAGGGCTAGGGTTAACCAAGTCAATGTTTGACTTGGTCAAACCAGCCAACCAGACCCAAGGAATTGGAGGTTTGAGCATGAGAGATCTTGAATTGGTCTTGAATTGAATTTAGGCTCTAACAGGTCTAATGGGTCAACCTATGTTGACCTGGTCAACTAGGTTGACCCAGAACTCAGGTCTGAGATCAACAAAGTTAGTCTGACCCTCTGAGCCCAACGGAGTGGGGGATTGAGCTTGAGAAGCTCTAAAATTGATTATGAAATCAATCAGAAGGTGCTTAGGTTGATTTGGGTCAACCCTGGTTGACTTGGTCAACCAGGTTGACCTAGGACCTGGGTTTAGGCTCGGCAGACTCAGTCTGGCTCACTGAACCCATTGGGAAGGGTCTCAGGGCTTGGCATGGTAAATTTGACCAGGTCAACCCCTTAGACCTAGGGTCTGGCAAAAGCAAGGTTAACAAAAGGACCCCCAACAGGAGCGATGAATGAATAATGAATCGTTCATGTTGGCGTTGACCGACTATTCCAAAAAAAGTAGAGTGGAAAACATAAGTGAAAAAGTACCAAAAAGGTAGAAGAGAGTAGGGAGATCTTCTCCTGGCCTTACCCTATAGTGAGGGAAGAGCCTAGAAGAGAACGAAGAGCAGCAGTGCACAAGTAAAGTGTCACCCAATGGTGAACAAGCAGAAGGGCCCTCTCCTGGCCTTACCCTTAAACCAAGGCAGAGCCAAGAAAAGAACCGAAGTAAAGAACACCACTAAGGTGAAAAAGATGTAAAGGAGATTCTCCCTTAGCCTTACCATGTAATAAGGGCAGAGCCATGGGAAGAACCAAAGAACAAAGATCACCTCGAGGGTGACAAGGTAAAGGAGTTCCCTCTTGGCCCTACCCTATAGTGAGGGTAAAGCTGAAGAGAGAAAACTGAGAGTACAGGTCACTACAAGGGTGAAAAAGTAGGGGGGTTTCTATCCCTTCCTTACCCTATAGCGAGGGCAGAGTCGAAGAGAGAACCAAAAGTAAAGTAGGAAAAGTAGACCGACTATCTGCTTGACCATATCGAAAGAGCATAATAAAAGGTGAAGGGGATCCCATTTCCTCTTGCTCATCTCAGAATAGTGGATTGGGCTGACTCAATATTTGCCTGACCAAATCAAATTTGCAAATAAAAGAGTCATATAATCTGGTGTCTACCTGATCACAACAGGAAACTCAGGGTAGAAAGAAGGTGAGGAACGCCTTCCAGGTGCTCTAGTCAGACTCTCTCAAACAGGTAAGTAAAGCCAACTATCTGCCTGACTATATCAAAGTAGCCATATAGAAGGCAAAAAAGAGTCCCGTCTCCTCCTGATCCTTTCGGAACCGTGGATTAGGGTGACTCAAAACTTCTGCCTGACCTCAGCAAAAGTTACTAAGCCACGAAATGGAAGCCTACCAAGTCTTTAGCAGGACATCTAGGGTAAAGGGGTGTTAAAAAATGCCTCCCAGAGACTCTATCGAGCTCTCTTAACCAGGTAAGTAAAACCTACTACCAGTTTGACCATATCTAGACAGCGGGGTAGAAGTTGAAAAGGATCCCACTCCTCCTGATCCTTTCAGAACAGTAGATTGGGGTGACTCACTACTTCTGCTTGACCTTAGCAAGAAGCTCATAAGCCATGAAAATGGAAGCCTGCTTATTCTTTAATAGGACATCCGGAGTAAAGGTGTGTTAAGGAATGCCTCCCAGGGACTCTGTCGGGCTCTCTTAACCGGGTAAGTAAAACCTACTATTAGTCTGACCATATCTGGACAGCGGGGTAGAAGGTGAAAAGGATCCCACTCCTCCAGATCCTTTCGAAACAGTGGATTCGGGTGACTCACTACTTTTGCATGACCTCAGCAATAAGCTCATGAGCCATAAAAATGGAAGCCTACCTAGTCTTTAACAGGACATCTAGAGTAAATGGGTGTTAAGGATTGCCTCCTAGGGACTCTGTCGGGCTCTCTTAACCGGTTAAGTAAAATCTACTACCAGTATGATCATATCTGGACAGCGGGGTAGAAGGTGAAAAGGATCCCGCTCCTCCTGATCCTTTCGAAATAGCGGATTGGGGTGACTCACTACTTTTGCATGTCCTCAGCAAGAAGCTCATAAGCCACGAAAATGGAAGCCTGCCTAGTCTTTAATAGGACATCCGGAGTAAAGGGGTATTAAGGAATGTCTCCTAGGTACTCTGTCGGGCTCTCTTAATCGGGCAAGTAAAACGTACTACTAGTCTGACCGTATCTAGACAGCGGGGTAGAAGGTGAAAATGATATCGCTCCTCTTAATCCTTTCGAAATAGTAGATTGGGGTGGCTCACTACTTCTGACTGACCTCAGTAAGAAGTTCATGAGCCACAAAAATGGAAGCTTTCTTAGTCTTTAACAGAACATCCAGAGTAAGGGGTGTTAAGGAATGCCTCCCAGGGACTCTATTGGGCTCTCTTAATTGGGTAAGTAAAACCTACTACCAGTTTGACCGTATCTGGACAGTGGGGTAGAAGGTGAAATGATCCCGCTTCTTCTGATCCTTTCAGAATAGTGGATTGGGGTGACTCACTACTTATGCTTGACCTCAGCAAGAAGCTCATGTGCCATGAAAATAGAAGCCTGCTTAGTCTTTAACATGACATCCAAGGTAAGAGAGGTGGTAAGGAATGCCTTCCAAGTGCTCTGGCTAGGCTTCTCTTAACCAGGTAAGCTTGAACATCTGCTCGACCATCTCGGCCTTGCAAATGAGGAAGGGTTCAATACTCACTCAGTCATTTAACTAAGTGAATAAAGTGTAAGGATATGATGTCTGCCTGATCACAACTGGACAATCAGAAGGAAAAAAGAGTGGTGAGGAGTACCTTCCAGGGTTCTATTAGGCTCTCTCAACCAAATAAGTAAGACCAAATACCTGTCTATTAGTATCAAAATAGTAGGATAGGAGGTAAAAGTCACATCAACCTCAGTCTGACACAAATCTATAATATGAGAGCGAAAGGAAAGGTATATTGAAGAAATCTAAGGGTGGAGCCACCTGAGGAATCCTAAACTAGCATTTTGGTGCCCACATGGTAGAGGATAAATCATCGTGGCCATGAGTATCTAAATGTCATCAGGATCAATTAGGAAACCTTAACCCTGCATAAAAGAGTAGGAAGACATTAGAATGATGTCTCCCAAGAAAGCTGGAAGAGATACACCCTCAGTAGAGTGTGAAAATAGGTAATCTCATCCCAAAAGAGTAAAAATAATTGAAGTAGCGAGGGGGAACCTCCACTATAGAAAATAGGACTAAGCCTAATAAAAATAACCATTAAGAAAGCTACAGTGATAAACCCATACTAATGGATGGGGACCCTATAAGAAGTAGAATCAAAATCAACACATCCAAAGGACCTCTCCGACAGCTAGGAGTTGAGTCTCAATGGGAAAATAAGTAGTAGAATGAACTGATAAGCTGACTTTCTAATAGAAAATCAAAGCTCAAGAAAAAGATGATGGTTGCATCTAAGGCATGATGCCCCAGGTCACCAAGTAGGAGAAAAAGAATCAAAGTAGCGAGGGATCACTCTCGCCACTAAGGACAACAACTCTAAATGAGAAAAAGCTTGCAGTGGTAACACCCACATAAACTAATGGGACCTTATGGGAAGTGGAAATGACCTCAACACATTCATAAGACTAATCTGACAACTGGGACTAGTATATGGATGGTAGGGTAGGTCACGAAAAGGAATAGAAGAACTGATCTTCTACTAGAAGATCAAAGTTCTCAAAGTAGTGAGGTTAACATCCAAGATAGGATATACTACATCACACCTAGGAAGACAAATCTACGTAGTAAGGGGACACACTCACTACCTAAGGATAATAATCTTGAATAAGATTGATAAAACATCATAGGGCCACAATGGTAACACCTACCTTAATCGGGTAGGACCTGTGGGGAGAAAAAGCAACAAAATCACATTCATAGGACTACTCTAGCAGCTAAGAGTAGGGTACGAATGTTGAAGTAGATTGGTGAAAGAAACCAAGGATCCAATCTTCTACTAAAAAATCAAGACTCCTAAGAATGTAATGTTAACATCTGAGATAAGATGTACTATATCAAAACCAATAAACAACTCTGAGGTGACAAAGGAGCACACCTGACACCAAGTATAATGATCATGAGTGAAATTAATGACCATTAGAAGGTCACAGCAGTAACACCTACCCTAACTGGGTAGGACCTTGTGAGGAGTGAAAGTGACACTACCACATTCATAAGACCAATCTGGCAGTTCAGAGCAGTGCATGAATGGGAAAGTAGACTACCAAAAGAGGGTAGAAGGGGATTGATCTTTTCTCAAGAATACCCAAGCCCATAAGGTAGTGATGTTGACATCCAGGATATGACGTATCACATCACTAGCAAAGAAAAACACTTGGAATCATAAAGATTTATGACCAACTAAGTGTGGATTTATCCTTGAAGCAATTATCGAAGTGCTTCATAGGAGAAGAAAGAAGAATTTGGGGAATTTGTGCTCATAGAGAGTTTTATCGGGTTCCTCCTATGACAAGGGCAATCGGTTTTACTCTACTAAGAGCTTCTCTTTTTTATCACATGTATTCTTTTTATAAAGGAGGGAAAAGTGAATGGCATTGATATCCCAGACCATGTTTGCCACATGAACAAAATTGGGGAAAGAGATTACACAGGATCTTGTAAAGAAGTAATTAATTGGTTTTGATAAACCAAACCACAATCCAACTCATGTGAATGAATTGGGCAGCACAATCATAACAAAATTGATGTATAATTAAAATCAAAATCATGACAGATGATCAACACTACCACTTTTGACTAATATAGGATGGTATGGACCCAATATCATACCTCAAAAGAGTCTAGAATAATAACTCTGACATCCCTAATCACATTTAATTCATGTGAATGGACTGGGAGAAACAACTATCAGATCAGGACTGATAGGTAGAAGAAACTCAAATAGGGATAGTGGATCCCTATTACCACACCTGACTATCATAAGAGGGTGTAGACCCAATATCACATCTCAAAATTAGGCTTGAAACCTACTGGTTTTGATATCCCAGACTACACTTGGAGTTGCAAAAGAAACTGGGGACTAAGCCCCACAAGGGGAAGAAAAAACTAAGATTCTATGCTCCAGCACCAATGTGATTGGTGCGGACATATAGAAGTACAAAACATTCTTACGGCGTATTAGTGTATCACCTTTATGGATGACTTTATACTCTTCAAAATAAACGTTGTGTGGTAGAGGACAAATTGTCGTGGACACACAGACTGCTGAATAGTAAGAGGGATCCTTTTGGGAGCTACATATACAAAGAGATATCTGCAGGTGGTAGGGAGGCTACCCTGTGATGTACTAGACTCAGGCATAGTACTTTTTCAAGTACTGCCCGTTGATGACAGGTATGGGGTGAACGCCATTTGTATCAATAAGTAGGTAGGCACCACCTTCATAAACTTGCTCTACAGTGAATGGGTCTTCCCAAATAGGCTCAAACTTACCACTTTGGCACCGACATGAAATGATAGGCCTACACAATATAAGGACTAAATCGCCTACCCAGAAAGCACGGGGTCTAACAAGGCGATCGTGTGACCGGGCCATTTGAGCCTAGTACAACTTAAGGTTCTGATAAGCTTGTAAACGAAGCTCTTCTAAACCATCAAACTTTTCCAACCTTAGTCGGGCATTTTCTTCATCAGATAGCTTATTGCTAACTGCTATACATAGTGAGGGGAGCTCGACCTCGAGTGGGAGGATTGCTTCAACCCCAAAAGCTAAAGTATACGAGGTGGACTAGGTAGGAGTACGTTATGTAGTCCTATAGGCCCATAATGCTTCAGGTAACTTATTATGTCATTCTCTCTTATTTGTAGTAAGTATTTTCCTTATCAATTGCATAAGAGTTTTATTAAATGCCTCTGCCAAGTCATTGGCTTTAGGGTAGTAAATTGAGGAGTATCACCAATTAATATTATTGTGGTGGGCAAATCAGACAATTTTCGAGCTTCTAAAGGATCACTCATTATCAAAAATTATACATCTCAGAACATCAAAGTGATAAATAATGTTATCGTGAAAGAAACGCATCACATCTTTTGATTTAACTTCCTTAAGTGGGATAATTTCTTCCCATTTAGAGAAGTAATCAGTGGCGACTAAAATAAACCTATGACTCTTAGAAGAAGGAGGGTCTATAGGACCCACTACATCCCTGTCCCAACCCTCAAATGGCCAAGACGACATAGTAGGGTACAACGGATTAGAGGGTTGGTGAATCAATGGGCTATGAACTTGGCACTAGTGGCACCTTCTAGCATGCTCCATACAATCGTGGATCATAGTCAGCCAGTAGTAGCCAAGGCGTTTAATTTTGTCTTTCATTTTAGGTCCGGACTGATGGGCACCACATAGCCCTTCATGTATCTCACCCATGACCTTATGAGCCTATTCTTTATTGAGGCATCTCAACCATATTTGGTCAAAGAAGCATCGATACAAGGCTTCATTTATGTAGGTGAATGATAGAGCCCTCTTTCTAATTTGAGTAGTGAGAGATCTATCATCCCGAAGCCTACCATGCTTTAAGTATTCAATGAAGGGCTCTCTCCAATCTGACTACTCAACCACAGTAAACACTGTGAGGATTTGATCTGGAGAAGATAAGTCTACGGGGCACAAAGCTTGACGATACTGGACAACAATAGACACAGGGTTTCCAGTAGGGTCAGCTATTTATTTTGCTAACTTGGCCAAGGCATCTGCTTTTCTATTTTCAGATCTAGGGATCTTGGCCAAAGTTACTTCTGGTATAAAGCATAAGAGCTCCATTATTTTATTATAATATGGAAAGAGATCAGGCTTAAGTACTTTGTAGACTCCAACTACTTGATTGATTATCAGTTGGGAGTCTCCAAAGATCTTCACCCGCATAACATTGATATGAAAGGCCAACTCTATCCCCAAAATCAAAGCTTCATACTCAGCTTCATTGTTAGTACGAGATTCTGATAAATTATAAAAGTACCGTAGAGTATCACTTTCAGAAGACACAAAAATTAGGCCTAAACCTACCCAAATTGTAGGAGTTTCTTATGGCTTTAAAGCATTAATGGATGAAGCACTGTCAAAGTAAAACTCCCAAGTAGGGGACTCCTGTTCATCCACACTCATGATTAGTTCATCAAGTAGATCATCATTGAGTGGGGAATCAGTAGGGATCGGGTGATCGACTAAGAAGTCAGCTAGATCCTGTCCTTTGACGACCCTCTAAGGGACAAAAGTAATGTCAAATTAGAGTACTATTACAGACCACCATGCTAAACGACCAGAGAGGGTCGGACGAGTCATCAAGTATTGCAAGGGGTTGACTCGAGGGATCAAATTAATTTTTTGTAAAAGCATATAATGCCTAAGCTTTTGTACCGCGAAGATCAAGGCTAAACATTATTTTTTTATCGTTGGATATTTAAGCTTTGCAGGTATCAATTTTTTACTGAGGTAGTACAAAGCATTCTCATTGCCTTCCTCATTCTCTTGAGCCAACAATGCACCTAGGGATTCATCTAGGGCCGTAGTGTAAGGAATCAATGGCCTACCTAGGATAGGTCCAGCTAAAATATGGGGGTTTATCAGGTAGCACTTTATACTGTCAAAGGCCTCCTGACAATGCTCATCTCAATGGAATCAGACATCCTTCTTCACTAGTGCAGCGAAGGGATGATACCTACCAGAAAGATTGAAGATAAATCTCTGAAAGAAAGCAAGTCTTTCCTAAAAAGATCTCAACTGGGTGAGAATTTTAGGGGGGTTCAAATCCACTATGGCTTTGATCATAGAAGGATCAATCTTAATGCCACGATAGTAGACTATAAACCCTAAGAACGTTTCTACACTAATCGCAAATGCGCATTTCAAAGGATTCATTTTTAAATCAAACTTGCACAAGCATTCAAAAACTATTCATAGATCTCGAAGGTGATCTCCACGGACCTTGCTTTTGACTACCAAATTATCCACATAGCATTCAACTTGCTTGTGTATCATCTCATCGAAGATAGCAGTCATAGCACGTTTATAGGTGGCCCCGGCATTCTTGAGACCGAAAGGCATCAACTTATAACAAAATACACCTATAGGTGTACAAAATTGAGTGAATTTCTCTTCTTTGGGGTCCATCTTTATCTGATTGTAGCCATATGAACCATTCATGAATGATAAAATGATATGGGAGGATGATATATCCACCATAAGCTCGGGGATAGGAAGAGGAAAATCATCCTTAAGACATACCTTGTTCAAATCATGGAAGTCATTGCAGACACAAATCTGTCCACTCTTCTTCTAGATTAGAATAATATTGGCAAGCCAAGTAGGGTACTTCTCTTCCCTAATGAAACCAGCTTCTATAAGCTTCTTGGTTTCAGCGACCATCTGTTGTTCTATCTCTAACCTCATCCTACGAGGTGCTTGTTTAATAGGGACTACATCAGGCTTAATGGCTAACTTATGGACTTGTTGCAGATTCCATGAATTATGTTTAGATGATTAGCAAACACTCTTGCTTATTTTCGACTGCTTTTTACGACTGACATATTCAGGATTCAAAGATCAGACGGAAATCGAAATCAGCTTAAGACTGGGTAGATTAGGGTTGAGTCAGTCTGTAATTTTCCTTTTTCTTTCTTGAGTCAATTGTAATTATTTGAAGTGACTGATGTTAAGTAACCCTATACACACACACTTGAGAGATTTAGAACTTGTGTTTTTACTCACATCGGCCCGGATGATATTTATATCATCCTGGACGATCGAGTTCAAAATAGAAGATCTAATCAGGATTTCTTAGTTAAGGCAGCCATAATTAACTGATCGGCCTGCATGATACCTATATCGGCCAGGATGATATGCTCAATACAGAAAGAAATTGTCTCCATGATTAATTTAGGTATTCTATGTTTTTGAAAATCGGCAGGATGATTCTTTGATCGGCCTGGACGATATTATATAATTATGCCTAAATTGATCCGGTAATTATGGAAGTAATTAAGGATGATTGATACGATCACATTGTCCTGAACGATCACAAGATCAACCTGGATGATCCATTCAAAAAACCCTTGGTCGCTCATAGACGATAAATATCGGCCAGTACAAATTCAGGGCGATGCTCTAGCCGATTTGGATCGGACAGCTCAAATTCATGGCGATGCTCTGGATGATTTTCCTCTGATTTGAACTGATCGGTCGGGATGATCGTGAGATCATCCGGGATGATCAAGCAAATTTTTAATCATCACGTTTGCATTTAGGGAGATGCTCTGACCGATCTTATGAGATTTGTACTGATCGGCAAAGATGATTTCCATATCATCTCGGGAGGATAAAGTCTGCAACTTGCAATTAATGAGCTCCTTTGAAGCTCTTCTATTTAAGAGCTATTGTTCAACATTTTTGAACATCCTTGACTGCTGTCTTGACCTAAGAATACCTAAAGGAGAGAGAGAGAGGGAGAGAGAGAGAGAGAGAGAGAGAGAGAGAGAGAGAGAGGATCTTATGAAGGGGTTCATAAGGGTTGCTCCAAGCATTGTTCCACTTCTTCTTCCCTAGAGTCTCTTATACTTGGAAGGGTTAGGAGAGGTAAGTTTCAGCAAGTGAACGTGGTTCTCTGCCTACTTCAGGAGGAAGCAAAAGTAGTGGGGTTCTCTGCCTTGCCGGGGGTGACAAAAAGGAGGTGTCTTTGTAAGGGCTTCTCCGCCTAGCTGTGTGGGCTAAAGGAGAGTCACGTTGGTAGTGCAATACTTGGAGGGTACCTCCGGGGAGTGGATGTAGGTCAAGTTGACCGAACCACTATAAACCCTTGTATTCTTTTTACTGCTTCCGCACTTTAATTTTTTGTACTTATTTTTCCATGGTGATTTGGTTTATGATATTTCTTTATGTTTAAAGATTTTAAAAATACCAATTCAGCCCCCCTCCCCCCATCTTGGTTAGCCTCTGGACTAGTTCATAGGGCCCAACATCCTAAATGAACTTTCAAGTGGTATCTAAAAAGTTTGAAAACTTTTTGAATTTTGATCCATGGCTAACTTTAGGAATTGTAATACAACTGAAGGATATTCTATTACACGACCTCCTTTATTTGGCAACCTTCCTTTTGATTTTTGAAAAACTTGCATGTCTACTTTTTTGCAATCAACTGACTATCGCATGTGGATACTTATTAAAGAATGATATTCTCTACCTTCTCATAAAATTAACGGAATTAAAACTGAAGTTGCTTTTATTGAATGGACTTTCGATGAAAGAGATTTAGCTCAATTGAATGAGAAGTGTTTGAACTGTTTTTTTCTTTTGCTTTAAAGTCTGAGGATTACATAAGTGTTTCTACTTGCTGGGATAGATTGTGCATTACATATGAAGGAACCAATGAAGTAAAACAATCTAGTTTGAATATTCTCTTGCATGACTACAAACTTTTTCGTATGAAACCTTCTGAATCGATTTTTGATATATATACAAGGTTTACTCAAATTGTAACTTCTTTGCATACCTTAGGAAGAGAGCTTTCAAATTATGAAAATGTAAACAATATTTTGAGATGTTTGCCTTTGTCTTTTGATGCTAAAATCACTACAATCACTGAATCTAAGGATTTAAACATCTATTCGATTGATAACTTACTTGGCTCACTCATTGCTTATGAGTAAGGGGTGAATCAAAGAAATCTTGATGCAGGTGAGAAAAGAAAGAGAAACAGTGGCACTGAAGGTGCACAAATCTGACTCTGATTCTTCTGGGTCTAAGAGCGATGATATTGCCTTGATCACAAGGCAATTCAAAAGCTTTCCAAGGAAGAAGCATAAGCATCATCAAAGTTGGAGAAAATATAAGGATAATAAATATTCTAAAATATCTTCTGATGTTGTTTGCTTTGAATGCAGGAAACCTGGACATGTCAGAGCGGATTGTCCTACACTTCAAGATTTCACAAGCAAAGAAAAGGGTGAGGAGAAACCCAAGTCTAGAAAGGACAAAAAGAGGCTTCAAAAGGCATTTTGGGCAGATTCTACATCTAATTCATCGGAGACTGAACCTGAAGATGAAACAACAAAATTGTGCTTAATGGTGGAAGATCATCTTGATCAAAGCGATGAAGAAGAGGTATGTAAACCAACTTATGATCAATTATTCAAAATTTGTGAAAAAATTCATGCATCATACAAAAAACTTAAAAAGCCTCATGCTAGTTTAAAGTTGGAACTTTCGAATTTACAAAAAGAGTATGAAATTATTCTCAAAAACTATTCTACGATTGATTCAAATCACATGGCTCAACTTGATGAATTTGATGATTTAAACAAAAAGCATTCAGAATTAATTGTTGAGTATGATGTATTAAAAGTTTCACACACATCACTTAAATCTAATTTTAAGAAATCTGAAGATATAGAGAGCAACTTGAGGATTAATAATAATGCTTTGAAAAATACTAACTTGAGGCATAAAAATGAATTGAACTCACTTAAGGGAAATATGATGACACCTACTTTTGATCTAAAGCCAAGACATAGGAAGAGGCATAATAACCCAAATCATTTAAGAAATCCTTTTCCTGGAGTTAGATATTTTTCATGTGGCATGCTAGGACACATCTCACACACTTGCACCGTTCATCGTAGTACACATTGGGTGTGGAGATTAAAATTGCATAATTCACAGCATAGCACACATGCATTACATTCTACTTTTTATGAAAAGGGACTCAAACCTATTTGGGTTCCTAAATCTGACAGTTGTTGATTCTTACAGGATTGCTCTCACCAAAGATCTCGTGAGAGCATAGGATACTTGGACAAATGGAGGCTCGCAGCTCACAACTGCTTAAACTTGCTGCTTAACAAAAATTCTTGAATTGCATTTTGATTATTATTATGTTTTGTTTTTGTGATAATTTTTGTTTAGTTGTTCTAGTCATTTTTACTTTTGTTTTCTTTATGATGATTTTTCCATGTTCTTAAACTATGGAGATTTATGGCCAATGATTAGCATTTCAAAATCGGTTAAAGGGAGAAAATATCGTTGATGGTTTCCCTCCCTCTAACCTATTTTGGTGATTTAGTTTTTTTTTTCTAAACAAAAGTCTATCTCATTTTAACAAATGATTTTTTAAATTAAGATCTTTTTTATCTTGCTACAATAGTCTATCTTATATATATGATCCAAAGTTCTTATATATCTTTCAAGTTAATTGAAATCTTGCCGTTGCACTTATCATATTATTTTGATTTTCATTTTGTGACTTATTCTTCCCTATGTTAGAAAGAGAGCTCCTCTTCTCTAATATCTAGAAGATATAATCACAACTAATAACCTTTTTTAAGGGTTTGTTAGAGAGTTTTTAGCTTGCAAAAGAAAAAAAAAGGGGGGGGGGGGAGTGGCCAATGACGCCAAATTAAAAAGAAAAGTATATACATGAAAGTGTATTAAAAATTAAAAGATACTCAAAGAGCCAATTAAAGTGACAAGAGGCATAAAATGAGCCCACTAAATGCAAGCTATCCTCTCTTTTTTAAAATTTTAAAACTTAGAAGGACTCATGGGTTATTTGATGTTTTCAAAAGTTTGATTTCAAATTCTATGATAGAGACAAATTACTTTGGTATACTATTTTATATGATATTTTATTTGTAACCAAGTTTTGAACGGATCTTCTTTTTATCCAATGTATTCTGAGTTAGACCTCTTATTTTCAAAAGATAATTTTTATCCTGAAAGAAGTCCGAGCTAGGGTAAACAGGATCAGATATTCTACCGTTTTTAGATTGTGACATTGTTAACTCTTTGATCCATCAAATCTTTAAAATTTAATTATTTGGGAAATTTGTCATATGCTTGCTTTGCTAAAAGAAAAAAAAAAATAGAAAAATTAAAAACTAAAAATTTTTTTTCTTTCCTTTAATTATTTTTAGTTTTTGTTTTTTTGTTGTTGTTTGTTTGTTTTTTTTTTTAGTTATTTGTTTAGAGCTTTCCCAGATCATCTCCATCTTTCCATGATTTTCAAATTCTTGTCACATCATCCTGGCCGATACCCCTATCTTTCAGGACGATATGATAATTTCTCTTCAAAATTCCATCTGCTGAACTTTTTTGAGCTTTCTGTAATGTATCGTTCCGGACGATCCCGTATCATCTTGGCCGATATGTTTGAACTCTGTTACAATCATTTTGATTGTCTTGGCTGATACAAATTTTGTCCTGGCTGATGCTTTTATGGTCATTATCCTGGCCGATACACTTGATCGTCCTGGACGATCAACATCTCAAAACTTTTAAAATCCTTAAAATCGGCCTCGGACGATCCATTATTAAAAAATTATCCTGGCCGATCCACTGTTCATCCTGGATGATACACGTGGCACATATTTAAAATGTCTTAAATTTGGCCGATACAATCAATTATTGAGCATCATCCTGGATGATGCACCTAATCGGCCCGGACGATCTATTTTTTCAACGGTCATTTGGCTTGACTCCTTGGGACGATCGCCAGTGTTTAATCGTCCTGCCCGATATCTGATCAGCCCGGCCGATCGAACCGACTTTTTGACCAATCGGCCTGTACGTAATAATTGAACCATATCATCCTGGACGATTCTACGATCGTCCTGGACGATGTGGCCATTTCTTTAAATTCAGAGTATTCCAGTCATGTTTTTCTCACCTCAAACCTCTTATCTTCACCTACTTACTTTTTGATTTCTTAATATGGCTTGAGGAAAGCGAGTCCATCAAGCTTCTAGGAGCTCCTCGAGGGCCACTCTGGACCCTCGATTTCGAGAAGCTTAAGATTAAGCAGCTTATCATCGATACAAAGAATGTAGCATCACTCTCTCAAGGATAATCAATCCCGCCAACCATTCATATCCAGTACTAGATCTCTTTGCTCACACTTCTTTCTACTTCATTCTTACTCTAGAAGTCCCTTTTGTCTCCAAACTTCTATTTGAATTTTTTGCAAATCTCTGAATAAATGTTGTATACACTGTCCTAACCTCCTATGTGAATCGACGCCTGGTCGAGATCACATATCAAGACTGTGCTGAATTATTGCAGCTATCCACCACCGAGGATAAGCTGCATTTAACTGTCTCTAATCTTTACTTCAACTGGTCAGCTGCAAATCATTTTCTACGCAAAACCAACTCTCTTTTTCATATTGGAGAGACTAGCTCTTTAGTCAAAGATGCTAGAACAATCCAACATGTTCTTCGCACCTCCATAATTCCAAAAGCCAGGGAACGAATCCACATTACCCCATTACTTTCTCTTACCACCTTTTACGTCATGGCCCATAGAGATTTTAATGCTACTGATTTAATCTTTCGATACATTGATCATTTAACTACAATCTGTGATCCAGGTCATAAGAGGAAACCTAATCTGGCTTTGACACACATCATCTCATATGCTCTTGAAACCAAATACAATCTTCAATATCCTGCTCACACCAACCATCCACGTCCCTACTACTCTAATAATTCATTCAATGTCCTTCACAGTACTCGTCTCCACCCAGGAGATGGGGAACCTCAGGGGGCCGAGGAGGAGGAGGCTCCCGCTCCCATTCCTGATCCTATTCCTCTTCGCCACCACTCATAGTTTGATCAATTAATGGAGAGATTTGATCATTGGGAGACCCATTTTGACACTTACGTTGTTGCACAGGAGCAGCAACATTCTGAGGACATAACTCGCTACGAGCAGCACTACACGGAGGACTTAGCCCGTTTTGATAGCTACATTACTCACCAGCAGTAACAGCACGACCAGCACATAGCCTGGTTCAATGCTCAGTTTACTATGCTAGTTGGCTATTTTCAGCAGGCTCCACCACCTCCACCTCCATCTGATGATCAGGATCCCTCATTTCTGTAGTTTTAGTTTCTGTTTTCTCTATATTGCTTTCTTTTTCTGTATTGCATTTTTAATTGCTTTAGTTTGTGTTTTTAGTTTCCTCCTCCTTTTCGAGATGTCAAAAAGGAGAGTAGTATGTTTGTACTTATTCTTGTAGTATGTTTGTACTTGTTATGTTCAAAAAATTGAAAGCTTTTTTAGTTTTGCATTACTATTTTAAAATTTAGTATCGATATGTTTGCCATCATAAAAAAGGGGGAGATTATTGCAGATTCCATGAATTATGTTTTGATGATTAGCAAACACTCTTGCTTCTTTTCGACTACCTTTTACTACTGACATTTTTAGGATTCAAAGACCGGACGGAAATTGGAATCAGCTCAAGACTGGATAGATTAGGGTTGAGTTAGTCTGTAATTTTCCTTTTTCTTTCTTGAGTCAATTATAATTGTTTGAAGTGACTGATGTTAAGTAACCAACACACACACACTTGAGAGATTTAGAACTTGTGTTTTTACTCACATCGGCCTGGATGATATTTATATCATCCTAGACGATCGAGTTCAAAATAGAAGATCTAATCAGGATTTCTTAGTTAAGGCAGCCGTAATTAACTGATAGGCCTGGATGATACCTGTATCGACCAGGATGATATGCTCAATATAGAAAGAAATTACCGCCATGATCAATTTAGATATTCTGTATTTTTTGAAATCGGCCAGGACGATTCTTTGATCGGCCTGGACGATATTGTATAATTATGCCTAAATTGATCCAGCAATCATGGGAGTAATTAAGGATGATTGATACGATCACATCGTCCTAGATGATCGCAAGATCGACCTAGATGATCCATTCAAAAAACCCTTGGTTGCTCCTGGATGATAAATATTGGCCAGTATAAATTCAGAGCGATGCTCTGGCCGATTTGGATCGGACAGCTCAAATTCAGGGCGATCCTCTGGACAATTTTCCTCTGATTTGAACTAATTGGCTGGGACGATCGTGAGATCAGTCGGGATGATCGTGAGATCGTCCGGGGCGATCAAGCAAATTTTTAATCATCCAGTTTTGCATTCAGGGTGATGCTCTGGCTGATCTTATGAGATTTGTACTGATTGGCCAGGATGATTTCCATATCATCCTAGACGATAAAGTCGACAACTTGCAATTAATGATCTCTTTTGAAGCTTTTTTATTTAAGAGTTCTTGTTCAACATTTTTGAACATCCTTGGCTACTGTCTTGACCTGAGAAAACTTAAAGGAGAGAGAAAGAGAGGGAGAGAGAAAGAGAGGATCTTGTGAGGGGGAGCTTATGAGGAGGTTCACAAGGGGTGCTCCAAGCATTGTTCCACTTCTTCTTCCCTAGAGTGTCTTGTCCTTGGAAGGGTTGGGAGAGGTAAGTTTCAGCAAGTGATCGTGATTCTCTGCTTGCTTTAGGAGGAAGCAAAAGGAGTGGGTTCTCTGCCTTGCCGGGGGTGGCAAAAAGGAGGTATCTTTGTAAGTGCTTCTCCGCCTAGCTGTGGGGGCTAAAGGAGAGTCACATTGATAGTGCATTACTCGGAGGGCGCCTCCGGGTAGTGGACGTAGGTCAAGTTGACCGAACCACTATAAACCCTTGTGTTCTTTTTACTGCTTTCGCACTTTAATTTTCCACACTTATTTTTCCATGATGATTTTGGACGTAGGTCAAGATAGTATGGCACTATGAAAAATAGGCCTAGGCTCTGACTCAGTGCCTAAGTTTACTTCATATAGTTCATCCATGAAAGAAGTAACACCATCTTCAAACTCTTGTGGAGCATCAAGTATTCTATATTCGCCACTATCTGGGTCTTCTTCGTCGGCAAGAGAAATAATCAGATAAGAATGGGAGACAGCACGAATATTGGCATTATTGGACTGTTTCAATCCCATTTAACCTACACCCTCTACACCTCGGGGGAAGTCAGTTCGCCAAATACGGGCTTGCTGTAGAGCTTATTCGACGGGCCAAGCGGAATGATCAAGATCCCGCTTAACAAAACTCTCTACAATAGGTGAAAATTAATGAGGGGCACTCTTGACCTCTATATCCATAGCGGTATCCTCTGAATCCTAGCTCCCAGGACATAGTGGGGCACCTATACTACAAGGTAAAGAGGGACACTCAGATCGTGCCGGCCAAAACATCTTGTACAGATCAGGTATAGGGTTTTCGCTAGTCCACATTGGACTATCATCACTAGTGGAAGGAGTATCAAAAGGTCTTTAATAGGAATCCTCAACTCTTATTCCACATACTTAATGGGGAGAAGACTGTCCACCAGTAGTCTGACATCGAAAGTCTTCTTCCTCTTCTGAACTACTGTCAACAACTAATCCACCTTCAGGTATTAGATGTCTAGAAAAGTTAGGATGTGAATCATAACCAACGAAATATGGAGGTGATGAAGTGACTGAACGGTGAATGATATCGATCACTTTTTCATTTGAGGAGTCAGACTCTACAGTCAAAGAAGAAGTGTAAAGGTGTGGAGGAGGAGGAGTCCGAGTATCTTGGTTCCGCAGCTCATGGGTCGACACTCAACCTCTACCTCTACCTCGTACTCCCTTACCTTTACTAGGGGGTACGTCGTGCCTCACTGCAAATAGAGAATGATCTCTATCATAATGCGTAGTGGAAATACCTGGCTCAATACTAACTTGTGATGGATCTTATTATGATGATTGTATATGACCCTGTGTAAGTGACTGTATAGGACCCTGTGCAACACTAGTAGGTGTCACTGGTGATTGAGCTGGTGGAGGTTTACGGGTCTTCTGAGGTACATAGTACTCGGTATGATCGTAAATGAAAACCTCATGCATAGAAAAGGGTTGGGTATCTCTAGGAATGGTATACTCAACATCATTCCTCATAAACTTCATACATTGGTGCAATTTAGAGGGCAACATTCCATACTCATGGAGCCAAGGCCTTCCTAAGAGAGCTCTGTATGAAGTATCAGCCTCAAGTACATAAAGCTTTGCCTTAATTAGAAAATTTTCAAACTTTAGAGGAAGGGTGATAGACCCTAGAGCTCGCTGACCTTGGTCATTGAAGCCTTTCAACATAATCTTATCAGAAGTGAGCTTTAAGTGACCTAGGGAGAGTCCCTTCAAAGTTACATAAGTTAGAATATTTACTAAAGACCCTTGGTCAATGAGAACCCTATCCAACTCATAACCATTGACTTCATTAGTGATGTATAAGGGAAGATTGTGCTTAGTAGTCCCTAAAGGAGGTCAAGACTAGAAAAGGTAATGCATGGCATCTTTTTCAACTAGCATGCCTCACCAATGAAATCAGAAGTGAAGAAAGCTTGATAGGACTCTGGTTCAAGTAGGGCTTTCATTAGTGTGTCTCTCAAGTCAGGGGACATCATCAAAGCATCATAGACACTAAGGAGGGAAGGAATTTTCTTAGATGAGTCAACACATTATAATCAACCTCTAGTTAACGGCCTTTCCCTTTCTCCTTAGACTGCTCTTGAGAGGAAGGGATAGGATCATCCTGCTGGGTAACAATGTTTTTTATCTTTTGTATTTTTAGCCAACTAAGGTGGAAGGACCTTCCCTGAATGTAAATGAACTTCTTGTATTTAGTCATCCTCAACAGGAGATTCATTTGGTTTAGTGGTGGTGGCGGGTGTTGGCTCTAAGGAAAGTGCCTAGAGTGGGTTCTCTGATTCCACTTCTAAATCCATATAATAACCACCCTCTGGAATTGTGAACACTGGTTGATCTTCATACACAGACTCAGACTCATCATTACACTAAGAATCATTCACATTACAAGATATATATAAAGTATGTAAAGTATGAGAAGAGTGAGTACTAGAAGAAACTGAAGTAAAAGCAGTAGGTAAAGAACATCAAAAATAGCCAGAATTATCTTCTTCTCTTATTTTCTCATCCAATAAAGGGAGAACAAAGTCATTCAGCGTAAGTGCTAGAAGAAATTCTGTCTTCCCCTCTGAAGTTACAATAAACTTTTCTTTCTCATATATTTTTCTAGTATAAGTAAAAGAAAAAAAAATGTGCTCATTTGGCACTACAACAGAAGAAGGTACAAGTGCTAGCGTTGTAGTTGGAGCGGCAACTATCGACTTGACCTTTAAAGGCCTCCTCTCAACAGCCTATGAACTCTGAACTGCACGAACAATCTTTTTCTTGGTCTTCTTAGAGAGTGCTAACTACCACCCTCCCTCAGAACTGTGGGGTGACCTGCCACTACTACCCTGAATGCAACTTTGACTATCACTGTGGCTGGAACTGTGGCTGGGACTAGAGATCATCTGAACTGTCTGAGTAGTTTTGCGCTTGGGCTGCACCAAATCACTATCCTGGAGGTGTATTTTTCTGGTGGACATCAATCTCTCAACTCTATCCTTGAATATATAGCAGCTCTCTA
This sequence comes from Dendrobium nobile, assembly GCA_022539455.1. Lineage (NCBI taxonomy): Eukaryota > Viridiplantae > Streptophyta > Magnoliopsida > Asparagales > Orchidaceae > Dendrobium > Dendrobium nobile. Next base: position 59,636,566 of record CM039721.1, read on the forward strand.
AAATGTGCCCAATATGTCTGCGGCAAGGACAATAGAGTGGGTGGTCTGTCTATCCCTCCTCCTCCACTCTATTGTTATTTGGAAATGTCAAAATGTTCTTCTTAGTAAGGAATTTAAAAATATTTCTCACACTTTTCCTTTTGAAGGGATATTCCTTACTAAGCTTCTCTTATAGGTATTGTTGACTCTCAAGACTTCTTCGGGAGGTCCTGGGCTGCATTGCTGGCTGACCTGAGGAGTGTGATTGCCAATGCTCTGCGGTGCTGAACCTACTAAGGGCCTATTTACCTTATCAGGTTCTCCTTGGGTATTGTGTACCTCCCCTCTCCTAGGTGGAGGTGCCCCTAAAAACTCTTGACGTTGAGGTCTGCGTGAAGGCTGACTCTCAACCTTAGGAGGGACTACATCGGGTATGATGTCCTGCAAACTAGTGACCTTCGTGAGTAACTTCAGGAAGGTTTTGATGGTAAATCCCTTAAGGTAGGGTGCTATAGGATCATCTATGTTCTTTAAGAGAATCACAACTGCATGCTGCTCCTGTAGTTAAGGCTCACACTATAGGCTGAGGTTTCTCCATTTGACTATGTAATCTGGAGGACTCTCTTTAGGGCGCTGTCTAGTCACAACTTACTCTCCCACTATAACTTGGTGCTCTATACTGACAAACCTCTATATTAATAGCTTCTCTAACTCTGTAAAAGTCTGGACTGAGTCGTTGGGGAGGTCGGCATACCAAGAAAATGTCACTCCAACCAGACTGCAGATAAAAATCCTCAACATCAAGGCATCATTCCCTCGTATGTTGCAGCATATGGCTAGGTATTGAGCTATATGCTGCCTCGAGTTTCCAAGCTCGTCAAATACTCTAAATCTAGGAGGAATGAAACCAGGGGTAGGGCTCCTGCTCATACACAACTGGGTAAGAATGTCCTCTACTAACTGCCTCTCTAGTCTTCCTATAGGAAATCGCCTGCTCTACCATCCGAGTAATCAAATCCTAAATCTGACTGGCTGATAAATGTGCTGGCTAACTCTGGACTACTGGAGGTACTGTAGGAACTGCTCTCTGGACCCTATCCACTCTCATAGGGTCTAGTGCCACTGGTGGCACTACTAGCTTGTCTTTGAACGTAGTAGGAGTACCCACGCCCATCATTTGGGGTGTAGCCCCCAAAGAAGTCAACTAGGCAGTCATAACTGCCATGGCCATGACCATCTTGGCCATATAAGCTTGTAGGTATAGGACTATGGCATCTATAACTACTGATCTAAGGGATCCTCCTGCCTCGGGGTCTCCTTGCTCATCCTCATCCTTATGGTATCTCAACTCATCTGAGTGACCTCGATGTGTAATCACACAGACTCGGTGTACTGCTATATTCTCCTCTAGCTCATCTCCTAGTGTGTCATTCTATGAGAAGGCTCAGCAGAGTGCTTCTATGTAAGGACTCATAGGGGAAGTGATCCTATGAGGGCTAGAAGCTAAAGTGTTCTCCATTAGATCTGGTGATCCATCGGGAGTAGATACTATAACATCATCACAAGTCATCGGGACTGCCTTGGACCCAGAAGGAGCTACAATATTCATTTGATACACTATATCCACTGGCTGCTCAGTCTCTACCAACAATATTGTCTCTACTAGCTGAACTAGGTCGATAGGGGTGCCTGCCTGCCGATGTCTCCAAACCCATCTGCTACGACGGGGCTCCGTACTAGTAATCAGCTGCTGAGGGGCTACCACTGCTGACTGATCTAGGGCTAAGTAGGCTCCCGTTGCTGTCTCCATCCTCAGCATTATGGGCATCGTCCTAAAGCAGGAGTAACTACCAGTGGTCTAACCACTAGAAAAATCTCTACCGAATACTGAGGTGTCATCCCTCTCTGCCAACTGTATACCTGCCTCATAGTCTGTCTCCTCAACTAAAAAGTAGCCTGAGAGATCTATCGGAGTAACCTCTCCTGACTGACAGGCCCTCTACCTCACACTAGGCGGACAATGTTTCAAATCTTCTAAGCGAGGTCTCGAACACCAGCGTCCTTGGGGACCCTAGCTGGGGGTAAAGTCATGATAACATGAGGGGCTACCGCAATACGGGCAACGTCCTCCTCATCCCCACTATGTGTCAGTGGAGAGAAGCATCCTCTCTGAATCACCTCTATCTCAGGAGCTACAACTACATCTGAGGTGGGTGCAACTATAACTGGTCATGGCCTCCACTTCCTGGGAGCCACTCTCCTCTGAACTAGCTCATTGTGAGCTATCGCCTCAGCCATCTGCTGCCTATCTTACTCAGATGCAGCCAAGCAGAGCCTCCTATTCCTTTTCCTCCTAGCCCTTCTCCCAAATCTAGAGGTGGAGGAAGACAGAACATCTGAACCCGCTGCCTGGGTGGTAGGGGGAATAGGGACAACTGGAAGTGCAAGGGTCTGCCCGGCAGCCTCAGAGTGAAAGAGCCGAGAAAAAATAGAAACCCGATGAGAAGAGAGCAAAGTAGCCTCGGTCTGAGCACCCCTCTTCCTAGTGGAAGTGGGAGGGGTAACCCTAACTCAAGGTACCTCCACCGGAACGATAGGGGTAACAACGTTAGTAGGCTATCGGTGCTGAGGGGCCGAAGTAACCTGTGCAATAGGCGTGGCAGACGCTGGTCGCCTAACTACATAATGAATGGGGGAAATTGGAAGTGGCCTAGGCACTGGTCTCCTTACCACAGGGCACACTGGCTGTGCAGGTACAGGAATAGGATAAGCAGGTGCCTGGGTTGTCTGCCAAGCAATTGGACATCCAAAAAGGTGCATGGCTGTGCATCCTCTCCTCTAGGGAGGAGAGAATGCAGTAGCCTCAATGGGGGTGGGTCCTCCAAGGGTGATGAATACCGAGTTGATGAAGGAACCAAATGTTATCCCTCCAGTGAGTGGATTAGTAAGCAGGGACTCAGGAAGAGTCACCCGTGCATCCCAGCTAAAATTGAAAGTAACGGAATGAACAAAGAAAGCCATGACAATGCTGCCAAGAAATAAACACAAGAATCAAAATGAGTTAGTAAAGATTATAATCAAGAAAAAAAAAGGAATTGATAAGGATGGATAAGAGACGAAATAGCCTGTAAGGCTGGAAGGAAGTGGAGTAGGGAGAGACCCTAGCTAAGAGGAAGGAACTCTAACTAAAAAGGAAGGAACCCTAACTATGAAAAGACTCTAACTAAGAGTGGGACGAACCAAATCTAAGGAGCACCAATCTCGGAGTACACACAAAGAGGATAATATATGATCCAAAGATGGAGAGAGAAACTGGTCCCACCGTGGTCACCAGAAACCTGTATACCTCCAACAGAGCACCACTCATGGGGTTCAAATGTAAAGGGTACGGCCACACCGTCCCATAGGATAAAATGATCGTAGGCCTTTACACTCAACATGAACAGGTTAATGGAAAGGCAGATTAGATCGTACATACGGCTAACCATTGAAGATTGTGGCTCTCCTCAGAGAACCTTGATGGGTAGTAATATACGTGACCTGATCGAAATAACGGGTTTACCCACCCGATACGTCACCTCAGATGGGGTTTAGTAGATGGTCAAATTCAATTTCCCACGGGTGCAAGCCCCCGTACTTAATTACATCTCAAGCCGAGACTTGAGAAAACTCTTGATTAAGGATCATACATTATCCCTTCTAAAGTGGGATTGGCATAAGGGTGTAGACTAAGAAATCCTACTCAAAAGAAATAAAGGTTTGATTTGGTTCAATCCACTTGTGGGGTTCAAACCAGCATTTAGAGGGTCTATGGTACTAAGGAGAAACTGGAGAAAAAGAAAGTCAATCATCCAATCACATGTATGAGAGAAGAGATGGAAGTGGCGTCATCCATGTAACACAGATAAGTAGAATTTATAGTCCCTGAAGAAAAGGGACCTACCCACTATTTAGGCGTACTACGAGATCAAATGTAATAGCCTAGAATCCTAAATCTAAATTAGGTTTAGCATTCTACACACTCTAAGACCTGTGTTCTAACTAATGCAGTGTAAAGATCTGGACTTACCCCGGCTTGGATTGGGGTGCCAGCTAACCACCTAGTCGCTTTAAAATCATGTAGTCTAGTCATTTATGAAAGATGGGTGGGTGGCACAATTTTTAGAAATAAGACAGACATCTAGAGAGTTTCCTAATGGTCCTGGACTTATGTTGGGTAGATGCTCCTAGCTAATGCAATTAGATATTAATTAAATTGATTTTTAATGCAATGCATGCTAGTTGAAGAGTCAAATCATAAATGCTATGGACTTTAAAAACAGGCTTATTATAAAATAATTTTTAGAAGGAGATTAGGCTTCTCAAGGTCCAGCACTTCATCCTTATAGGCCAGATTAGTCGGACTCTACCTGCAGGCGGGGAAATGTCTCATAAGAAGGAGAAAGAGAGATATATTAATATACATATGACCCCGGATGATTATAGAAGTTCCCAAGACTCGTTAGATTTTTATGTTATTTAAATCTTAAAATTTATATATTAATTATGAGTACAAAAGTTTTGTAGTCCTTAAAGAGCCTAATGAATATCAAGGCTAAAATAAAACATAACATATAATTCGCCAATAAACTAGAAAGAGCAGGAAATCCCTAGAGGCACACAGCATAAGTAAAACACATCAATATAAATCAACTAATCAAGTAGTCCATAGGCAAACTGCTCTTTAATTACAACCCAAGATATGCAAAAAATAAAGTGGCCGGGCACCAGTACCAACAACCCGGATTTCTAAGCCTATGGCTGACGCAAATGACTTGACTGGGATATTGGGTCTTCAAGTCTTCAATCTTCTTAAACTTCCTCTCCTTGGACTGCTTGGATCTCTCCCCTTTGAACTCATTGGATCTATCCTCTTTGGACACCTTGGATCTTTCCTCCTTGGACTTCTTAGATTCGTCGTGGCTTGAAAATCCAAACAAAGAGGCAATTCTTCCCTCAAAGGAGTATTGTCTTTTCTCTTTGGATATCTAAAGCCATCCAAACTCGAACCTCCAAATGGAAGAAGACTCTCCCCATTGAGGAGGTCTTCTTTTTTTGGAATTCGAGTTGGATAAGAATATCCACACTCAAAGTTGTATTTTTATAACTCTTCCAAAATATTATAAATATTTACATAAATAGATAGCAGAAAATTCTAGAGTCACCTGTATGGTTATCCTAATAAAAATTCCAAGCAGTTTATATATATATAAATGAAAATCCACATCATAGCCACACACTTGACAATGCTCTTAATTATTGAGGGCTAAGCAGTCTCTGGAGCACCTGTAGCAGTTATTATTAATGATTTTTAGCCCTCATTTCTTTAGGGGGGCTGAGCAAGCACATGCAAAAAATATTATTAGTATAAATCATGATCGTTGCCCCCCCTCCTTTAGCATTGCATAAGCATGGGCAACTATAAGAAAAGTAATATATATATCGTCCCTAACTTAGGGGTAGATCTAACGTATATCACATCAATTCACAGAGTGCAGTAAAGATAAGTAAATACTGTAATTTCATTCACAACATGTAGGGAAATCGTCGAAAAAATTGACACACAGCAGAAAAGGAAACACCGGCCTAACCTAGATCTAGAAGTAGTGCCCTATCAAATAATTCTATGCGTGTGTAAGATTTGTGTGGCTTTGGATAAGTCCTAAGTTAAGTAGTTAGTTAAAGTTGCCTAGAATTCAGCTTTGTTGAGGGCTAGAAAAGGAAACTTTAATTAAACCTTAAATATTAGTAGATTAGGGTCCATTTCAGTTAATTTAGTTTGTTGATCACATTTAAATACTTAGGATAATAATATTTGATATTCAAATTGTATTAGCCAATTTTAGAAAGTCCCGGGTAAGGGAGTCCAAAAGTTCACTATAGAAATAGGTTAGGTTTAGGGCTCCTATTACTCAAGGTAAATACTAGACCTTAAGGTGAGTAATTAGATAGGTAGTTTACTGGATTTAAAGTGTCCTATGCAAAGTTATGAATTTTACAAGTTTCGGCCCTTAGACTATAGGCTGAGGTTGACCGGAAAGTTGACTTTTAAATTTAGGTTAATTTCTGGAATCCTAATATTTTTGACAAATACTAGATCATAATTGGAGTTGAATACAATTGACTCTACCTAATTTACAATTTTCTATAATTAGTTATGAATTTCTAAAGTTTGGATATTTATTGAATTAACTCCAAACTGATTGGAATCACCCCCAAGGTTAGAAATAATCTAAGAAGGTGTTTCCAAATGTTTGTGGAAAATTTGATATTTTTAATAATATTTAATAATTTATTAGGGGCAAAAAGAAATTTTTTAATTGAGGTTGAAATTAAGGGTCAAGCTAAGGTCAAACTAATGAGCCCTATTTATCTCAGGTTAAGGACCTAAATCTGAACAATTTGAGCTATTGTGGGTATTTTTATGAGTTAAAAGGGATTTATTATGATTTTTAGAAGGTATCGGGCCCTATTTAATGGGTAAATTAGGTTGGTTAATTGAGGGGTCTAAGGAGTCTTAAAAATTCCTAGAAAATTTTAAGAGGTTTAGGATATCACTAAGTTTAAATATTAAAGTTTTCATGTCAATCAGTGATTTACCCTAGCTCCTAGAAGTTTTTTAAGTTCGCTAGACGGGTCCTTAATTGTTGTCCTTAGGATATCGCTAAGTTATAAGGGTTTAAATAAAATTTTGAACTAACCCTGAAGGTAACAATGTAGGGAATACACAAAAGCAATAAACACGCCATGTACTTAGACCTAGTGAGCCTAAACTAAGTGCTCGTGCATCCTACGCATGCAAACCACGATAAAAGAAAAGTAAATACGTCTAACGAAGTGATTAGTGAATGATTGGGGCTCAACCATTCACTAATCTCCTCCCCCATGATTTGCCCTTCATACATACACTCAATGTTTAAAATTTCATCTGTAACTATTTTTAGGGAGGAGATTAAAAGGAACTAATAAAATAAATCAATTCATAATACATAAATATAGGGAGACCCACTGACCACCCTAACGAGGTTTTAAAACGATTTAAAAAATAATTTTTTAATTTTAAAATAATCATTATAACCATTATTTAATCAAATATTTGAATAATCAAATAACTAAATCAAAATAAAATTTGCTATAAAAAGCTATATCACTATGTATAACTATTTTTAAATAAAAATACACATTTTTCTAAAAATTTTAAGGGGTTATACACTAAAATCCGATGTAAGAAGAATACGTTATGAATTTTTAAATTTTAACACATTAAAATGATATTAAAATAATTTAAAATAACAAATACTTAAAATAGTCATTAAATAAATATAAAAAATGAATCTTAAAGTTTATGAAATTTAATGTTTAATTAATAATAATAATAATAATACTAATTTTAAAATAGTCATAGTAATAATGAAAATTTAAAATATCTTTAATTTTAAAATAATAATAATAATAATAATAATAATAATAATAATTTTAAAATAATGATAATATCACTATCTTTATAAAAAAATAATAATAATAATAATAATAAAACTTTAAAATAATAATTTAATAGAAATAGTAATAATGTAATAATAAGTATAATAATTCTAAAAATAATTAAAATAATAACAAAATTAAGTAATAACAATAATCCTTAAAATAATAAAGGAATATTAATAATAATATATACTAATGATTATAATGAAATAATAATAATAATAATAATAATAATAATATAATTTTTAAAATAATATTATTAAAATAGTTCTTTTTTTACTATTTTTTAAATAGTTAAAAATATACATATAATTTTAGAATAATTTTAATTTCAAATCGAAGAGGATTAAAATCTGAGTGATTTGGTATATTGTGCGCAAAAAATGGATAAAAAATGGATTTATTATGCTTTATTGAAGTTAAAAATAGTTTTAAAAATAACATTAATATTTATTTTTATTAAACAGGTGACAGCGGCGGCGGTCAAATAGGTGGCAAAGCGGGATTCGTTCCGCGGTTCTCGGCGTAATCATTGTCTGGCAATGCGATGATTGCTCTGCCAAAAATGATTGCCACAATCACTGCGGTAATCGTGCGCCACTGATACGGCGCCACTTAACCACGTAGGTAGAGGCCCATACTCGTCCGGTCCCGCGTGGTTCGAAATGAACGACCATGATGCTGTCGGATGAAGATCTTGACCGCGGATAAATCCCAACGGTCAGACAAACCTGGGAAAGGCAAAATATGAATAGTTGATCAAGCGATCAACAGCTTGGATCATCCGTAGGGAACGACCGGCAAAAACTGAAACCCTAAACAATATTCTTCTGATTTCTCTCAATCGGGTGGATGGATTTGAACAAAATATTAAACTTAGATACTAGACGTGAAGAGCATTCTTGAGGACGTGTTAAATTGATCTAAAACTCACTGTATAAGGCATTAATTAGATCTAAGTGCCCTAATCTAGGTTTAAGGATTTCACCTTAGTTTTTGGACGGTATGACCCGTATGTAGGCTTGTTGCACTTCTAGACTTTCCACGCTCCTGATTGTAGAAGAAATTGTGAGCTTTCAAAGTCTAAATCGCACGCAAAATGACTTGAAAGCTCCAAGCTCTCAGGGTCACCGGAGGTTCGTGTTGCGGATATGTTTTAATGTTTTATGATTTTGATGATAGCAAACACTTATTTCTCTACGACTGCCTTATCTACTGATATTTCAGGTTCACACGATCGAACTGCAATTTGGAATCATCTTAAGATTGGGTAAACTAGGTCTGAGTCAGTTTATACCTTTTTTCCTTTCTTGGGTCTATTGTATTTGGTGTGGCTCCTGATGATTTGTAACTTGGAAGATTTTCTGTTATTCCCTAAAGATTTCTGTTTTTAGTAACATCGTCCGGGATGATCTTTATATCGTCCTGGACGATCTGTCCAAAAGTAGAAACTCTAATTAGGGCATCCTCATTAAAGCAGTCATCATTATACAAAAATATCATCCTAGATAATTTTGTATCGGCTAGGATGATAGGCTCAGATTAGAAATAATTTGTTGCCAAATCTATTTAGGAATTACTTATTTTTGGACATCATCCCGGTGGATCGTCTTGGACTATAAAATATCGTCTCGGATGATCCAGGACAATTTTTACAAAATTTCTCTGGAATTTAAGGAAAGCAATTATGACTTGATTGCATGATCAAATCGTCCTGGACGATCGTTAGATTGTCCTGGCCGATATGCTGGACGATTGGACATCATACAGCTCTTTTTAGGGCGATATTCAGGATTATATTCCATAATTTATATTGATCGTCCAGGATGATATATTATCGTCCGGGATGATAAGAACAAATTTCTTCTGATCGTCTCAAATCATCCCTGCTGATTGGGCTTAAATTGCACTGATTATACAGGACGATATTAGTATCATCCTGGACGATAATGTCGGCAACTTACATTAATGAGCTCATTTTGAGATCTTCTATTTAAGCTATGACATGACACTTGGTAAGTGTCTTTGACAGTCATTGTAGCTTCATTTTTTTGGGGGACACTTGAAGATAGAGCTTGAAAGGGAGTGAGGAAAGGGTGGAGTTTAAAAGAGGGAGAAGATTCTGTGAGGGGGAACTCAAGAGAGTGTGGAGGGGGTTCCACACAGTTGCTCCGGTAAGCTCGCACCTGAATACTGTCGGATTCAAGGCTTGTCTCGAGGGAAGTTCGCCAAAGAAGAAGATCTCTTTGGTGTCAAAGGACCCGGCGACTCCGCCGCACTGGGGAAGGTGGAAGTGATTTTGTAAGGGATTCTCCGCCTAGTTGTGGGGGCTAAAGGAGAGACACTTAGTTTAGTGCAATACTCAGAGGGTGCCTCCGAGGAGTGGACGTAGGTCAAGGTTTAACCGAACCACTTTAAATCCAGTGTGTTCTTTATTTATTACTTTCGCATTTAATTTTCGCATTTGGTTTTTATTGTGGTGATATTGGTTTTGGTTTATGTTTTGATTTAAAGATTCTTCTATTCCAATTCACCTCCCTCTTTATTAACCTTGGGGCAGTTCATAAGGGACCTAACATCCTTAACGAACTTTCAGTTCGCCAGTGGTGGCTCCAATCGATCGGGTTCAGCTTGGGGAATGTTAAGGAATCCTAGGGGAGCTCTCACACGAAATATTTTTGGATGAGAGCAGCTCGGTTGAGAACAAAAGCAAAAGTCCCTCAATTAGCCCTAATTTACTCTATTTAAACCTCCTAAATCTATCATCGATGGCTATGATTGAATCCAAGGGTTATTAAGAGGGAAAATTCCCTCCCTTGGCCGTGGCTTGAATCCAAATGCATTAAGAATCATTTAATGACCTTAAAGTGGATTAAATGTGTCTTAATGGGTCAAAATTGAACCAATAAGACTTGGGTTGACCAAGTCAAAGGTTGACTTGGTCAACCTAGTCCATTGGGTCCAAGGAAGTGAGGGTTTGAGCCATGCAAGGGTTTGAATAGATCTAATACTAATTTGGTCTCAAAGGGGCCTTAATGGGTCAATTTGACTCATTAAGGGCTAAGGTTGACCAAGTCATTGTTTGACTTGGCCAAACTAGCCAACCAAACCCAAGGAAGTGGAGGTTTGAGCTTGAGAAATCTTGAATTGGTCTTGAATTGAATTCAGGCTCCAACAAGTCTAATGGGTCAACCTAGGTTGACCCAGGACTCAGGTCTGAGCTCAACAAAGTTTGTCTAACCCTTTGAGCCCAATGGAATGGGGAATTAAGCTCGAGAAGCTATGAAATTAATTTTGAAATCAATCAGAAGGTGCTTAGGTCGATTTGGGTCAACCCTAGTTGACCCAAGACTTGGGTTTGGGCTCGACAGACTCTGTCTGAACCACTGAACCCATTGGGAAGGGTCTCAAGGCTTGGCCTGGTCAATTTGACCAAGTCAACCCCTTGGACCTAGTGTCTGGAAAAATCAAGGTCAACAACATAAGAGCAAAATAATTCTTCGAAAATATGTTAGGAAAAATAATAATCAAAGCAATAATATTTAGAATCATCAAAAATATACTAGTTACAAGCATATGAAATAGGCAAGACCTAAGTAGCAACTATCTCAACACATATAAGGATTAAATTTGGACTTTTATGAACAAAGTGGCTAAATATACTAAAGTCAAAGGCTCTTTAAAGATCCAATTGGGAAAGGGTCACTTAGGGACTGTATCAAACCAATATATGAAAAATATTTTAAAATAAAAATTTAAATTCTTGTTTGAACTAGAGTGCTTCAACGTTGTACTTTCGAGCAATCCAACTCTAGGCTTAAGAGAATAGCAGTGCCAGAAATCACAGCCTCCACATTTGGGTCTCTATTCTATAATAATTATGAAGTCAATGTACAATATTGTGACTCTTGTTTGGAGTGCTGCGGTGCTAGGCTACTTTGTTCATATAAATCTTAGAATTAAGCTACTAATATATATATATATATATATATATATATATATATATATATATATATATATATATATATATATATATATATATATATATATATATATATATATATATATAATAATAATAATAATAATGTTATTATTATTATAAATCCTAACACTAAAGCTCTAGCACCGCCACCTCCTCCCCCATTCGTGTGGCTTACCGTGGAAGAAGAGAAGGAAAGGGAGAGGAAGAGGAGAGAGAAAGAAAGTTTTGCTCATTTTTGTCCATCGCTTATATTATAAAAGTCTTCTAAATCTCACTTCAATTTTTAATGATTATGAGTTTGACAAATTTTCTCTCTTTGATTAATAAAAATGCATTTTCTTCTACTTTATCGTACTTTTATCATGTAACTTTTTGTATATGATACATACTAACTTTATGAATATTTTGAATATAATTTTATTGAATTTCTGTAGTTAAAATAAAAGTTATAATTTTTTGAAGTTATTCAATATTTTATATATTTTCTTAGATTTATAGATTCAACCATTTATATTACATTTCATCCATGAAAGGGAGATTGATACAACTGATATGAAATAAATATACTATATGAATGTAAGCAATGAAGATTGACCAATAATACTATAACTAAATCAATTTGACTGTTAAAATATAATACCCTATAGAGGAGGATGAACTTATTGACTTTCCTTTAAATATGGTTCGCAGTGTTATCCTAATTATAGCTTGTAATTAATGAATAAATTATGCCAACGGGTAAAGGGGACGATCGACTCTTAAATGATTATTGAAAGCCACCTAAAATAATAAATATGCTATAATGAAAATAATAAAGATGAATATAGATTAAGGAATGAAAATACCATATTAAAGCTAGAGGTACTGCCTTGCTGAACCATATATTGAATCATATTTACTGATGTGATTCATACATTAATATTGATATCATTGATAGACAGATAAAGAAATGTGTGTGCATTACACGTACTAATTTAATAAGAATAAATAATTGATAAGATATATAAGACTCATGACCTTGATGATATTGAATCCAACATGTTCATTCTATAGTACTAAAATAGTGATAATTAATTTGTTAATTTTCATTTATTTACAATCTTTCTTATAAAATTGATTTATGGATTTCAACATGATGTTTCTCAATTCTCATTATTAAATATATTAAATTGTACTAGGGATAACTGATAATTAATGATATTGAATGCTACTAATTGAGATGAGTATGTATATTAATTTATTAGATATTGTATTAAAATATTTAGTGAGTTTTTTATTTTGCTAGGCTCTGTAAGCTCATTATGTGATTTTACTGATTTCAGGTAAGGGAAGGGGTCAAGACCATGTGGAGTGAGACTGATTGAGATCCTCATATTCTTCTTTTGATTTCATTCTATATTTTTTTATTATTTAGTAGTCTAGAGCTATTGATAGATTTTTTATTTTCAATGATCTCTTGGCTATTATGAATAAGATTTTTGTGAATGAATATAGTTAATGTGAATGATAATTATTTTCTTTCACTTGATATTAAATTATATGGAAGATTTATAGAAGCTTTAGTAGATAATTAGGAAAATAAAATAGATAATTGTTTTCAATTTAGATATTGTGGTGTGACAGGGACATCCTAAGAGAGGTTTAATTAGAACTAATTGGGTTGATTTGATTAAATTTATCCACTAGGGTTCAAATGAAGAAATAATAGTATATAGGTTTACATTGGAAGGGATGGTTCAATTAGGTTAATTTAACTTATATAGTGGTGTATTAAACTTAATTAGCATTTATCTAAATAATTGAAGATGATTACTACCATCAATTTGATCATTATAAGTCAAACCGGTCAAATTAAGGGTCACTACAACAATAATTGGGCTATGATAGATAAATTGAAATTATTAGGTTTAACAAATAAAAAAATGAATCTTATTTACTTAATAGAAGTTTTAAATAAATAATTTGGTATCATTTATTTTAATTAATTTATTCAAATTAGCCAATTTGGTTCGTATAGCCTATTTGGGGAAAATTTGGGCAAAATAGGGACCATTTGCAAATTCAGGCTTGCTCAAAGGTTGATTGAGATTAATTAATCTATAGTTAAATAATTGAATAATTTTCAATGATTATTTAATCTATTTTAACAAAAATTAAAATTAATTAAATTAACTTTAAGGGATCTAATGGACAAAATGGCCAGGTTGACCAGATAGACTATCAACAGATCAATTGGGTCAAGGTATTATGATCAACCTACATGAATCTTTTTATGAAAATGAGTTAATAAATTTGAAAATTTGTTGAAATTGATTGTATGTGTCATTATGAGGTTTACTGGGTCAACTTGGTTCAATTGCCGCAAATGGTCCAATTAAAACTTTCCAATATGTATTTTCCATTTTGAGCTTATCATTAACCTATTAACACTTATCCAAGGTTAGTTAACCATTTTAGTTATCCTAACTTTTAAATTTAAATTGATATTAACATAAATAAAGTTCTATTAAAGGTATCTTATTATTAAACTATGGTTAAGTCCATTATGATTAGAAGGTTTAAACCTATTTAGAAGAAATTTTGCTAGGTGATAGGGTCATTTGGATAAAAAAAACAGCATGCCTTTGAGGCCAAGGTATATTACAATATCTAATATTTGTTAAATCCATTAAATAGATATCAGCATCTTCTATATACAATGGGAAAATTTATTAATGGATTTTCTAATAAGATTACCAAGAATTAGAAGAATGCATGATAAAACTTTAATTGAAGTAAAGTATATGTAAAGATAATGCATTTCTTCATTTCTTAAAGGTAGATAATTCATCCAACATAATAACGCTTATCTTTAGAGAAAGAGTGAGATTTCATAGGCTACCATCCATTATAGCCTCAGATAAGGATGTATGGTTTGGTTCCCATTTTTGGATGATATTATAGAAGATGCTTGGTATAAAATTAAAATTTCCTTTTCCCTTACACGATTAGATTGATTTCCAAATTAAAGTAGTTAATAGGACCCTTGGGAATTTGTTGAGGTGCTTAGTAGAAACTGTTGAGATTTTTGCAATTTAGTTTTTTGATTGTTTAGATTCTTACAACATGTGTGTTTTTGATGATTTCAAATATTATTATTTTTATTTAATGATTCTCCTAACATATTTTTGATGTATTGCTTTTATTGTTTGTGTGTACTAACATTTCAGGAAAATCATACTCCAGATTATTGAAGAATTCAAATCAGATTAGATTAGGATTCATTGTAATTGGAGTCTGTATTTTTAATATTATTAAGTCTGAGAGAGTGTGATTGTAATTGAGTAACTGTGCACATACACACTGAGGGAGTGATTAAAAATAATATTTTTTTTAAACTAATCGTATTGTACAATTTCATTTCATATGGGATGAATTATTCAGTTATTCACTTCAGCGAGCAGTTAAAAGAATGAGGAAAGAAATTTTTTCTAAATATCGATCGTACTGTATGAAGGGTTCTTCATACATAAGATGTCCAGAGTACAAAAAGAACGGGTCCATTTTTGTCCCGATGAATTTAAAACTTTTCCTGAACCGATTGTACTGTATAATATGTTATTCGTACAGACAACGTCCAGAGTATGAATTGGACAGGTCCCTTTTCATCCTAATGAATCCAAGAGTTTTATGAACGATTTTTACTATATAATATTTAGTTTGTACAGACGATGTCCAAAGTACATATTGGACGGGTCCCATTTTGTCCCGATGAATGGCAAATTTTTTTGAATGGTTCATACTATACGATGTCTTGTTCATACAGACGACATCCAGAGTATGAAAATGTGAGGTACCTTTCATCCCGACGAAGTTGAAAATTTTCTTAACCATTTGTATAGTATGAATTTAGTTCGTACTTGATGATTATCATGTACGAAAGTATTTTAAAAATAGTCTAAAATATGTATGTATAATATTAAATAAATATATAAGTTTAAAATATGATTATTATAAATAATATCATGTTTGTATTTATAGGAGATCCACTGGCCACCCCAGATAGGATTCAAAATAAATTGGAACTAATTTTTTATTTTAAAATAATTATTATATTAATTATTTAAATTATATTAAAGTAATGAAGATAATTAAATAATACATGAACAATTTAGAAAAATAGTTTTTAATATCTGAAAGTATTTTTAAATGAAAATACATATTTGTCTTAAAAATATGAGGTATTATATATACTCAAAAATCCGATTTAAAATGAAATAGATACGAATTTTTGAAGTTTAATATATTTAAAAAAATATTTTTAAATAATTTAAGATAATTAGCAGTTAAAATAATTACAAAATTACATTAAATTATTTAGTAAAAGCCGTCTGAAATTTAAAGTAAGTTTAATAAATAGAACTTTCATAAGTTTGGAAAATATTCAAATTTTAAATTAGTTAATTATTAATTAATCAATTTAGGTAGCTAATTACTTAAAATGATCTAAAATAGAAAAGTAATTATTAATTTAAATTAAATCATTTAAAAAAAAAGATAATTCTCTGGTATTTTAAAATAATTAAGGAAAATAATAATATTTTTTTCTTTTTATAATTTTGGAAATAATTAAATCTTAAGTTAAGTAATTATTAATTAATAATTTAGATATTTAATTAAGTAACACTACTTAAAATAAAATGATAATAATAATAGAAAAGAAAGGCACATTAAACACTTTTCTGAAATAATAATAAAATATCATTTTTTATAAAAAGACTTAAGTTTTTTTTATAAAATATTATTTTTAGAACTAATTATTAATTTAAAATATGTAATATTTAATAAATAATATAAATTAAAAGAAATACATAATATTTTTTTAAAAAATTAATTTTAAATTAAATGATTTTATTTTCTAAAAATAATGATATAAAATATGTATATTTTTAAATTGTAAAATAGTTTAAAATAATTATTTAAGCAAAAATAATTAAAAAACAATTAAAAAGGATTAAAAAAAGGTTTTAAATGAACAAAGGCGACGGCAGATCAGTGGGAATCACGTGGCAGGCGTGGATTGGACAGAGTAAAATGCGCCAATCTTTGGCAATGATTGGCGCCCCCGATAATCATTATCTGATGATTACAGTGGCGACAGGACCCACGCTCTTTCGACTTAACATAGTCATCAAGCACGTGGAGCATCTGATCCTCTGCTGTAACGAATGGACAGCTCTGATTGAGCCTAACGGTGAACGCTGCAGCAGACGAAACCGTGCAGTTACGCGATACCGCCGGATGGCTTGATCTTGCCCATTGATCATGAGATCAATAGTGTGAAAGTTGTACAGTTTGACCGTCCGTTAAAATAAAACCCTAAATGATATTTTTCCTCATTCTTACGATTGGCTCAACCAAAATTAATTAAATTTTAAACATATAATCTATGTATGAAGAGCATTCATGGGGGTTGGTTTTCACTATCTAAATTGAGCTTAATGAAGAGTTAACTAACTAGGAGTGCAGTGACCTAGGTCTAGACTTTTTAGAGAATATAACCGTTGGATCTTCAAATTTTTGGTACGGTTGAGCTTGTAAACAATCCTCGTATATTTCTCTAGTTGAAACCACATTCAAACGAGCTTCGGATATAATAGATCGAGGCCTTGGATGAATTTAACATTAATCTCGCTGGAAGATCACCACCAGCGGGGTTTTGGTAGTGAGTTTGACTTAGGAAAGGTGGAAGGAGATGGGGAAAGCTCACACACTAAGTTTCTCAAGTTTAGGAGGCTTGGGGAGAGCGAAATTGCACAAAAGTCCCTCATAAAGAACTCTAATTTCTCTATTTATAGGTCTAAGCCTTGAATGAACGACATAGATCTATTATAGAGTGAATTAGGAGGGCAATTAAGTTGATTTGTTTGGGCCTTGGACCAGGGGAGCTATAGAAAATAATTCAAGGCATTAAATACCATTAATTTGACCTAAATAGGTCAAAATTGCCCAAAGGAGACTTGGGTTGACCTGGTCAACCCAGTCAATTA
Source organism: Dendrobium nobile (assembly GCA_022539455.1). Lineage (NCBI taxonomy): Eukaryota > Viridiplantae > Streptophyta > Magnoliopsida > Asparagales > Orchidaceae > Dendrobium > Dendrobium nobile. The sequence goes on from CM039721.1 coordinate 59,654,077, forward strand.
GGTCCAAAGGGGTGAGGGTTGGGGTCAAAGAAGCTTGGATATGTTTAAAATCAAATTAGACCCATTTGGGCTAATTGGGTCAACCTAGGTTGACCTGGTCAACTAGGTTAACCCAGGGCAAGGGTCTGGGCCCCATGGGTTGGGTCTAACCCATTAAGTCCAAGGGAGAAGAGAATTGAGCCCAAGAAGCACTAAAATTGATTTGAAACTATGTAGAAGGAGTTTGGGTCAATTTGGGTCAACCCAGATTGACCCAAGGCCTGGGCCAGGGCTCAGTAGACTTGGTTTGACCCACTAAATTGAATGGGAAGGGTCTTGGGGTCTGGCCTAATTAATTTACCAGGTCAACCCCTTTAACTAAGGGTTTGGAGAAAAAAAAATCAACAATTGCTAGCAGACCATATATAATATTTAGTATTTACTTATGTGCTAAGTTTCAATATGATCTAAAAGAATCACATTTGCAGTTGTAAAAATGATTTTAAGATATCTTTTGGGAACTTAAAACTTAGGAATTTGATATCCTAAGTACAGCTCTTCATTTAAAATTATTAGATCTTCTGATTCGGATTTTATAAGTTATAGGGTTGATCAAAAGAATACATCTGGAACTTATCAATTCATAAGAAATTCATTAGTTTCGTGGTCCAGTAGGAAATAAAATTTTGTAGCCCTATTTACTGTTGAAGCTGAATACATTATATTTGGAAGTTGTGTGGCACAAGTTCTTTAGTTGAAATAACAATTGATTGATTTAGGATTTATAATAAGCACAATTCCAATTTTTTGTGATAACACTAGTGCCATTTGCATTTCAAAAAATCCTATTCAACATTCTAGAACCAAACATATAGACATAAAACATCATTTCATAAGAGATCATGTAGCTAAAGGAGAAATTAAATTGAATCATGTTTCTATTGAAAATCAACTTGCAAATATTTTTACAAAACTACTATCATTTTATAGTTTTAGCAACTTAAGTATATTGTTAGGTTTGATTGATCTTAATGTTTAGATAAAATTTATGCAAACTTGATTATGTTCTTTATGTGTGTTTGATTTAGTTTTTATGTTTCTATTTGTTCTTATTTTTTGTTTGCAAGTGATTTGATTTTGTTTGTTTTTATTTTTGTGAGTTTTTGTTTAGATATTTATCACTTATCGAAGAATGATGGTTTTAAAGAAATTTTATGGTTTTCATGATTTATTTTCTAAGTGTTTATTCATATTGTATGAAATATTTTCATATTGTATGAACTCTGTAGCATATCATGTCTGTTTTAGGAGTTGACCACAAAAATGTTTTAGTTTTTCATGTACTTCATACTGTATGACGAGTTCATCATACCGTACGAATGGTACATATTCGTCTATACACATGCAGATGGTTATCCGGTTAGAGTCACTTATTATAATTGATCGTATATATGAAATCATCTTTTGTCTGTATAATCCAAGTCTCATTTTTTGTGCGGGATGAACCTAACAGTCATTAAAATGATCTTAAATAACTGATCATCTTGGATGAACACCTATTCATTTGTACAATCATATGGTCAAAAAGTCTGTACAAAAGCACCCCTCATAAATTGTGTGTTTACGAGAAGTCGTTTCATTTAGGACATTTTTATTCATCTATACAAAAATATTTTCATCCCATACGATCTCAAGATCGTACATATGAAGCCATTTTCATACTGTATGATGGGTCATTTTTCTTTAAATAGGAGGGCCACTGAAATTATTTTCATTCACTTCCAAACCCTTCTTGAATCCTTCTAAAGCCTCCAACCTAGGAATGACAAGTTCTAGCAAGAGTTCTCGAGTTTTTATGGGATCGTCATCCAAGGGTGGGGATGACAACTTCTTATCTAGAGATAATGAGGATGCTTTCTATAGGTATATAGACACAAAAATCAATCTTTCTAGACTCCTCATTCAAAATAAAATCCATTTTTTTGTCATGCCTCTCTTTGCATAAATCCGGTTCTCTTTCATTTTAACTTTGATCTACGCCTACTACAAGGAGACCTTTCACTATTTTCTTGCAAACATGAGGTCTAGTGAGGATGGAACTAGGATAACCTCATTGGTTAAAAAAATAACGTGTGAAAATTACAAAGGAAGATTTAGGAACCTTCCTTCACTTAAGGACTCATGGCACAAGAGCATAGACCTTGACATCTAAATCTGATTATGACTACTTTGAGATTAATAAAATTCTTAGAGGTGTAATTCAAGTTTGTCACTTAGCGAGAGTCTACAAGTTGAATCAAAATGTCAGGGTCATCCAGCATGTCTTAAGAACTTTAACCATTCCAAAGGCTAGTGATCGTATAAATATGACTCCTCTTCTATCAACCGCTACCTATTTGATCATGATTGGACAACCTATTGATGAGGCGCAACTCCTCTTGGATTATATTATAACTTTTTTGAAATTGGATTTCCTCATCATAAGAGAAATAATAATTTTGCTCTAGGACACTTAGTGACCTACATTTTAGACAAGAAGTACTTTATTATTCATCCTAATCATCCTACTAAAATTCTAATCTTTTTTATCGATACCTCTTTTCTATCTCTTTTTGGGAGAAATGTGAGTTCTAGTGAGGATACTGAGGGCGAAGGGGGAGCACCTGCATCTGCTCAGGGACCTGATCAGAATTACTTTTAGGAAATGGTCCAGCGATTTGATCGGTTAGAGTCTTATTTTGATCAACATTTTGATCAAATTCAAACTCATCTAAACTAACAGGATAAACAGTACCAAAAAGATATGGGGTGGATCCGAGGTTAATTTGACTCGGTGAATACGAATGTAGCTATGATGATAGCTATTTCTCAATCTTTAACCTGCCACCTTCTCCAGATCAGGGCCCTTCTGAGTTTTAAATCTACTTCTTTGTCGTTGCCTCTGCTAATCCTTTACTTGTGATGACTTTGTGTTCGTGATGTGATGATATCTTTTTATGTATCTATTATAGTACTTACTTTAGTATTGTGATTTTTTAGGTTTTGATGTTAAATGTTATCTTATTGATATCAATGTGCTGATTATATGCATCATTTTAATTTATATCAATAAAAGATATCATGTTTTGTGAATTTGTTGTTGTTCTTATTTTTGAAATGAAAGTATGTTTCAATGAAAGCCACTTTTAATTGATATAAAAATGTGTTATAAATTAACTTGCATTACAAAATTAATTTAACTTTTAAATCTATTTTTTGAAAAAAAAAACTTTAACTTATAGCTTAATTAAGTTCAGCATTTCAATTTCATGTTCTTTTTAGGCAAACATAATTTGAATATTTTTATTGCAATTTTGATGCCTTGTTATTTTTTATTTTCAATATAAATATTTTTGTTATTAGAGAAATTTGATTTTTAGATTATTGATTTTGAAAAGACTAATAAAAAAAGAGTATATCAAAAAGAAATGTACAGTGTGTACAAAAATCAAAAGAATGCGCAATGATTCGCAAAATAAAAAGAGGCATAAAATTTATCCAAATATAAAAAGATGCATAAAGTGTGTCATTAATATTTGAAAAGATGTGCAATGTCATCAATTAAATTGTTTTTATTTTTTTCTTTATCTTTTAATCTTTAATTAAACTAAATCTAATTTTCAATTATATTTTATATTGAAAATTGAAATTAATTAATCTTCATTTCATCTGCAATAATCATCCTTATCTAATTATCTAGAATACATCATGATCTTGATTACCTTTTCTTAGTTAAGTTGTTCTTTAATATAAATTTTTTTTTTTTTTGAATTTTTCATTTTCATATTATGTAATTAACCTTGTTAGTGCAACTATATTGCAATCACTTTTAAGATCAATTCCTTTGGTTTCTCATTTGACATCTTTTATTTTACTTTTCTTCTTCCCTTTTCGTTGTTGTCAAAAGGGGGAGTATTCATATTGTTTGTGATTTGTATTTGTGTATTTTTGTTGTTTTTGTTTTTGTATTCTATGTTTTGTGTGTTAATCATATTGTTTGTGATTTGTATTTGTGTGTTTTTGTATTTGTATTTTGTGTGTTTGGTGTTTTGTGTGTTTGTGATTAAAAAAAAATTACTCTTCATAAAAAATCCCTACATCCACATGTTTATTCTTTTAGGGGGAGCTAAGGAGAAATTTAGTGCATACATGTTAACTCAAACAATAATTGTTTGACCATCATAAAAAAGGGGGAGATTGTTGAGATTGTTATAATTTAGTTTTTCGATTGTTGAGATTCTTGCAACGTTTGCTTTTGATGATTCCAAATATTATTATTTTTATTTAGTGATTCTCCTAACATATTTTGAATGTATTGTTTTTGTTGTTTGTGTGTACTAATTTTTCAGAAAAATCATATTGAAAACTTTAAATCATATTAAATTAGAGTTCATAATAAATGGAGTATGTATTTCTATTTTATTGAGTCTGAGAGAGTGTGATATTAATTGAGTAACAGTGCACACATTAGGGGAGTGATTAAAAATACTATTTTTTTAAAACTAGTTGTACAGTACGATTTCATTTCGTATGAGATGATTTATTCAGTTATTCACTAGTATGAGCAGTTAAAAGAATGAGGGAATAAAATATTTCTAAGAACTGATTGTACTGTACGAAGGGTTCTTCATACAGATAATGTCTATAGTACAAAAAGAACGGGTCCCTCTTTGTCCCGAAGAATTTAAAACTTTTCTTTAACTAATCTTATTGTATGATTTGTTGTTCATACAGACGACATCTAGAGTACGAATTAGACAAGTCCCTTATTGTCCCGACAAATCCCAGAGTTTTCTAAACGATTCATACTGTGCGATATATATTTTGTACAGACAACATCTTGAGTATGAATTTGATGGGACCCTTTTTATCCCGACGAATGCAAAATTTTTCTAAATGGTTTGTACTGTACGATGTCTTGTTTTTACAGATGATGTTCAGAGTATGAAAATGTGGGGTACCTTTTCATCCCTTCAAAGTTAAAAAATTTTCTTAATCATTCGTACAGTTTGAACTTAGTTCATACTAGACAATTATCATGTACACAAATATTTTGTACAGGTTCATACGCATCAGTTTTTGAACTGTTTGTATGTATGAAGTACGATCGTATTGTACAATCATAATCGCTCAAAATGACACTTTTCAATTTTCTGAACGGTTTTTCATGTCTTTCATATAATAGGTCTATTAAAACTAACGTGAAAAGTGTTGTTCTTCGTGATTTTTCAAGAGTAAGTGAAAGAGAGTTTGTGGGTGAGTTCTTTCAAGTGGAGTGTGAAGGGATCACAAGGTTACTCAAAGGTAAGAATCTCTTTTGGTTTTTTGTTACTACTCATTTCTTCTTTGTAGTTGCTCAAGAGAAAATATTTGAAGAAGATCTGGTACTCTGCCTACACTTACACGGTGTGAACAGACGACGGTACTTTGATGACACTTGGAGGGTGTGAATAGACGATGGTACTCTGCCGACATTTGGAGGGTGTGAACAGATGATGGTACTCTACCAACACATGGAGGGTGTGAAAGGATGACAGTTCTCTGTTGCACCGGGGATTGGTGGAAGAGAGGAATTGTAAAGGATTCTCCACCTTGCTGTGGGGGCAAAAGGAGAGTCACTTGTGTAATAGTGTAATACGTGAAGAGGGAGTCTTCAGGGAGTGGATGTAGGTCGTGTTTGACCGAACCACTATAAATCTGTGTCATTTTATTTTTCACATTTTTATTTTCTACAATTTTATTATTGTGGTTGAAAAGCATATTTAAATATAAAATTAAGTTGTGTAATTTTTAATATTCAATTCTCTATAAAAAAAAATTCATAAGGGGTTTTGAATTACCAATTCACCCTCCCTCTTGGTTAGTTTTGGACAATTGCATAGGTCTAACAACCTATACGGACTTTATAGAAACAATTTTGGCAATTGGGATCTTTATCTACCTACTTATTAGTATATTTATAATAATATTATTTATATCACAAAAATAATCACCGTTTGAGATAGTTTGTAAAAATAAATAGAGGCCCATTGAAGTGTTTGACATCCATAGTTATCCATTTTTATATTTCTTTTAGATCATTAATGATATTCAAACTTTAAGACTAAGGTGGAGGAATAAAAAGTTAAAATCAATGTGAAATATTTTTTTAAAAATAAATAACAATCATTCTTTTGAAGAACTTGATTATGTGATTTTTTCTATCATCTTGAAAAATATTCATCATTAAAATATAGGAAATTACATTTTAGTTGTTATGGCTCATTTGAAATTATTAGGAAATTTGGACCTTATGCATACTATCTCAGTTTATCTTCTAAACAAAGCTTCTCAAAAATCAAAAGGGATTATGACCTAATATTAATGCCTTCCCAATATCTTTTATATCTTATTAGATCTTTCCTGGCTAATATAGTTCTAAAACAAATAAAAATTTCCTCTATAATAATTAGCCATAGAAGGTCTCTAAATGATCTAGTCTTGGCCCTCTCCCCTCAATCATTCTTTAAACCACTTGGATCTTCACCATCTACTCTAGATATAACCTACACAACTACATAGAATTTCTAATCAATTACATCCTTTATATAACTCTTTAGGCCACTACACTAATTCCTTCAAAGCAAATAAGTAAATAAGCCAAACTATGTTCTTCTTAACCTAGTATTGGTTTCTCTCCACTTATAAAGCTCTAAATCCTTTAGATCAACATCAAATACTACATAAAACATCTTATAACATTCCTCTAACCCTTCCTACTACATCCATAATGGAAATGGTGGAATTACTAGCATAAGGTAAAGGGATACTTAATTGAACTTAACAAAATGGGGATATGAAGGCAAATGTGAAAACTTAATGCATGAATTATTGGAAGTATAATGGATTGCATTCATGCTTACATAGAAATATATAAACATTTTGTATGAAGAACAACTAATCTCTCCAAAAGAAAGAAAGCACCAAGTTCCTGCTTAGAAACCGCATAGGGCCACCTTACATTACACAACTCCAAGCACATTTCTATTATAAGGAGTACAAATGTATCTAGCCCAAAAAATACATAATAAATATATTTAAATTATCTTAGGAGGTAAATTTGAATTTTAATTCTTTATTTAACCTCTTGAACATGCTTCTACTCAAATGTCTTAAAATACATTCTTCATTAATTTTAATTGCTCCTTTAACTACTTCCTCCATGCATTATTTAAGCCAACTTGAATTAATTCTCTAGACATTTAATCAATTTTTCTTTATTCTTAAGAAAATTAAATTAATGAATGCAGACAATGGTTATTGAAGAAGGGATATAAAATGAATTTGCATTTAGAATTCTAGAATTTTATTTATTTATGATATATTAGGTGACCCAAATGTAGGAACTTCATAAATTGTAATGCTAACTTTATGCTAATTCAAGTAAGATGGCAAAAATTCTAAACTAATGAACCATAGCATATTCTCAAGCCTTCATTTCGTGCTAATAACAATGTATAGATTGGCCATCAATGAAATTACCGCTATAAACTTAAGTGATGATAAGTGAATGATGCCAAATTTGCCATTCAAGCTTTGCCAACTATTGCCTTTTTGTCCTGCATTGCTTCTCCCCTTTCTCATGAACTCTTCTCTTGAAACGTTAAGCTTTTAGCGGTGCATACAAATTTGGGCTTCTTAATTCCTTATGGTGATGAAAATTAAATGCGTATGCAAATATGAAAATATTGAAAAAGTAAACTAAAAGAATGCAACATACAGGAAATCAGCACTTCTCTTATGGAAAGTGAAGCCAAAAGGTCAAAAATGTTCTTTGAAAATAAAATAAATCTGATGGAAGATAAAGTAAGTCTTGTTAACTAAGAGAAACGAGTTAAGGAAATCCAACATGCAACACATAATCAGGATATTTGCTCCAATACCAATTGATGTAAATGGTGAGATTGATATAATGAGCACTAAACCTTAATTATAAATGGATTGTTCACTGAGCTCACCAGGAGATGAAAAAATGGTGTATCTGATGAGATTTTAATACATGAGTAATGAAATGAGAAAGAAGAAAGCCATGAATGCTTAAGATAAATGATATAAATATTATTTTATGGTTGAATAACCAAGATCCTATAGGAGAGAGAGAACCCAACCATAAAAAATTAGACAAAGCCGCCATTTTGCAAACACAACTCTAATTTTTAATACAAAAAATAACATTTTTATAGCCAAAATAATGTATAAAAAAAGGCATTTTCATTATTTTTAACCATTTCTTTTTGAATTAATACAACTTGGAATTTCCTTGAATTAATTCCTCCATAAATTTATGTAATTAATACATCTTGAAAGCACTCCCTTCTTTAGAAATTTAAAGTTAATTAATATAAATAATGCTAAGAGTTTTTGAATGTTCAATGGATGGTCGTGAAACCACTTAAACTACAAAATGACACACCAACAGGGAGGTGAATTGAAGTTTTAATTTTTTTTTTAAATTCTTTTTGAAATTTAAATAATTAAATTCAAAATTTTAATGCCGAAGCAAAACTAATACTAAAAACACACCAAATTGTTTTTTATTTTTTACTTTATAGAAAAAAAAATATTTTTGTTCTTTTTTACTTTTAGTTTTTTTTTTTTTTTTTTACTTTCTTTTTCAACTAGATATAATATAAATTAACCACAATTAATTTTGTGTTACAATGAAAGCCAAACTCAAAACAACCATAAAAAATAAACATCCAAGAAAAAAAATCTACAAGTAAATGTGGAAAATAAATATAAACGCAAACAAGATTTTTATAGGGTTTGGTTAACTTGACCTACATCCATTCATCAAAATCATCCTCTTAAAAATTGGACTAAATTATTAGTGTCTCTTCTTTAGCCCCCATGGCTAGGTAGAGAAGCCCTTAAACAATGACTTTCACTAACTCGGTGCAGCATAATAGTTGAATCCTTTTCCCAAACATGGTGCGGTGGAGCTGTCGAATCCCTTTCAACCTCTTGGTGAGGTGGAGTAGCCTAATCTCTTTCACCCACCTAGGTAGGTAGAGTAGGCCAATCCCTTTCACATTTCCTAGTGTGGCATAGTAGTTAGTGGACCTTTGACACCAAGAGCTTCTTCATGGAGTTTTCCTCAAGATAAAACATGACTCGTGGAAGAAAATTTGCTGGAGCAACCGTGTGAAAACACCCTCACACACTCACTTGCATCCACAAGGTTCTTCTCCCTCTCTCATAACTTTACCTCTCTCTCTTGCTCAATATTCTCTCTTCAAACCATTACTAATAGAAGACTCGCGCTCTTCGATTGCCAAGGACTCTTACAAAGTTTATTTAGAAAGCTTATATAGTGGGCTTAAAAACCCCTAAATTTTTAATTCTTTTGATTTTGTTCGTATAGTACGATCTATGGATTATACAATACAATTAGTTTAATTATCTCACCATTAGTACTACACTATAAATAGTGGTATAATTGGTTAGTTCAATTTTTGCAGTGATCGTATTGGATGAATAAACAGTAGTACATTATAATTAGTTCAACTCAAATATCATAATATACAGGAAGAACCAAATTTCATCTAAAGAGTTCTTCGGTGATTAGTACAGTACAATCTTATTATCATACCGATAAACAATTTTAGGATTTAGGCTTTAACTTTGTTTGTACCTTCATATGCTATCCATAATCTGTTCCAAATTTCTTTTTTAGTGGAATAAGTGGAAACATGTATATAGTCTTTAGATTTTAAGCCACATAAAAATAGTTCAAGCACTTATCATTTAGTAGTGCTAAATCTCTATCATCAGTTGTCCAATTAGAAAAAGGAATTTTAGTTTTAACACAATTTACTAATCTAAGAGGTGCAGAATAACCTTCCCTTATAAGCCTCCACATACGACAACCAATTGATTATAAAAAGGTAGACATATAAATTTTCCAAAAATCAAAAGGTAACTTATCAAAAAGAGGTGGTCTAATAATTGAATAACCTTCTGTAGTATTTCTATTTCCAAAGTTAGCCATGGATTAAAATTCAAAAGTTTTTTAAAACTTGATTTTATAAATCCTGCTCTCATACCACTTGAAAGTTCATAAAGGTTTTTAAACTCTAAAGAACTAGCCCAGGACTAACCAAAAGGAGAGCGGTAAATTTGTAGTTAAAAAAAATTTTAAATAAAAAGAAAATCTTTTTTATCTTTTTAAATATTTTAAAACAAAACAATAAATCTTGATGCGAAAGAAAATTATTTTCATAATAACAATATAATCAGATATTTCAATCACATAACAAATCACAGAAAAGTGCGAAAATAAAATGTGATGAAAGTAATAACAAAGAACACATCAAATTTTACAGTGGTTTAATTAAATATGACCTACGTTCACTCCTTGGAGACTCTCTCTCTCTAAGTATTACACTAATTTTAAGTGACTCTCCTTTCGCTCCCACTTCAAGGCGAAGAAGCCTTACAAAATCTTTCCACCAGCATGATGAGGCAGAGAACCTTGAATCCTTTTACTCCTTCCTTGAGTAGGCACTGGATCTAATGTTGAAGACAATCTCCTTATAACCACGAAGGAACCAGTGAAGAACCTCAAAGAAGATGATGAACACCTTGCTTGGATCAACCTTTGTGATTCCCTCACAAACTCTCCCTCATAAGGATCTCTCCCTCTCAAGCTTTCCCTCTTCCTTCTCTATGCTCTCTCTTGGATCAACTCCACATCAAAAGATTAACTCAAGGGTTAATACAATAGCTTAAATAGAGAGCCTCCAAAAGATGCCCTAATTTTCAATTCTATGCAACTGATCATCCAGGACTATCGAAGGATCATCCTGTATAATTAGTACAAAATAGCCCATTCAGCCAGGACGAATGGCATTGCTATGTATGATTAGTTTAAGAGAAGTAGGCTGATCATCTTATATGATACATATATCATCCAAGATGATTAGTATTAAAGTATTGAACTTTGTCTAGTATGATGCCTGGTGGTGCCTTATCATCCCATTCACTTCTCTGTCGTCCAGGGGTATATCATTCTGGACAATTAGTTAAAAAATTATGGTATTCATATGGTATGATAGCTGGTAATTCCTTATCGTACCAAACATGTTCTCTATCATCCAGGATGATTGTAACAAATTATTTTTTACCATGATTATTCTCCTAATCAGAGGACTAATTTAGGAATGATTGTCCCAAATCATCTAGGACTATCAGCATCATCCTGTATGATTAATACAAAATTTAAAAATTAAAATATTTCTTAAATTATGTTTGGCAGCTATTTTCACAATCTAAACTGTTAGTCCTAGACAATAGGAATCATCCAGTACATTTAATTTAATCACTCTTAAAACTAGGAAGCCTAATTAAGGTTTTTATTTTTAACTGATCATCTAGTATGATTTGTGATCATCCTGTACGATTAGGTCAAAATAGAGAATCCTTTAACTTACCAAAATTCTTCCCCTCAGTGTGTGTGTGTGTGTGTTCAAGGTTACTTTGCTTGGGGTCCACTAGATACATGACTTAAGAAAGATAAGAGGTACATTGAAATTTAAGTTACTAATAAACTCAACCCTAGTATACCTATTCTTGAGCTGATTTGTAGTGCAAGTGATCTTATGTACCTGAAAGGTCACTAAGCATAGTAAACAAAAAAGATATGCAATAATATTAGTGGTAAAGAAATTATTAATATTTGTTATCATTAAAATCGCAGTATCTGTATTTGGATCAAGATTTGCAACACTCATGTCCCAAATTCAACAATTTATACAATTGTAGAATAAAGCCCAAATTGTAAATGCAGTCAACTAAATCATATGAGAAATAAAATGAATACTTCTTCGAAACATCTACAAAGGGTCATTATTGACAAAAGATACAAGCGTTAAAAATTTGATCAATATAAAGTAATTCATTGCTTAAAATTTAAATTGATTTTGAAATAACACCTTGTAGGTTCTCCTGCTCCTAATGGATTTAATGGCAAACCTAGTCGACTTGCAGATCGATTTGTACCCTCAAATTCTTTGACGTCTAAACAACTGAACTATGGGTGCAATGAATGTTCGTTGGTTGCAATGGTTGTAGCAACTTGCTAGGTCCCGCTCCTAATGGATTGAAATTTCTTCATTGAATAAGTTTTCATTTTGATCAAATTCTAAATGTAGAAAATGAATATCTAACCTAGATAATAAAATGGAGATTCAAGGGCAAACCTAGCTGATCTATTGGGGAGGAGAGGCCGAAAACATTTTTGATCTAAATAGGGTTAACAAATAAGGTAAATAAGGGAATACTTTTGAGAAGAACATATTGAGCGAGGAACAACAAACTGAGCGCACAGGGAAGAACTGACTGAGAGAGGAAGAGGCGATGTAAGCAAAGAAGACATTTTCGAAAGACAGGGTCGAGATTTGCGTTTGACTAAATGATAACGAAGTGTTAGTTTTGATGATGGAAGTATTTTCAGGTGGTTGAACAGTAAATAGAGGAGCTTAGGTGTAAGATAAGTAAATATATATGTTTTAAGTGTTATGCACAATTTTTTAAAAATCGGACCGGATCAGCCGCTTCAACCATTAACAAGTCATAAGTCAGGTCTAGTTCAGTCTTAAAACTTCTTCTGCATTGAACCGGACTAAACCGGTCAGAATCACCGGTTCAATCGGTGAATCGGCCTCGGTTATTTAACCGGCCGGTTCAAATTCCATAATTTTAAAATATTTTTTAAATAAATTAATTAATATATATTTAAAATATATAATTTAAATTATAATATTTTTTTATTATAAACAATTGCCCCCAAACCATTATGAAACATCTTCACATGGCTGCACCACCCCATGCGAACTCTTAATACAAGGAAACTCGAAAGGCTGTATAAACAATAGCAAGAAAGTTTTTCCAACTGATGTGGGACTAAAAAAAGAATTGAGGTGTGTATGAGCTCATAACATATATAATGTCTATAAAATCTATTTTTTAAACAAAATTTTTAATTAATTTTTTTTATGTGAATGATACTTATTTATTTGTTAATAATAAAAATTTATTTATTTATAAATTATAAAAATAATTTATCATTAATAATTTATCTATTTATTAATGATTTTAGATATAAATTTATAAAATAAATTTGATATACAATAGAAACATTTAGAATATTTTTAATCATATAATATAAAATAAGAATAATTTATATTTAATTAATAAACTTATAGAATTAAATTTATATTAAATATGTAACATAAATTTGTAATAATTTATATTAAATTATATGGTTATATATAAATAAAATTTAAATTAAAAATCAAATTTAAAATTTGAAAAATATTTAAATTTAAAATTATCATATTTTTTAAGAGTGTAAATTCTTATTATTATGAGATTTAGATTTTTTTGCTTTTATGTTAGATTTTAAATTAATTCTTTTACTAATTATATAAGTTTCCTATTTCTTACTTTATTTTTTTTAATTTCAATAATATTTATTATTTATTACATCATCCAGTTCGACCCCGGTTAGTCTGGTAGAATCGGTAGAACCGTGAACCTCTCCTTTCGGTTCATTGTCCGGTTCGATTTTCACAACCTTGATTATGCTCGGAAAAACCCCTTCTTTTGCTTTTTCCATTAAAACACAAAAACTAATTTGCACGTGATGTCATCTGTTTTGCAGTGCTGAAACATCAATATCACAATATTTGTAATACTTATGGGTAATAGGAATCATTTTTTATTTTAATTTTTTTTAAAGGGGTATATGTCACATAAAATATTAACCTTATTGTTAATTTTTTTAAGAGAGTCGATGTATTAGATTTGTCCTATGTTAAAAAAAATTAGAGGAAGACTTGAGGTTGTGAAAAGCGGACTGGTTTGCCGTGTTCAACTAGCTGAATCGGGGTCGAATCGGATGATATAATAAATAATAATATTATTAAAATTTAATAAAATTAATATAATAATAATGTTATCATTCAAAATAAGAGACAAAAAATAAATGAAATAAAGAACTATAAAGCTTACATAATTACTAAAAAGAATTATTTTAAAATCTCACATAAGAGCAAAAAAACCCAAATCTCATAATTATAAGAATTTACACTCATAATAATATGATAATTTTAAACTTAAATATTTATCAATTTTTAATTTTAATTTTTAATATAAATTTAAGTTACATATAACAAAATAATTTAATATATATTATCACTAATCTTTTGAGAATTACTTTTTGTTGTTGTTTATATAAACTTTTGGGTTTCCTTATATTTAAGAGCTCATATGGAGTTGTGAGGCCATGTGAAGATGGTTTATGTGGTTTGAGATAAATATTTATAATAAAAGTTTCATGTTAATTTAAATTAAATATTTTAAAATAGAAATTAATTTGTTTATTTGAAAAAAATATTTAAAAATTGTGAAATTGAACCTACTGATTCAAACAAATCGGGTTAGTTCACCCGTTCACAAGTTGAACAGGATGGTTTTGACAGGTTCAGATAGGTTTGATGCATAAATGGGTTTTAGATTGGATCAGATCAGTCTTGTTTCGAGTTCATGGTTGAAGTGACCTGTCCTGATTTTTAAAACATTGGGTAGACCTACAAAGACTGAAATGTGCTCTGCTAGGGTTTGCCTCATTTCCTATATGTTTCGCTTTTCGGCCACTCCCTTCTTCCTGCCGGCGTGGGGAGGGCCTCTTCCTCCCCCACCATGGCCTCCTCTTCCTACCTTAATGATTTCCCCCCTCTTCCTTGTGCGGGGACTTCTTCTCTACCCGGTTCCTCTTCACTCAACTTCATTTCTAACCTAACCAACCATGACCTAGTTGCCGGCAACTTCTCTGTCTCCTTCATCAACCCTTCCCCTCGTGTTCCTTTCTCTACTGCTGAACTGGATCGAGGTGTTCCGGAGTGGGGTTATTCTCTCGTCGTATACTCCGTTGGCCCCCGACCTTTTCACCTTAGCTTGTAGAATACTTTCAAAAAGGTTTGGCCCATCAAAGGTTCGATCGATTTGCTATCTCTAAATGATAGTTTTTTCTTGTTCAAATTCTCGTCTCTGGAAGATTACGAGACTGTCTGGACGGGAGGTCCCTGGTTCTTCTTCAAAAGACCCTTCATTTTGCAAAAATGGACACCCAAATTTAAGCCAAAGCGAGATGACTGTAAATCCATCCCAATTTGGATCAAGATTGTGGACGTCCCCCTATATGTTTGGAATCCTTTTGGGGATTTCTAAGATAGCTAGTTTTGTTGGGCATCCTCTGACTGTGGACACCCTTACGGCCAGGAAAACATGTCTGACTTACGCCCGTGTCTGTGTTATGGTCAGCAATGAGTCCTCTTTTTCGAATGAAATCCTGATATCCATGGATGGTGATGATATGTCCCTACAGGTATCTATGATTGGAAGCTTACTTTGTGCACTGGGTGTGGATCTCTAGTCCATCCTTCAATCCTTTGCCACAAAAATCCTCAACCAAAACCTCCACCTAAACCACAAAACAGAGGGAGAAGTTCCAATCGTGCTCGACCTTCTTTGTTCCCTCCTAAAACCCCTACAATTCTCCCATCCTCGGTTCTACTTGCTAATGCCAGCAACCTTCCTGCTGCTCCCCCAGCTGCTCTACCTCCACCACCTGTTAGCCTTCCTTCTCTGGAAGCCACCATTTTGAAGGATCTTGATGTGCAAGATCTGCCCCAATCCTACTTAATCACTCTTCATCCTCCCCCTCCAATTGTTTTACTGGATGGCCATAAGGATGATGCTATACCCAATTTGAAGTCTTCGCTAGATGAAACCTCTTCATCTGATGTTGACCCGAATTTCATGCAAGCCACTACCTCTTCCTCACAGATAGCTCTCATTTCCACCTTTGATAGGAGTAGGTTAAATGCCCCTGTTTTGACCTCTCCTAACAAGTTCTCTATTTTACAACAAGAAGATCATTCTGATTCATCTCAACCTCCAACTGAGCCTAGCCCTCCTCCAAAGTTACCAGGCAATCCTATTGTAGGAGATTGTCAAAAAGCTCAACATGCCAAGTCTACTAGAGCCAAGGGTGCTAAGAAAGCACAAAACCCCTCTAAGTCCAAATGACCCTTCCCCATATTGGTTGCTGGAACATTCAAGGTTTT
Source organism: Dendrobium nobile (assembly GCA_022539455.1). Taxonomy (NCBI): domain Eukaryota; kingdom Viridiplantae; phylum Streptophyta; class Magnoliopsida; order Asparagales; family Orchidaceae; genus Dendrobium; species Dendrobium nobile. Next base: position 59,670,264 of record CM039721.1, read on the forward strand.
AACAAACCAGAGAAGGTTCTTGCTTGTAAAAATCTCATTACCTCCAATCACTTAGACCTGATTTGTATTCTTGAAGTAAAAATTTCTCCTGTTTCTTTTCTTGACCCTTGGTTTGTCCACATGCATCAAGTTTTTCCTAATGAACAGAGTTGTAACAACTTCACTTCTTCTTCTTTCGGAAGGATATGGGTTAAGTGGGACTCCTCCATTTCCTTTACACCTCTTCTTTCTACCCCTCAGTCAATCCATGGCAACATTTGTTTTGGTTCCACCACTTCCTTCCTTCTCACCAATGTGTATGCTGTTAACTCCCCTCAAGATAGAGCCCCGTTGTGGCAGCATCTTGCGGCCTTGGGTGACTCCATTACTTCCCCTTGGATCATCATGGGGGATTTCAATTGCTACAAATATTTCAAATATAAAGTGGGTGGTGCCCACACTCATTTTAGCAGGCTTGGGGCACTTAATGGGTGGATGTTCAACTCTGGCACTAATGACCTCAATTCGACTGGTTTAAAGTATACTTGGTTTAATGGTCGAGTGGATGACCCAATTCACATCAAGCTTGATAGAATGGTGGTTAATCAGAAATGGTTGGACTGTTTTCCTCTCTCTTACTATAAGGTGGCTCCTCCTTTATGCTCTGACCATTCCCCTTTGTTGTTGAAATTGGGTCAACCATCCAACTCGACTGGCAAATTTCAGTTTAAAATTTTTTGGATCTAGATGAATGGATTTTGGGATATACTTTTTACTGCTTTTCTTACTCATCATGTTGGTAGCCCTATTTCTAATCTATTTGGGAAGCTTAGAGCTCTTAAAGGTCTTTTAAAGCAGAAAATTTGGGCTCATGATAATTTTATTAAAGCTCGTCTTGAGGATCTTATACACAAACAAAAAGCATGTATTGAACACATTCAACACAACCCATTGGACTCCTCCTTAAATGCATCTTTTAAGGAAATTAATCTTAACATTTTCTTTTATCAGTAGGCTTGGAATTCTTGGATTGTCCAACGTTCTAAGGCCAAATGGCTTCAAAATGGAGAAGATGATTTGGGTTTTATATATGCCCGAATCAAAACTAGATCTAATATATCTCGGATTAAGGAAATTACCACTGATGAGGATCACTTCTCTTCTCTTCCCGAGATCGCTAATGCCATTGTTGAATATTTTAGAAAGCTTTATAACCCCCAAGTTGTTGGTGGCATTCTGGATAACATTTTTCCTGTTGGGGAGACCATTCCCATCATTTACTTATGCTCTCTTGTAGCTCCTGTTACTGATTTTAAGATAAAAGAGGTTGTTTTTTCCATCCCCTTCTCCTCTTCTCCTGGACCAGACGGCTTAACTTTTGAATTTTACAAGAAGACTTGGGATATCACTTGGCTTTATGTGATTAATGCTGTCAAAAACCTCTTCTCTTTTGGGCACCTCCACAAATGTGCTAAGGCTACTGCCATCACCTTGATTCCTAAACATCAGCATGCCTCAAATATTTTGGATTTTTGGCCAATTTCTCTTTGCAAAGTCTTTTACAAGATTATTGTAAAAATTTTGGCAAACAGGCTTAAGGTCGTCATGCCTCTTATCATCCACAAAAGCCAGGCGGGTTTTCTTTCGAAGAGAATTTCTACGGATAACATTATTTTGGCTAATGAGATTTTAAACGACTTTAATGGCTCTCACATGAGGAAATTTTTTTGTGTGAAGCCTGATATTCGCAAAGCCTTTGATTTTGTCTCTTGAGACTTCCTGGTTTCTCGGCTTAGGCTTAAGGGCTTTCCAGACAAATTCATATCTTGGATTATGTGCTGCATTTATGAGGTGCCCTTCTCGGTTTGCATCAATGGGGTTCTTGAAGGGTTTTTCTACTCCTCTACCGACCTTAGAGAGGGCTGCCCCCTATCTCCCCTTTTATTTGTTGTGGTCATGGATGCCTTCTCCTGCACTTTGGACTCTAGTGCTTTCTTGGGGATTCCTCATGGACTTTATTCTCTTAGCCACCTTCTCTATGCTGATGATGTTCTTGTTTTTGGGATTGCTTCTATTCCTAATGCTCTAATGTTAGCTGAACACTTAAAGCCTTTAAAGTATCCCTATCTCTACTTTTGAATCTGATTCTCTTCACTGGACGGGCTGTTCTAAACCTATGTTTAAAACCTTTAGGCTTCATTTCTTCAAAGATTTGGCAAAAGTTGAGTGGTCTAATTTCATCTGGCATAAGAGATCGTCTCTTATATTCTTTTCATACGCTTGGCTTTTGATTCGCAATGGGCTTAAATTGGCTGATGTGCTTGCCAAGAGGAACATTATTAGTCAACCAATCTGTCCTCTTTGTCTATCTGATGAAGAGAATAGCAATCATATGTTTTTCCTTTGTGACTACTCATTTGCGGTTCTTACTCACCTGCTGCCTGTGTTGCACTGTTTTCTGTTTCGACCCAACCTATTGCAAGTTTTTCAATTTTTGGAAGATTTTGGTGACTACAGTTGTAAGGAGAAATCTTTTTGTTACTTCGTAATTTGCTACGCTATATACCACATTTGGAGGGAACGCCATGAAAGAGGGTTTGCTGGATTAAACTCATCATCCACTTTATTATGCAGCAAAATGGTTAACTCTATCTCTTATAAGGTGGCTAAGTGGAAAAATGTCGATTTGGTAAAAATATCTTTTTCAAGGTGCTTTAACTAAGGTTTTGATGGATTTTGGGTTGCTGTATTTCTGGGACAATGATGTCCGGTACCTGCTATGTCCACTGCTCCCATTGGATGGCCACTTGCATTTGCTTGCTGGCAGTTTTTCTCTTGGAATGGCATCTTCTTGCACCCGGTTCTTCTGCCCCTGCTGTTTTCTCTTGGCAACCAGGGAGGCTCCGTGCTTTTGGTTGTTTTGATGGGCAAGCTGATTGAGCTGATGCTTTGCTTGCTCATTAGCAGGTCCCAATTTCCTGAGTCCATATGTCGATCTTGTTAATTTTGATTCTTTTTTTGGGTTTTGATAGGTCTTTTTGATTCTGTATTTGCTTATTGGTTGGGGTTTTTGCTTTGTTTAGGCTCTTTTTGTTAGCCTCCCATTTTTTGGTATATTAATATACGGGCTTTGCCCCAAATTTTTCAAAAAAAAAACCTACAAAGACTTGATTTGAAAGTATTAAAAATTATATATTTATAAAATAAAATAGTTTCTCTCTCACGTCTCCCTCCCCATTTATTTCTCTCTCCTCCCATCTATCTCCGCTCTCCCTCTCTTCTGTCGGTAAAACCAAAAAAAAAAAAAAAAAAGCCGTCGTAAGCGAAAAAGCAAAAAATAATTTGAGTATTTCACATAAAAAAACATTTTTTTTTTCGTTTTCCATTAAAACTGAGAAATTAATTGAGTTTTCATGAAAAACGTAAAACCTAATTACTTTTTTGATACTTTTTAAATTTAAATTACTTTATGATCTTTTTGCTAATTCCCTCATAAATGTTGATCCTTTTTAAAATTCGGTGGAAGAATAATCTGTGCGTGAAGCCGTCTGTTCGTAGCGCTGAAACATCAATGAGACAATATTTGAAATAATTGGGAGGAAAAAGCTTATGAGTTATAGGAATCATTATAATTTTCATTTATTATTTAGTTTTTTAAAAGGATATATATATCTCACATAAAACTTCAATCATTACTTTATTTAGGACTGCAAATGAGTCGAGTCGAGCTCGACTGTCAAATACCTAGCTCAAATTCAAACTCGAGTTGAGCTCAAAAGATGAACTCTAGCTCGAGCACGTCTGACGTCGAGCTCCGTCGTCAAGCTCCATCCCGATCAGCCTAGCAGCACACGAGCTCCATTGAACATCAAGCTCCGTTGCGCTGAGCTGGCTAGCCGCCGCTAGCAGCACACGAGCTCCATCATCTTGAGCTCCATCATCATTCCGAGTTTCACAGTCCAACAACACGCGAACACCTTTGTTTTGGTTTTCCCGCCAGGCCTTCAATTTGTCATCCCGCCCGTCCAAATTGATATTTCGTTTTCCCGACCGGTCACCTCCGTGAGCTGCTCGACGTGTTGACGAGTCGAGCGGAGGTCTATTTGAGCTAGATAAGCTATCAGACCTGAAATCGTGTTTGAGCTCGATATGCCGTCAAACCCTAAACACCTTACTGTTCAAAACTTTTGATTGATTTGCTGATGACCATCATCATTGTTTTATAAATAAAACTATTTGAAATTTAGGAAAAAACAAATAAAAATTATTTTACTAGGTCAGACATATTTTATTTTATGTTAAAACAAAATAAAATAGAATTTAAAATAAAATAAAAAAAGAAAATGTAAAGTAAACAGCTACAAAACAATGCAAGTTGTTAAAATTAAAAAGTATAATGTATTTATTTTATTATATCAATAACGCATGACGAGCTCCCAAAATGATGGTTATTTCAATGGCCCAATAGATTGGGGGAGTTCTAAAATCAAGTCATAGAACAAAGTATGCCTCAAAGGAGTTATATATTGAAAGATAATTTCCAAACAAGGGATGTCATCCTCAACTCAAACGAAGAAGTCCAGAGAGAATAATCAGCGCATGATGCCGTATGTTCGCAGCGCTGAAACACCAATGGCACAATATTTGAAATACTTGGAAGGAAAAAGATTAGGATCATAGGAATCATTTTTTATTTTCTTTTGTTTATTTTTTATTTTAAAAGGGTTCATCTCACATAAAACTTTAGCCTTCTAATAATTCCGTTAGGAGGGTAGATGTATTAGATGTTTAAAAAACAAGATAGAGATAGACTTGAAATGACTTTGTCTTAATGAGAATTTGGATTCATGTAGCTGATCCTATGTAGTGGATAAAAGCTTGATATTGTTGTTGCATTTTATTTTTTTTAATTATTTCGTTACGGTGATTTTAATAAATTTTTCAAATAATATTTTTTTTCAAAATGATTCAAAATTACTAAGATGTTTTTTTTTTCTATTTTAAAACAAAATGTCACAGCTTGCTACTGCTGTCAATGTCATTTCATTTTTAAAAACATTATTTTTTAGTGTGCATTTAATAATTATTAAAATCAAATTATTTTTAAAAAGATTCAAAATAGCTTTGAGTTCTTTTTTTATTTATAATAACAACTATCACAACTAGTCGCCTCTAGTTTCATTGACTACCATGACTATTATCATGTGGCTAGTAAATGTCATTGACTCGCCATTGCCGTATAAATCAAATTATTTAAAATAATAAAAAATAAAAACAAATTATTTTAATATATCAGTCATATTTTATTTTATTTTCAAATAAAATAAAATAAAGGAAAGGAAAATAGGTACTTAACAATGCAAGTTGTAAAAGTTAAAAAGTCATATGGTAAGTATTTATCTAATTATATATATCAATAACCCATGACAAGCTTTTTCAATGGCCGAATTCATTGGGTGTTTAAAAATCAAGTCATAGATAAAGTATGGCTCAAGGGTATGCTTAAATTAGTGAGATAAGCCAATGGGAAGCTTGTTGGGGCTATATGAATGTTAAACTGTAAAATAGTAATTTTGCTTATAGAAAAAATCCACTTGGAAAATTCAGAGGCTATGCAGATGACTAAGGCTTCGCTTGGGACGGATTTTTTATTGCTTTCTAAAACGGAGTTTTAGTACAAATTTTTTTATTTTTGTACAGAAACTTCGTTTTGGAAAACAATGAAAAAGCTGTCCCAAACGAAGCCTAAATCCACCCTTGGAAAGGTAAAAGGAAAATCTTAAGCATTATCCCAAAATTTTATTAGAATTTTTTATTCCACTTAAATAGTGAAAGTTAATAAAAAAAAAAGTTTAAATTAGCATTTTAAAATTATTTTATACACCAAAAAATCTCCAAAAATTTTAAAATAATTGAGGCTATAGTGACCCAATCTCAAGCACTAACGACCAAATCTCTTCAAGCAAACAAGAGTTTGAGATTATACTTGCATGAGCTAAAGTACTCAATGGAATGGATCCTTCATAGTTACTGAGGTGAATCCTACATAGGCTTGGCTTAATGATAGTTGGTTTTATCGGAGACTTAAAACTAAAAAAATTACTTTGGGTCAGCTTATGGATTGAGCATTCCAGTGGCAATTTATGAGAACTAGAGACTTAGGAATGCCTTAAGAAGCTTAGGGGATTTAGTGGAGACCCTTTTCGTACTCAAGGCCTATGGGGTCTATTTATAGTCAAGAATAGAGCTTCACTATGGCTTAACCACAGCAAATTTCATGGTTAGTGTCCCTAGTTAGCTTCCATATAGCTTGATCAATGAACGAGGAACACTACAGGAAAATCTCCAATTACCGGTAAAATTTCCGGCGAATTTCTGGCGGACCATTTTTCGACGGATTTTCTGACGGCTTTCCGACGGATACAGATGAAATACTTCCGATAGATTTTCAGAAAGAATTTCTGACGAATTACCAACGGATTTGTTTCCGTCGAATGTTCCGGCGGATTTTAACAATTTCTGAAAAAGATTATATATTCGTAATTTTATTAATTAATAATTTTATATCATATTTTAATTTATTATTATTTCAAATTTTCAATAACTTTAGTATTAATTTAAATAATTAAAATTTAGTTGTTATAGTAATAATTTGTTTAATTATTTATAAATAATTTTAACTTATTATTCTATTAATAACTTTAAATTATTATTCTACTAAAAACTTTAATACTAATATTATTATTAATAACATTAACATGTTTATTAATAATTTTAACTTATTATTTTATTAACAAATTTAATATTAATATTAATAACTTATATTAATTATTTATGATTTTTTTGTTAAAAAAATTTTCTAATCTTATTTAAATATATAATAGTTAGCTTTTTAAGGTATTATACTTCATAACAAAGTGGTTGATACTTTGAAAGCAATAAGGTCCTGGGTTTGATTCTCTTTGCGGACGGAGGCGATGAGTGCAGGAGCGAGATGGCACACTGGGAGCTAAGCGGACGGGCCGCTGGGCGCGGACAGGCTTGCGAGGTCGCAGACGGGCCGCTGACGGGATGCGGACAGGCTTGCACGGGCGGGCCACTGGGCCGGACAGTCTTATGTGGTCATGGATGCAGGATGGCTAAGCGGGCAGGCAACTGGGCGTTGACGGGCTTATGCGGTTGCGGGATGGCTAAGCAGGCAGGCCCGCTATGTGCGGGCAAACAGGCTATGCGGGCTGGGCGTGAATAGGAGCGCGTGGGATCTCCTGCAGGAATTGTTTTTTGGAAACCATTTTTTAGTTATTCCAGCGGAGTTATTCTGCCGGACAACCACTTGAACACCTTTTCAATGGACTAATTCCGCCGGAAAAAAATTTCCAGTGGATTTTTTTTTGGACGGAAAAGTTTTTTGTTGCACAATTTATCGTCGAAAACATTTTCACAAAAAATCCGCCAGAAAATTTCAAATCCGCTGGAAGCTTCAAAATTTTCTGCCGGAAATACACGATTTTTCGGTAGTGGAAATGCCATGGGGCCTTAGGTGATGAAATTGGTATAGTGCTTGTAGTTCACTATGAGAGAATCCCATTGGCTAAGTGTACGATACCTAATAAACTTCTATTATAATTTAATCAATAGTTATCTAGGGTTTAATTGATTGAATTTTCAGGGAAGTTCTATCCTGTATTTGCATTATGAAATGGAACATTTTAATCCTTTGTACTTGACCATTTTGAATTGTAATGAATTATATCATTGGGTCCAATATGAGACATGTTGACCCATAGTGGGTAAATCAATAGGTTAATGGGTGGACAATAGCTAGGGTTACTTTTCGCTAATATCTATTCTAGATTTCCACACAATGGCCCCCCCCCCCCCCCCCCCCCCCCCCCCCTTTTTTTAAATTTTTTAGTTGATCATTCGGTCACTTAGTTTTGTTAATCCAATTTGAAAAGGTTTATGCTTTCCGCGATGGGTCCAATTGAGTCATGTGATCAAAGTATGGGTCATAATTGGTTGGCCAATGTTCGTTAATGTCATTATCATGTTATGGAAAGCTTAGTTCAGTTGATTTAATTAATTTGATGTTTTAAGTCAATTTATCATGTTCGAACATTTTAGGTACAAATGGGTTATGTTGGGTTAATTTGAAGGGGCAATTTCCTTCAAAAGATGTATTTTATCTAGGTTACGTCCGTTCTTGAGATTTATATTTACTTTAGTTGGTATATTAAAAGGCTTATTATTTAGTTGGATAAATTTCACTGATTAAGGAAAGGTTTAGTTGTGGGGTCAAAAAATATAGGATTGATAAGTGGAAATTCAAGTAAGCCAGTAATTCAATATGTTGGAATAACTGTACGATCGTTTGCATCAATGATAATGGCTAGGATTCATGGATTAAGTTAATTGGGGCCTAAATCTTTTTGAGGGATTAGGGGTACCCATAACGCTATGTTTGGACTTTTATTTTAGGAACAAAGTGGCTAACCATACTAAGTCAAAGGCTCTTAAAGATTCAATTGTGCAGCGTCACTTAAGGATTGTAACAAATCAAATATGAAAATAGATTTAGAAAAAAATTAAATTAAATTCTTGTGTTTGAACTAGAAAGCTTTGTCGGTTGTACTTTCTCGTCGTTGCAACATAGGCTTAAGAGCATAGCCGGTACCTAAAACATTCCTCCACATTTGAGTCTTTGTTTTTCAAATATTTCTGAATTAACGTAACGATGCTGCGACTCTTGGTCAGGTACTTTTTTTGGGTCCGGTGAAATACGTATGAGGAACGTCGGTCTCGGCACTAAAATTCTCGCCAGAAAATCGGCATTTGCTTGGATGTAGTGTATTATTTGGTAATAATGTGGTAATACCGTCATGTGATGTACCGAATACGAGTTATACGAGGCCAACGAGTTATACAAAAATAATACGAGAAACTCGATTATTTTTTTGATAACTCAGTATAGCTCGGTTTAACTCAGTATTGGGTTCAAACATGATGGTATTCCTCGGTATTGTTTGTAATGCTCGGTAGTTCTCATTTTTTGGTGCGATTTTTGCTCCGACGACGTAGTCTATTGTCGGTCGGAGGACGTATTAAATTGTTCTTGTTCGGAGTGTTGCGGTGCTAAGTTATAATGGTTTATATATATATTATATAATAAATATTTTAATATATATTTTATATATATATATATATATATTTATATATATATATCTATATATTATTACAAATCCTAAGCACTCTTCCATTTGTGTTTTTTTTTTTTTTTTTTTTTTACCCCCCCCCCCCCCCCCCCCCCCCCTCCCCCTTCCCCCCTTTTTTTCCCCCCTTCTTCCCCCCCCCCCCCCCAATATTTTTTTGGCTAGACTTGCCGTGGAAGAAGAGGAGGGAAAGGGAGCGGAAGAGGGAGTGAAAATAAGTTTTGATCAATTTTTATCCATCACTTTGTTACTAGAGTTTTCCTTAAGCTATTATGTAACCCAAAATTTCACTTTAATTTAATTTAATTTGCGGTTTGGATGAATTTAATCTCTCTTTAATCGATAAAATATATTTTCTTCTAATTTAACATATTTTATGTGTAATTTTCCATATATGATATATATTGGCCTTTATGGATATATTTTGAATATAATTTCATTGAATGTTTTCATTAAAATTAAATAATTTATTAGTTTTCTAAAGCTCTTGGACTATTATATAGATTTTCTTATATTTATAGAGTTCAACATTTTATTGTGTTTCATGCAGAAAGGGAGATGATACATCTGATTTGAAGTAAATGTAGTACATGACATATAAGCAAGAAAATAATTCTTTTGATGAAGAACCACGTTCGATGTCTCATAAGAAAAGAAAGTGCCAAGTTCCGACGGTGAGAAACCACTTTGGGCCACTTACATTACAAGCTCCACGGACCTGTTTCCTTATATGGAGTACAAATTGTGATCTAGCCCACTAAATGCATAAAATTATATATTTAATTTTCTTAGTGGTAAATGTGAATTTAATTATTTATTAATTTTTCTTTTCATTTAACTCTGGATCATGCTTGACTCCTTTATGAGGTTAGGCACAAATGTCTTAATAAATGCATTCTCATTCATTTTTACTGATCACTTTAGCTAAGTCCTCAAGATTTAAGCAACTTGATTTAATTCTGCTAAGACATTTAATGCTTTTTAAAATATCTTCCATCTTTCCTAATTAAAAATGAATTTTAATTTTTGGTAGGCTCTTGGTTATTGAATCGAGATGTAAATTAATTTGTGCTTGTAGAGTTCGTAAAGTGAATGTATTTATGATTATTTTGGCATACCATAAATTTGAGAACTTGCATAATTTGCAATGCTAATTAACTTCAAGCTAATTCAAGTTTGATTGGTAGAAATAATTTATTTGAATCAAAATAAAGCATTGAGCATAATCTCAATCTAGATTTAGTATACTAAGAATACATAGTTGGCCATCAATGATAGTACCATATTAAACGTAAGTCATGATAAGTGAATTGATTTTTAATCTTGCAATTCGAACGTTGCCAAATCTGCCTTTTTTGTCCTACATTGCTTCTCCCTTTTTCACAAACCTTTCTCTCGAGATTTAAGCTTTTACTAGTTACTGTGTACAAACTACAGGCTTCCTAATTTTTGATGGTGATGAAAGTTAAATGCATATGCATGTATGAAAAAAATCTTAAATATTGCAAATAAAAGGAATGCGACATACATGATGATAAGCACTCCTCTTTAGAAAGTGAAGCCCAAAGGTCAAAACATTTCTTAAAAATATAAAACTCAAAGATGATGCTTACAAAAGATAATGTAGGTCTTGTTAATTATAGAAAATAGTCTAGAACACCAAAAAAAAAAATTGTTTTGTTTTTTTTTTTTTGGTGTTCTAGAACTATTTTCTATTAATTAACAAGACTACTTTATCTTTTGTAGCCATCATCTTTGTTTTATTTTTAAAGAAATGTTTTGACCTTTTGGCTTCACTTTCCAAAAGAGAGTGCTTATCTCATGTATGTTGCATTCTTTTAGTTTGCATTTTAATTTTTTTTCATACATGCATATGCATTTAACTTTCATCACCATCAAAATTATGAGCGCTGTATTTGTACACCGTACTAAAAGCTTAAATCTTCGAGAGAAGAGTTTGTGAGAAAGGGAGAAGCATGTAGGACAAAAGGCAAGATTTGGCAAAGTTGCGAATTGCAAGTTTTAAATCATTCACTTATCATGCTTAAGTTTATAGTGGTAATTTCATTGATGGCCAACCTATGTATTCTTATTAGTACTAAATCTAGGATTGAGAATATGCTCAGATGCTTTAGTTTTGATTCAAAAATTATTTCTACCATCAAACTTGAATTAGCTTGAGTTAATTAGCATTGCAATTATGAAGTTCTCATTTTGGTTGACATAATATATCATAAAATAAATTAAATTATAGAACTCTAATGCAAAATTATTTTACATCCTCGATCAATAACCATTGTCTACATTAATTAAATTCATTTTTTTGGAAGTGGAAGTTATTTTTAAAATGCATTAATGTCTAGGAATTATTCAAGTTGGCTTAAATGCTTGGAGGAATTAGCTAAAGATCAGTTAAAATTAATGAAGAATGCATTTTTAGACATTTGTGCCTAACCTCATAAAGGAGTAGAAGCATGTTCAAGGGTTAAATGAAAGAAATTTAAATAAAGAATTAAAATTCAAATTTACCTCCTAAGAAAATTTAAATATATATTTTTATGCATTTATTGGGGTAGATACATTTGTACTCCTTATAATGAACAGGTCAGTGGAGTTTGGTAATGTAAGGTGGCCCTATGTGGTTTCTCAAGTAGGAACTTGGCACTTCTTTCTTTTGGAGAGCTTAGTACGTGGTTCTTCATCAAAAGTATTTATTTCTTGCTTATATTCATGTACTACATTTACTTCATATCATATGTATCAATCTCCCTTTCTGCTGAAACACAATATAAATTGTTGAAATCTATATATAAGAAATCTATATAATATTCAATAGCTTTAGAAAATAATAAATTTTATTTTAATGAAAAATTCAAGAATTATATTCAAAATATTCATAAAGACATTATATATCTATATGGAAATTACACGATAAAGTAATGTTAAATAGAAGAAAATATTTTTTTATTCATTAAAGAGAGATTAAATTCATCAAACTTAAAATAAATTAAAATTAAAGTGAAATTTTGTTACATTATATGATTAGAAAAACTCTTGTAACAAAAGAGGATAAAAATGATCAAAACTTATTTTCTCTTCCTCTTCCTCTCCCTTTCCCTCTCTTCTTCACACGGCAGTAGCCACACAATGGAAGATGCTTAGGATTTGTAATAATATATATATATATTATTAATATTATTTTTATATATATATTATATATTTTATATATATTATAATATATATATATTATATTCCATTAGTAACTTAGCACCGCAACACTCCGAACAAGGAACAATTATTACGCCTCCGACCGGACATAGAGCTACGTCGATCGGAGCTAAATCGCACCAAAAAATGAGAAATACCGAGCAATACCAAACAATAACGAGGAATACCTCTGTGAAGACCCAATACTGAGTTTTACCGAGCTTTACGAGTATACAAAAAAATATCGAGTTTTTCTCGGTATTTTTTTGTATAACTCGGTATTGCTCGGTATAACTCGGTATTAGGTCTTCACATGATGGTATTCCTCATTATTACCAAATAATACCTAGCAATACCAAGCAAATGCCGAGTTTTTTGGCGAGATTTAGTGCCGACCGGACGTTCCTCTACGTATGTTCACCGGACCAAATAAAAGTTCCTGAACAAGAGTCGCAGCATCGTACGTTGAATTCAGAATTATTGTAAAACAAAGACTCAAATGTGGAGGAAGTGTTTTCAGGTACCGCTATGCTCTTAAGCCTAGTGTTGCAACGATCGAAAGTACAACGTCAAAGCATTCTAGTTCAAACAAAAATTTAATTTTATTTTTTTAAATATTTTCATATTTTGATTTGTTACAATCCTTAAGTGACGTTGCACAATTGAATCTTTATAAGAGCCTTTGACTTGAGTTGGTTAGCCACTTTGTTCATAAAGTCCAAACATAGTCTTATGGGTACCCTATCCCCAAAAAGTTTAGGGCTCCAATTACTTAATCAATGATCCTTTCATTATCTTGATGGAAACGAGTTCGTACAGTTCCAACATATTAATTACTGGCTACTTGAATTTGCCACTTAGTCAATCATAACTATTTTTGACCCAAAACTAACCTTTAATTAATAGGTGAAATTTATCAAACTATATTTAGCCTTTAGATTAACCAACTTAAGTAAATATATATCTCATGAAAGGATGTACCTAGATAAAATACATCTTTTTGAAGGAAATTGCCCCTTCAATTAACCCAACATAACCCATTTGTACCTAAATGGTTCGAACATGATAAATTGACTTTAAACATCAAATTAATTAAATCAACTGAACGTGAAGCTTTCATAACATGATAATGACATTAACGAACATTGGCCAACCAATTTTGACCATAATTGATCAAATGACTCAATTGACCCATCGAGGAAAGCATAAACTTTTCAAATTGGATAAGCAAAACTAAGTGACCGAAATGGATCAAACCATTGTGTGGAAATCTAGAATATGATATTAGAAAAGTAACCCTAGCTTTGTCCAACCCAATTAACCTATTGATTTAGCCATATGGGTCAACATGTCTCATTTGGACCCAAGATAAATGTCATTATAATTCAAAAAATGTCAATTAAAGGATTAAATGTTCCTTTCATAGCAAATCAGGATAGTACTTCCTGAAAATTCAATTAAACCCTAGATAACTATTGATTAAATTATAATAGAAGTTTATTAGGTATCGTACACTTAGCCAATGGGATTCTCTCATAGTGAACTACAAGCACTTACCAATTTCATCACCTAAGGCCCCATGGCATTTCCACTACCGAAAAATCGTGTATTTCCGGCAGAAAATTTTGAGCTTCCAGCGGATTTGAATTTTCTGGCGGATTTTTTGTGAAATGTTTTCGACGATAAATTGTGCAACAAAAAACTTTTCCGTCCAAAAAAAATCCATGGAAATTTTTTTTCGGCGGAATATGTCCATTGAAAAGGTGTTCAAGTGTTTCGGCAGAATAACTCCGCTGGAATAACTAAAAAATGGTTTCCAAAAAACAATTCTGCAGGAGATCCCACGCGCTCCTATTCACGCCCAGCCCGCATAGCCATGTTTGCCCGCACATAGCGGGCCTGCCTGCTTAGCCCTCCGCAACCGCAAGCCGTCAGCCCAGTTGCCTGCCGCTTAGCCATCCTGCATCCATGACCACATAAGACTGTCCGGCAGTGGCCCGCCCGTGCAAGCCTGTCCGCATCCCGTCAGCGGCCGTCTGCGACCTCGCAAGCCTGTCGCGCCCGCGGCCGTCCGCTTAGCTCCCAGTGTGCCATCTCGCTCCTGCACTCATCGCCTCCGTCCGCAAAGAGAATCAACCCAGGACCTATTGCTTTCAAGTTCAACCACTTTGTTATGAAGTATAATACCTTAAAAAGCTAACTATTATATATTTAAATAGATTAGAAAATTTTTTTAACAAAAAAAATCATAAATAATTAATATAAGTTATTAATATTAATATTAAATTGTTTAATAATAATAAGTTAAAATTATTAATAACATGTTAATGTTATTATTAATATATTTGTATTAAAGTTTTTAGTAGAATAATAATTTAAAGTTATTAATAGAATAATTAGTTAAAATTATTTTTAAATAATTAAAACAAATTATTACTATAACAACTAATTTTAATATTTAAATTAATACTAAAGTTATTGAAAATTTGAAATAATAATAATTAAAATGATATAAAATTATTAATTATAAAAATTACGAATATATAATCTTTTTCAGAAATTGTTAAAATCCGCCGGAACATTCGACGGAAACAAATCCGTTGGTAATTCGTCAGAAATTCTTTCTGAAAATCTATCGGAAGTATTTCATCTGTATCGTCGGAAAGCCGTCAGAAAATCCGTCGGAAAAATGGTCCGCCAAAATTCGCCGGAAATTTTACCGGTAATGGGAGTTTCTTTTCTGTAGTGTTCCTCGTTCATTGATCAAGCTATATGGAAGCTAAATAGGGACACTAACCATGAAATTTGCTGGTTAAGCCATAGTGAAGCTCTATTCTTGACTAAAATAGACCCCATAGGGCTTGAGTACGAAAAGGGTCTCCACTAAATCCCCTAAGCTTCTTAAGGCATTTCTAAGTCTCTAGTTCTCATAAATTGCCACTGGAATGCTCAATCCATAAGCTGACCCAAATAATTTTTTTAGTTTTAAGTCTCCGATAAAACCAACTATCATAAGCCAACTATGTAGGATTCACCTCAGTAACTATGAAGGATCCATTCCATTGAGTACTTTAGCTCATGCAAGTATAATCTCAACTCTTGTTTGCTTGAAGAGATTTGGTCGTTAGTGCTTGAGATTGGGTCCTATAGCCTCAATTATTTTAAAATTTTTGGAGATTTTTTGGTGTATAAAATAATTTTAAAATGCAATTTAAACTTTTTTTTTTTTTAACTTTCACTATTTAAGTGGAATAAAAATTCTAATAAAATTTTGGGATAATGCTTAAGATTTTCCTTTTACCTTTCCAAGGGTGGATTTGGCTCGTTTGGGAAGCTTTTTCATTGTTTTCCAAACGAAGTTTCTGTACAAAATAAAAAAAATTTGTACTAAAACTCCGTTTTAGAAAGCAATAAAAAACCGTCCCAAGCGAAGCCTTAGTCATCTGCATAGCCTCTGAATTTCCAAGTGGATTTTTTCTATAAGCAAAATTACTATTTTTACAGTTTAACATTCTATAGCCCCAACAAGCTTCCCATTGGCTTATCTCACTTATTTAAGCATACCCTTGAGCCTACTTTATCTATGACTTGATTTTTAAACACCCAATGAATTCGGCCATTGAAAAAGCTTGTCATGGGTTATTGATATATATAATTAGATAAATACTTACCATATGACTTTTTAACTTTTACAACCTGCATTGTTAAGTTCCTATTTTCCTTTCCTTTATTTTATTTTATTTGAAAATAAAATAAAAATATGACTGATATATTAAAATAATTTGTTTTTATTTTTTATTATTTTAAATTAATTGATTTATACGGCAATGGCGAGTCAATGACATTTCTAGCCACATGATAATAGTCATGGTAGTCAATGAAACTAGAGGGCGACTAGTTGTGATAGTTGTTTTTATAAATAAAAAAAGAACTCAAAGCTATTTTGAATCTTTTTAAAATAATTTGATTTTAATAATTATTAAATGCACACTAAAAATAATGTTTTTAAAAATGAAATGACATTGACGCAGTAGCAAGCTGTGACATTTTGTTTTAAAATAAAAAAAAACATCTTAGTAATTTTGAATATTTTGAAAAAAAATATTATTTGAAAATTTATTAAAATCCCGTAACGAAATAATTAAAAAAAATAAAATGCAACAAACAATATCAGCTTTTATCCACTACATAGGATCAGCTACATGAATCCAAATTCTTCATTAAGACAAAGTCATTTCAGTCTATCTCTATCTTGTTTTTTAAACATCTAATACATCTACCTCCTTACGGAATTATTTGAAGGCTAAAGTTTTATGTGAGATGAACCTTTTAAAATAAAAAATAAACAAAAGAAAATAAAAAATGATTCCTATGATCCTAATCTTTTTCCTTCCAAGTATTTCAATATTGTGCCATTGGTGTTTCAGCGCTGCGAACATACGGCATCATGCGCTGATTATTCTCTCTGGACTTCTTCGTTTGAGTTGAGGATGACATCCCTTGTTTGGAAATTATCTTTCAATATATAACTCTTTGAGGCTACTTTGTTCTTATGACTTGATTTTAGAACCCCCAATCTATTGGGCCATTGAAATACCTCATTTTGGGAGCTCGTCATGCGTTATTGATATAATAAAATAATACATATACTTTTTAATTTTAACAACTTGCATTGTTTGTAGCTGTTTACTTTACATTTTCTTTTTTTATTTTATTTTAAATTCTATTTTTTTTGTTTTAACATAAAATAAAATATGTCTGACCTAGTAAAATAATTTTTATTTGTTTTTCCTTAAATTTCAAATAGTTTTATTTATAAAACATGTGTGGTCATCAGCAAATCAATCAAAAGTTTTGAACAGTAAGGTGTTTAGGGTTTGACGGCATATCGAGCTCAAACACGATTTCAGGTCTGATAGCTTATCTAGCTCAAATAGACCTCCGCTCGACTCGTCAACACGTCGAGCAGCTCACGGAGGTGACCGGTCGGGAAAACGAAATATCAATTTGGACGGGCGGGATGACAAATTGAAGGCCTGGCGGGAAAACCAAAACAAAGGTGTTCGCGTGTTGTTGGACTGTGAAACTCGGAATGATGATGGAGCTCAAGTGATGGAGCTCGTGTGCTGCTAGCGGCGGCTAGCCAGCTCAGCGCAACGGAGCTTGATGTTCAATGGAGCTCGTGTGTGCTAGGCTGATCGGGATGGAGCTTGACGACGGAGCTCGACGTCAGACGTGCTCGAGCGAGTTCATCTTTTGAGCTCGACTCGAGTTTGAATTTGAGCTAGGTATTTGACAGTCGAGCTCGACTAGAACACCCCCTAGCTCGAACTCAACTCGACTCA
This sequence comes from Dendrobium nobile, assembly GCA_022539455.1. Taxonomy (NCBI): domain Eukaryota; kingdom Viridiplantae; phylum Streptophyta; class Magnoliopsida; order Asparagales; family Orchidaceae; genus Dendrobium; species Dendrobium nobile. The sequence continues at coordinate 59,688,004 of CM039721.1, forward strand.
TTTGCAGTCCTAAATAAAGTAATGATTGAAGTTTTATGTGAGATATATATATCCTTTTAAAAAACTAAATAATAAATGAAAATTTAATGATTCCTATAACTCATAGCTTTTTCCTCCCAATTATTCAAATATTGTCTCATATTTGCTGTCCGCTACGAACAGCGGCTTCACGCACAGATTATTCTTCCACCGAATTTAAAAGGATCAACATTTATGAGGGAATTAGCAAAAAGATCATAAAGAATTTAAATTTAAAAAGTATCAAAAAAGTAATTAGGTTTTATCGTTTTTCATGAAAACTCAATTAATTTCTCAGTTTTAATGGAAAACGAAAAAAAAAATGTTTTTTTATGTGAATTACTAATTATTTTTTGCTTTTTCGCTTACGACGGCTTTTTTTTTTTTTTTTTGGTTTTACCGACAGAAGAGAGGGAGGCGGAGATAGATGGGAGGAGAGAGAGAAATAAATGGGGAGGGACGTGAGAGAGAAACTATTTTATTTTATAAATATATAATTTTTAATACTTTCAAATCAAGTCTTTGTAGGTTTTTTTTTTTGAAAAATTTGGGGCAAAGCCGTATATTAATATACCAAAAAAATGGGAGGCTAACATAAAAGAGCCTAAACAAGCAAAAAAACCCCAACCAATAAGCAAATACAGAACAAAAAGACCTATCAAAACCCAAAAAAAGAATCAAATTAACAAGATCGACTTATGGACTCAGGATTGGGACTGCTAATGAGCAAGCAAAGCATCAGCTCAATCAGCTTGCCCATCAAAACAACCAAAAGCACGGAGCCTCCCTGGTTGCCAGAGAAAACAGCAGGGGCAGAAGAACCGGGTGCAAGAAGATGCCATTCCAAGAGAAAAACTGCCAGCAGCAAAGCAAGTGGCCCATCAATGGGAGCAGTGGACATAGCAGGTACCGGACATCATTGTCCCAGAAATACAGCAACCCAAAATCCATCAAAACCTTAGTTAAAGCACTGAAAAAGATATTTTTACCAAATCGACATTTTTCCTCTTAGCCACTTATAAGAGATAGAGTTAACCATTTTGCTGCATAATAAGTGGATGATGAGTTTAATCCAGCAACCCTCTTTCATGGCGTTCCCTCCAAATGTGGTATATAGCGTAGCAAATTACGAAGTAACAAAAAGATTTCTTTCCTTATCAACTGTAGTCACCAAAATCTTCCAAAAATTGAAAAAACTTGCAATAGGTTGGGTCGAAACAGAAAACAGTGCAACACAGCAGCAGTGGAGTAAGAACCGCAAAATGAGTAGTCACAAAGGAAAAACATATGATTGCTATCTCTTCATCAGATAGACAAAGAGGACAGATTGGTTGACTAATAATGTTCCTCTTGGCAAGCACATCAGCCATTTAAGCCATTGCGAATCAAAAGCCAAGCGTATGAAAAAAATATAAGAGACGATCTCTTATGCCAGATGAAATTAGACCACTCAAACTTTTGCCAAATTTTTGAAGAAATGAGCCTAAAGGTTTTAAACATAGGTTTAGAACAGCCGTCCAGTGAAGAGAATCAGATTCAAAAGTAGAGATAGGGATACTTTAAAGGCTTTAAGTGTTCAGCTAACATTGAGCTTAGGAATAGAAGCAATCCCAAAAACAGAACATCATCAGCATAGAGAAGGTGGCTAAGAGAATAAAGTCCATGAGGATCCTCAAGAAAGCACTGAGTCCAAAGTGCAGGAGAAGGCATCCATGACACAACAAATAAAGGGGAGATAGGGGGCAGCCCTCTCTAAGGTCGGTAGAGGAGTAGAAAAACCCTTCAAGAACCCCATTGATGCAAACCGAGAAGGGCACCTCATAAATGCAGCACATAATCCAAGATATGAATTTGTCTGGAAAGCCCTTAGCCTAAGCCGAGAAACCAGGAAGTTCTAAGAGACAAAATCAAAGGCTTTGCGATATCAGGCTTCACACAAAAAATTTCCTCATGTGAGAGCCATTAAGTCGTTTAAAATCTCATTAGCAAAAATAATGTTATTCGTAGAAATTCTCTTCGAAAGAAAACCCGCCTGGCTTTTGTGGTGATAAGAGGCATGACGACCTTAAGCCTGTTTGCCAAAATTTTTACAATAATCTTGTAAAAGACTTTGCAAAGAGAAATTGGCCAAAAATCCAAAATATTTGAGGCATGCTGATGTTTAGGAAATCAAGGTGATGGCAGTAGCCTTAGCCACATTTGTGGAGGTGCCCAAAAGAGAAGAGGTTTTGACAGCATTAATCACATAGCCAAGTGATATCCAAGTCTTCTTGTAAAATTCAAAAGTTAAGCCGTCTGGTCCAGGAGAAGAGGAGAAGGGGATGGAAAAAACAACCCCTTTTATCTTAAAATCAGTAACAGGAGCTACAAGAGAGCATAAGTAAATGATGGGAATGGTCTCCCCACAGGAAAAATGTTATCCAGAATGCCACCAACAACTTGGGGGTTATAAAGCTTTCTAAAAATTCAACAATGGCATTAGCGATCTCGGGAAGAGAGAGAAGTGATCCTCATCAGTGGTTATTTCCTTAATCCGAGATATATTAGATCTAGTTTTGTTCGGGCATATATAAAACCAAATCATCTTCTCCATTTTGAAGCCATTTGGCCTTAGAACGTGGACAATCTCACGAATTCCAAGCCTACTGATAAAAGAAAATGTTAAGATTAATTTCCTTAAAAGATGCATTTAGGAGGAGTCCAATGGGTTGTGTTGATGATGTGTTCAATACATGCTTTTTGTTTGTGTATAAGATCCTCAAGACGAGCTTTAATAAAATTATCATGAGCCCAAATTTTCTGCTTTAAAAGACCTTTAAGAGCTCTAAGCTTCCCAAATAGATTAGAAATAGGGCTACAACATGATGAGTAAGAAAGCAGTAAAAAGTATATCCCAAAATCCATTTCTAGATCCAAAAATTTTAAACTGAAATTTGCCAGTCGAGTTGGATGGTTGACCCAATTTCAACAACAAAGGGGAATGGTCAGGCATAAGGAGGAGCCACCTTATAGTAAGAGAGAGGAAAAGTCCAACCATTTCTGATTAACCACCATTCTATCAGCTTGATGTGAATTGGGTCATCCACTCGACCATTAAACCAAGTATACTTTAAACCAGTCGAATGAGGTCATTAGTGCCAGAGTTGAACATCCACCCATTAAGTGCCCCAGCCTGCTAAAATGAGTGTGGGCACCACCCACTTTATATTGTATTTGAATTTTTAGCAATTGAAATCCCCCATGATGATCCAAGGGGAAGTATGGAGTCACCCAAGGCCGCAAGATGCTGCCACAACGGGGCTCTATCTTGAGGGGAGTTAACAGTTACACATTGGTGAGAAGGAAGGAAGTGGTGGAACCAAAACAAATGTTGCCATGGATTGACTGAGGGGTAGAAAGAAGAGGTGTAAAGGAAATGGAGGAGTCCCACTTAACCCATTCCTTCCGAAAGAAGAAGAGAGTGAAGTTGTTACAACTCTGTTATTAGGAAAAACTTGATGCATGTGGACAAACCAAGGGTCAAGAAAAGAAACGGAGATAAATTTTTACTTCAAGAATACAAATCAGGTCTAAGTGATTGGAGGTAATGAGATTTTTACAAGCAAGAACCTTCTCTGGTTTGTTAAAACCTTGAATGTTCCAGCAACCAATATGGGGAAGGGTCATTTGGACTTAGAGGGGTTTGTGCTTTCTTAGCACCCTTGGCTCTAGTAGACTTGGCATGTTGAGCTTTTTGACAATCTCCTACATGATTGCCTGGTAACTTTGGAGGAGGGCTAGCTGCAGTTGGAGGTTGAGATGAATCAGAATGATCTTCTTGTTGTAAATAGAGAACTTGTTAGGAGAGGTCAAAACGGGGCATTTAACCTACTCCTATCAAAGGTGAAATGAGAGCTATCTGTGAGGAAGAGGGTAGTGGCTTGTGAAATTCGGGTCAACATCAGATGAAGAGGTTTCATCTAGCGAAGACTTCAAATTGGGTATAGCATCATCCTTATGGCCATCCGTAAAACAATTGGTGGGGGGGAGGATGAAGAGTGATTAAGTAGGATTGGGGCAGATCTGCACACAAGATCCTTCAAAATGGTGGCTTCCAGAGAAGGAAGGCTAACAGGTGGTGGAGGGAGAGCTGCGGGGAGCAGCAGGAAGGTTGCTGGCATTAGCAATGTAGAACCGGAGGATGGGAGAATTGTAGGGGTTTTAGGAGGGAACAGAGGTCGAGCTCGATTGGAACTTCTCCCTTGTTTTGTGGTTTAGGTGGAGGTTTTGGTTGAGGATATTTTTGTGGCAAAGGATTGAAGGATGGACTAGAGATCCACACCCAGTGCACAAAGTAAGCTTCCAATCATAGATACCTGTTGGGACATATCATCACCATCCATGGATATCAGGATTTCATTCGAAAAAGGGGACTCATTGCTGACCATAACACAGACACGGGCGTAAGTCAGACATGTTTTCCTGGCCGTAAGGGTGTCCACAGTCAGAGGATGCCCAACAAAACTAGCTATCTTAGAAATCCCCAAAAGGATTCCAAAACTAGGGGGACGTCCACAATCTTGATCCAAATTGGGATGGATTTACAGTTCATCTCGCTTTGGCTTAAATTTGGGTGTCCATTTTTGCAAAATGAAGGGTCTTTTGAAGAAGAACCAGGGACCTCCCGTCCAGACAGTCTCGTAATCTTCCAGAGCGAGAATTTGACAAGAAAAAACTATTATTTGAGATAGCAAATCGATCGAACCTTTGATGGGCCAAACCTTTTTGAAAGTATTCTACAAGCTAAGTGAAAAGGTCGGGGGCCAACGGAGTATACGACGAGAGGAATAACCCCACTCCGGAACACCTCGATCCAGTTCAGCAGTAGAGAAAGGAACACGAGGGGAAGGGTTGATGAGGAGACAAGAAGTTGCCGGCAACTAGGTCATGGTTGGTTAGGTTAGAAATGAAGTTGAGTGAGGGAACCGGGTAGAGAAGAAGTCCCCGCACAAGGAAGAGGGGGGAAATCATAAGGTAGGAAGAGGAGGCCATGGTGGGGAGGAAGAGGCCCTCCCCCCGCCGGCAGGAAGAAGGGAGTGGCGAAAAGCGAAACATTAGGAAATGAGGCAAAACCCTAGCAGAGCACATTTCAGTCTTTGTAGGTCTACCCAATGTTTTAAAAATCAGGACAGGTCACTTCAACCATGAACTCGAAACAAGACTGATCTGATCCAATCTAAAACCCATTTATGCATCAAACCTATTCTGAACCTGTCAAAACCATCCTGTTCAACTTGTGAACGGGTGAACTAACCCGATTTGTTTGAATCGTAGGTCAATTTCACAATTTTTAAATATTTTTTTCAATAAACAAAATTAATTCTATTTTAAAATATTTAATTTAAATTAACATGAAACTTTTATTATAAATATTTATCTCAAACCACATAAAACCATCTTCACATGGCTCACAACTCCATATGAGCTCTTAAAATATAAGGAAACCCAAAAAGTTTATATAAACAACAACAAAAGTAATTCTCAAAGATTATGTGATAAATTATATTAAATTATTTTGTTATATGTAACTTAAATTTATATTAAAAATTAAAATTAAAAAATTGATAAAATATTTAAGTTTAAAATTATCTATTATTTATGAGTGTAAATTCTTATAATTATGAGATTGGGTTTTTTTGCTCTTATGTGAGATTTTAAAATAATTCTTTTTAGTAATATGTAAGCTTTATAGTTCTTTATTTCATTTATTTTTGTCTCTTATTTTGAATGATATACATTATTATTTATATTAATTTATTAAATTTATTTTATTATTTTTTATTATATCATCCGATTCGACCCCGATTCAGCTAGTTGAACACGGCAAACCAGTCCGCTTTTCACAACCTCAAGTCTTCCTCTAATTTTTTTTAACATAGGACAAATTAATACATCGACTCTCTTAAAAAATAATAAATAAGGTTAATATTTTATGTGACATATACCCCTTTAAAAAAAATTAAAATAAAAAAATGATTCCTATTTACCCATAGTATTACAAATATTGTGATATTGATGTTTCAGCACTGCAAAAACAGATGACATCACGTGCAAATTAGTTTTTGTGTTTTAATGGAAAAAGCAAAAGAAGGGGTTTTTCGAGCATAATCAAGGTTGTGAAAATCGAACGGACAATGAACCGAAAAGGAGGTTCACGGTTCTACGATTCTACCAGACTAACCGGGGTCGAACTGGGATGATGTAATAAATAATAAATATTATTGAAATTAAAAAAAATAAAGTAAATTAAACTAAAAAAACTATGAAATAGGAAACTTATATAATTAGTAAAAGAATTAATTTAAAATCTAACATAAAAGCAAAAAAATCTAAATCTCAATAATTAAGAATTTACACTCTTAAAAAATATTGATAATTTTAAATTTAAATATTTTTCAAATTTTAAATTTGATTTTTAATTTAAATTTTATTTTTAATAACCATATAATTTAATATAAATTATTACAAATTTTATGTTACATATTTAATATAAATTTATATTCTATAAGTTTATTAATTAAATATAAATTATCTATTTTATATTTATGATTAAAATATTCTAATGTTTCTTTGTATATCAAATTTATTTTATTAATTTATATCTAAAATCATTAATAAATAGATAAATTTTATTATGATAATTATTTTTATTAATTTATAAATAAATATATTTTTATTATTAACAATAAATAAGTATCATTCACATAAAAAAATTAATTAAAAATTTTGTTTAAAAAAATAGATTTTATAGACATTATATATGTTATGAGCTCATACACACCTCATTCTTTTTTTAGTCCACATCAGTTGGAAAAACTTTCTGCTATTGTTTATACAGCCTTTCGAGTTTCCTTGTATTAAGAGTTCGCATGGGGTGGTGCAGCCATGTGAAGATGTTTCATATGGTTTGGGGGAATTGTTTATAATAAAAAAATATTATAATTTAAATTATATATTTTAAATATATATTAATTAATTTATTTAAAAAATATTTTTAAATTATGGAATTTGAACCGGCCGGTTAAATAACGAGGCCGATTCACCGATTGAAACCGGTGATTCTGACCGGTTTAGTCCGGTTCAATGCAGAAGAAGTTTTAAGACTGAACTAGACCTGACTTATGACTTGTTAATGGTTGAAGCGGCTGATCCGGTCCGATTTTTTAAAAAATTGTGCATAACACTTTAAAACATATATATTTACTTTATCTTACACCTAAGCTCCTCTATTTTACTGTTCAACCACCTGAAAAATACTTCCATCATCAAAACTAACACTTCGTTATCATTTTGTCAAACGCAAAATCTCGACCTGTCTTTCGAAAATGTTCTTTTGCTTACATCGCCTCTTCCTCTCTCAGTCAGTTCTTCCCTGTGCGCTCAGTTTGTTGTTCCTCGCTCAATATGTTCTTCTCAAAAGTATTCCCTTATTTACCTTATTTGTAACCCTATTTTAGATCAAAAATGTTTTCGGCCTCTCCTCCCCAATTGATCAGCTAGGTTTGCCCTTGAATCTCCATTTTTTTATCTAGGTTTGATATTCATTTTCTACATTTTGAATTTGATCAAATGAAAACTTATTCAATGAAGAAATTTCAATCATTAGGAGCGGGACCTAGCAAGTTGCTACAACCATTGCAACCAACGAACATTCATTGCACCCATAGTTCAGTTGTTTAGACGTCAAGAATTTGAGGGTACAAATCGATCTGCAAGTCGACTAGGTTGCCATTAAAATCCATTAGGAGCAGGGAACTCAAGGTGTTATTTTCAAAATCAATTTAAATTTTAAGCAATGAATTACTTTATTATTGATCAAATTTTTAACGCTTGTATCTTTTGTCAATATGACCCTTTGTAGATGTTTCGAAGAAGTATTCATTTTATTTCTCATATGATTTAGTTGACTGCATTTACAATTTGGGCTTTATTCTACAATTGTATAAATTGTTGAATTTGGGACATGAGTGTTGCAAACTTGATCCAAATACAGATACTGCGATTTTATGATAACAAATATTAATAATTTCTTTTCACTATTATATTGCATATCTTTTTTGTTTACTATGCTTAGTGACCTTCATGGTACATAAGATCACTTGCACTTCAAATCAGCTCAGAATAGGTATACTAGGGTTGAGTTTATTAGTAACTTAAATTTCAATGTACCTCTTATCTTTCTTAAGTCATGTATCTAGTGGACCCCAAGCAAAGTAACCTTGAAACACACACACACAACCTGAGGGGAAGAATTTTGGTAAGTTAAAGGATTCTCTATTTGACCTAATCGTACAGGATGATCCAATCTATAGATGATCAGTTAAAAATAAAAACCTTAATTAGGTTCCTAGTTTTAGAGTGATTAAATTAATGTACTGGATGTTCCATTGTCTAGGACTAACAGTTTAGATTGTGAAAATAGCTGCCAAAACATAATTTAAGAAATATTTTAATTTTTAAATTTTGTATTAATCATACAGGATGATGCTGATAGTCCTAGATGATTTGGGACAATCATTCCTAAATTAGTCCTCTGATTAGGAGATATAATCATGGTAAAATAATTTGTTACAATCATCCTGGATGGATAGAGAACATGTTTTGGTACGATAAGGAATTACCAGCTATCATACCTATGAATACCATATATTTTTTAACTAATTGTCCAGATGATATAACCCTGGACGACAGAGAAGTGAATGGGATGATAAGCACCACCAGGCATCATACTAGACAAAGTTCATACTTTAATACTAATCATCTTGGATGATATTATGATATATAATGATCAGCCTACTTCTCTTAAATAATCATACATAGCAATGCCAATCGTCCTGGCTGAATGGGGAGCTATTTTGTACTATTATACAGGATGTCCTTCGATAGTCCTGGATGATCAGTTGCATAGAATTGAAAATTAGGGCATCTTTTGGAGGCTCTCTATTTAAGCTATGTATTAACCCTTGAGTTAATCTTTTGATGTGGAGTTGATCCAAGAGAGAGCATAGAGAAGGAAGAGGGAAAGCTTGAGAGGGAGAGATCCTTATGAGGGAGAGTTTGTGAGGGAATCACAAAGGTGATCCAAGCAAGGTGTTCATCATCTTCTTTGAGGTTCTTCACTGGTTCCTTCGTGGTTATAAGGTGATTGTCTTCACTTAGATCCAGTGCCTACTCAAGGAGGATAAAAGGATTCAAGGTTCTCTGCCTCATCATGCTGGTGGAAAGATTTTGTAAGGCTTCTTCGCCTTGAAGGGAGCGAAAGGAGAGTCACTTAAAATTAGTGTAATACTTAGAGAGAGAGAGTCTCCAAGGAGTGAACGTAGGTCATATTTAATTAAACCACTGTAAAATTTGATGTGTTCTTTGTTATTACTTTCATCACATTTTATTTTCGCACTTTTCTGTGATTTGTTATGTGAAATATCTGATTATATTGTTATATGAAATAATTTTTCTTTCGCATCAAGATTTATTGTTTTGTTTTAAAATATTTAAAAAGTATAAAAAAATTTTTTTTTTATTTAAAATTTTTTTAACTACAATGTTACCGCTCTCCTTTTGGTTAGTCCTGGGCTAGTTCTTTAGAGTTTAAAACCTTTATGAACTTTCAAGTGGGTATGAGAGCAGGATTTATAAAATCAAGTTTTAAAAACTTTTGATTTTAATCCATGGCTAACTTTGGAAATAGAAATACTACAGAAGGTTATTCAATTATTGACCACCTCTTTTTGATAAGTTACCTTTTGATTTTTGGAAAAATTTATATGTCTACCTTTTTATAATCAATTGGTTGTCGTATGTGGAGGCTTATAAGGGAAGGTTATTCTGCACCTCTTAGATTAGTAAATTGTGTTAAAACTAAAATTCCTTTTCTAATTGGAAATGATGATAGGATTTAGCACTACTAAATGAATAAGTGCTTGAACTATTTTATGTGGCTTAAAATCTAAAGACTATATACATGTTTCACTTATTCCACTAAAAAAAAATTGGAACAGATTATGGATAGCATATGAAGGTACAAACAAAGTTAAAGCCTAAATCCTAAAATTGTTTATCGGTATGATAATAAGATTGTACTGTACTAATCACCGAAGAACTCTTTAGATGAATTTGGTTCTTCTGTATATTATGATTTTGAGTTGAACTAATTATAATGTACTACTGTTTATTCATCCATACGATCACTGCAAAATTGAACTAACAATTACCACTATTTATAGTGTAGTATAATGGTGAGATAATTAAACTAATTGTATGTATAATCCATGATCTTACTATACGAAAAAATCAAAAGAATTAAAAATTTAGGGGGTTTTTAAGCCCACTATATAAGCTTTCTAATAAACTTGTAAGAGTCCTTGGCAATCGAAGAGCGCGAGTCTTCTATTAGTAATGGTTTGAGAGAGAATATTGGCAAGAGGAGAGTAAGTTATGAAGAGGGAGAAGAACCTTGTGGATGCAAAGTGAGTGTGTGAGGGTGTTTTCACACGGTTGCTCCAGCAAATTTTCTTCCACGAGTCATGTTTTATCTTGAGGAAAACTCCATGAAGAAGCTCTTGGTGTCTAAGGTCCACTAACTACTATGCCACACTAGGAAATGTGAAAGGGATTGGCCTACTCTACCTACCTAGGGGGTGAAAGAGATTAGGCTACTCCACCTCACCAAGAGGTTGAAAGGGATTCGACAGCCACGCCACCATGTTTGGGAAAGGATTCAACTATTTTGCTGCACCGAGTTAGTGAAATCATTGTTTAAGGGCTTCTCTACCTAGCCATGGGGGCTAAAGAAGAGACACTAATAATTTAGTCCAATTTTTAAGAGGATGATTTTGATGAATGGATGTAGGTCAAGTTAACCAAACCTATAAAAATTTGTTTGCGTTTATATTTATTTTCCACATTTACTTGTAGATTTTTTTTCTTGGATGTTTAATTTTTTATGGTTGTTTTGAGTTTGGCTTTCATTGTAACACAAAAATTAATTGTGGTTAATTTATATTATATTAGTTGAAAAAGAAAGTAAAAAAAAAAAAAAAAAACTAAAAGTAAAAAAGAACAAAAATATTTTTTTTTCTATAAAGTAAAAAATAAAAAACAATTGGTGTGTTTTTAGTATTAGTTTTGCTTCGGCATTAAAATTTTGATATTAAATTATTTAAAATTTCAAAAGATAATAAAAAAAATAATAAAACTTAATTCACCTCCCTGTTGGGTGTCATTTTGTAGTTTAAGTGGTTTCACGACCATCCATTGAACATTCAAAAACTCTTAGCATTATTTTATATTAATTAACTTTAAATTTCTAAAGAAGGGAGTGCTTTCAAGATGTTTAATTACATAAATTTATGGAGGAATTAATTCAAGGAAATTCCAAGTTGTATTAATTCAAAGAAATGGTTAAAAATAATGAAAATGCCTTTTTTATACATTATTTTTGGCTTATAAAATGTTATTTTTTGATTAAAAATTAGTGTGTTTGACAAAATGGCGGCTTTGTCTATATTTTTTATGGTTGGGTTCTCTCTCCTATAGGATCTTGGTTATTCAACCAAAAATAATATTTATATCATTTATCTTAAGCATTCATGGCTTTCTCTTTCTCATTTCATTACTCATGTATAAAATCTCATCAGATACACCATTTTTTCATCTCCTGGTGAGCTCAGTGAACAATCCATTTATAATTAAGGTTTAGTGCTCATTATATCAATCTCCCATTTACATCAATTGGTATTGGAGCAAATATCCTGATAATGTGTGCATGTTGGATTTCCTTAACTCGTTTCTCTTAGTTAACAAGACTTACTTTATCTTCCATCAGATTTATTTTATTTTCAAAGAACATTTTTGACCTTTTGGCTTCACTTTCCATAAGAGAAGTGCTGATTTCCTGTATGTTGCATTCTTTTAGTTTACTTTTTCAATATTTCTATTTTTGCATACGCATTTAATTTTCATCACCATAAGGAATTAAGAAGCCCAAATTTGTATGCAGCTAAAAGCTTAACGTTTCAAGAGAAGAGTTCATGAGAAAGGGAGAGAGCATATGCAGGACAAAAAGGCACATAGTTGGCAAAGCTTGAATGGCAATTTGGCATCATTCACTTATCATCACTTAGTTTTATAGCGGAATTCATTGATGGCCAATCTATACTTGTTATTTAGCACGAAATGAAGGCTTGAGATATGCTATGGTTCATTAGTTTAGTATTTTGCCATCTTACTTGAATTAGCATAAAGTTAGCATTACAATTTATGAAGTTCCTACATTTGGGTCACCTAATATACATAAATAAATAAAATTCTAGAATTCTAAATGCCAAATTCATTTATTATCCCTTCTTCAATAACCATTGTCTGCATTCATTAATTTAATTTTCTTAAGAATAAAGAAAAATTGATTAATGTCTAGAGAATTAATTCAAGTTGGCTTAAATAATGCATGGAGGAAGTAGTTAAAGGAGCAATTAAAATTAATGAAGATGTATTTTAAGACATTTGAGTAGAAGCATGTTCAAGAGGTTAAATAAAGAATTAAAATTCAAATTTACCTCCTAAGATAATTTAAATATATTTATTATGTATTTTTTGGGCTAGAACATGTACTCCTTATAATAGAATGTGCTTGGAGTTGTGTAATGTAGGTGGCCCTATGCGGTTTCTAAGCAGGAACTTGGTGCTTTCTTTCTTTGAGGAGAGTTAGTTGTTCTTCATACAAAATGTTTTTATATTTCTATGTAAGCATGAATGCAATCCATTATACTTCCAATAATTCATGCATTAAGTTTTCACATTTGCCTTATATCCCCATTTTGTTAAGTTCAATTAAGTATCCCTTTACCTTTATGTCCAAGTGCTTATGCTAGTAATTCCACCATTCCATTAGGATGTAGTAGGAAGGGTTAGAGGAATGTTATAAGATGTTTTATGTAGTATTTGATGTTGATCTAAAGGATTTAGAGCTTTTTAAGTGGAGAGAAACCATTACTAGGTTAGAAGAACATAGTTTGGCTTATTTACTTATTTGCTTTGAAGGAAATTGTGTAGGTGGCCTAAAGAGTTATATAAGGATGTAATTGATTAGAAATTCTATGTAGTTGTGTGGTTATATCTAGAGTAGATGGTGAAGATCCAAGTGGTTTAAAGAATGATTGAGGGGGAGGGGCCAAAGACTAGATCATTTAGAGACCTTCTATGGTAATTATTATAGAGGAAATTTTTATTTGTTTTTGAACTATATTAGCCAGGAAAGATCTAATAAGATATAAAAGATATTGGGAAGGCATTAATATTAGGTCCTAATTCCTTTTGATTTTTGAGAAGCTTTGTTTAGAAGATAAACTGAGATAGTATGCATAAGGTCCAAATTTCCTTTAATTTCAAATGAGCCATAACAACTAAAAATGTAATTTCCTATTTTAATGATGATTATTTTTCAGTGATAGAAAAAATCACATAATCAGTTCTTCAAATTCTTCAAAAGAATGTTTGTTATTATTTTTAAAATTAAAAAAAATTTCACATTGATTTTATCTTTTATTCCTCCACCTTAGTCTTAAAGTTGAATATCATTAATGATCTAAAAGAAATATAAAAATGGATAACTATGGATGTCAAACACTTCAATGGGCCTCTATTTATTTTACAAACTATCTCAAACGGTGATATTTTTGTGATATAAATAATATTATTTTAAATATACTAATAAGTAGGTAGATAAAGATCCAATTGCCAATTGTTTCTATAAAGTCCGTTATAGGTTGTTAGACCTATGCAATTGTCCAAAACAAACCAAGAGGGAGGGTGAATGGTAATTCAAACCCTTATGAATTTTTTTTTATAGAGATTGATATTAAAAATTACACAAACTTAATTTATATTTAATATTGCTTTTCAAACCAACAATAATTAAAAATTGTAGAAAATAATAATGTGTAAAAATAAAATGACCAGATTATAGTGGTTCGGTCAAACACGCCCTACATCACTCCCTGAGACTCCCTCTCACGTATTACACTATTACAACAAGTGACTCTCCTTTTGCCCCACTAGCAAGGTGGAGAATCCTTTACAATTCCTTCTTCCACCAATCCCCGGTGCAAACAGTGAATGTCTTCCTTTCACACCCTCCATGTGTTGGTAGAGTACCATCATCTGTTCTCACCTCAAATGTCGGCTAGAGTACCTCGTCTATTCATCAACACCACATGTGTCATCAAAGTACCGTCGTCTGTTCACACCGTGTAAGTGTAGGCAGAGTACCAGATCTTCTCTCAATATTTTTCTCTTGAGCAACTACAAGAAGAATAGAGTAGTAACAAAAAACCAAAGAGATTCTTACCTTTGAGTAACCTTGTGATCCCTTCACACTCCACTTGAAAGAAACTCACCACAAACTCTCTTTCACTTACTCTTGAAAAATCACGAAGAACAACACTTTTCACGTTAGTTTTAATAGACCTATTTATATGAAAGACATGAAAACCGTTCAGAAAATTGAAAAGTGTCATTTGAGCGATTATGATTGTACAATTACGATCGTACTTCATACATACAAACAGTTCAATAAACGTTGCGTATGAACCTGTACAAAAATATTTGTGTACATGATAATTGTCTAGTATGAACTAAGTTCAAAAGTACGAATGATTAAGAAAATTTTTAACTTTGAGGGATGAAAAGGTACCCCACATTTTCATATCTTGAACATCATCTGTAAAAACAAGACATCGTTACTGTACAAACCATTTAGAAAAATTTTGCATTCGTGGGATAAAAGGGTCCATCAAATTCATACCAAAGTTGTTTCTTACAAAATATATATCGCACGTATGAATCGTTTAGAAATACTCTGGGATTTGTCGGGACAATAAGGGACTTGTCTAATTCGTACTCTAGATGTCGTCTGTATGAACAACTAATCATACAATAAGATTAGTTAAAGAAAAGTTTTAAATTCTTCGGGACAAAGAGGGACCCGTTCTTTGTACTATAGCATTATATCTGTATGAAGAACCCTTCGTACTTACAATCATGTTCTTAGAAATATTTTATTCCCTCATCTTTTAACTGCTCATACTAGTGAATAACTGTATAAATCATCTCTTACGAAATGAAATCGTATGTACAATAGTTTTAAAAAATAGTTTTTTAATCACTCCCCTTATGTGTGCACTGTTACTCAATTAATATCACACTCTCTCAGACTCAATAATAGAATATACATACTCCATTTATTATGAACTCTAATTTAATTGATTTAAAGTTTTCAATATGATTTTTCTGAAAAATTAGTACACACAAACAACAAAAACAATACATTCAAAATGTTAGGAGAATCACTAAAATAAAATATTAATATTGGAATCATCAAAAGCAAACGTTGCAAGAATCTCAACAATCGAAAAACTAAATTATAACAATCTCAACAATCTCCCCCTTTTTTATGATGGTCAAACAATTATTGTTTGAGTTAAACTGTATGCACTAAATTTCTCCTTAGCTCCCCCTAAAAGAATAAACATGTGGAGTGTAGGGATTTTTATGAAGAGTATTTTTTTTAATCACAAACACATCAAAACACCACCAAACACAATAATACAAATACAAAAACCCACAAATAATAAAAACACACAAATACAATATCAAAACAAATTATGATTAACACACAAAACATAGAATACAAAAACAAAAACAACCAAAATACACAAATACAAATCACAAACAATATGAATACTCCCCCTTTTGACAACAACGAAAGGGAAGAAAAAGTAAAATAAAAGATGTCAAATGAGAAACCAAAGGAATTGTATCTTAAAAGTGATTGCAAATTTAGTTGCACTAACAAGGTTAATTACTAATATGAAAATGAAAAATTCAAAAAAAAAAAAAATTTATATTAAAGAACACTTAAAACAAGAAAAGGTAATCAAGATCATGATGTATTCTAGATAATTTAGATAAGGATGATTTATTGCAGATGAAATGTAAGATTAATTAATTTTCAATTCAATAAAATATAATTGAAAATTAGATTTTTTATTAAGATTAAAAGATAAAGAAAAAAATAAAAACAATTTTAATTGATGACATTGCACATCTTTTCAAATATTAATGACACACTTTATGCATCTTTTTATATTTGGATAAATTTTATGCCTCTTTTTATTTTGCGAATCATTGCGCATTCTTTTGATTTTTGTACACACTGTACATTTCTTTTTGATATACTCTTTTTTTTATTGTCTTTTCAAAATCATAATCTAAAAATCAAATTTCTCTAATAAACAAAATATTTATATTGAAAATAAAAAATAACAAGGCATCAAAATTGCAATAAAAATATTCAAATTATTGTTTGCCTAAAGAACATGAAATTGAAATGCTGAACTAATTAAGCTATAAGTTAAAGTTTTTTTTTTCAAAAAATAGATTTAAAAGTTAAATTAATTTTGTAATGCAAGTTATTTATAACACATTTTTATATCAATTAAAAGTGGCTTTCATTGAAACATACTTTCATTCAAAAATAAGAACAACAACAAATTCACAAAACATGATATATTTTATTGATATAAATTAAAATGATGCATATAATCAGCACATTGATATCAATAAGATAACATTTAACTCAAAACCTAAAAAAAAATCACAATACTATAAAGTAAGTTCTATATAGATACATAAAAAGATATCATCACTCACGAACCAAAGTCTCCAGTAAAGGATTAGCAGAGGGCACGACAAAGAAGTAGATTTAAAACTCAGAAGGGCCCTGATCTGGAGAAGGTGGCAGGTTAAAGATTGAGAAATAGCTATCATCATAGCTACATTCGTATTCACGAGTCAAATTAACTCGGATCCACCCCATATCTTTTTGGTACTGTTTATCCTGTTAGTTTAGATGAGTTTGAATTTGATCAAAATGTTGATCAAAATAAGACTCTAACCGATCAAATCGCTGGGACCATTTCCTAAAAGTATTCTGATCAGGTCCTGAGCAGTGCAGGTGCTCCCCCTTCGCCCTCCAGTATCCTCACTAGAACTTCAATTTCTTCCAAAAGAGATAGAAAAGGGTATCGATTAAAAAAGATTTTGAATTTTAGTAGGTGATTGGATGAAAATTAAAGTACTTCTTGGTCTAAAATGTAGGTCCTAAGTGTCCTAGAGCAAAATTATTATTTCTCTTATGATGAGGAATCCAATTCAAAAAAGTTATATATAATCCAAGAGGAGTTGCGCCTCATCAATAGGTTGTCCAATCATGATCAAATAGTAGCGGTTGTAGAAGAGGAGTCTATATTTATTACGATCACTAGCCTTTGGAATGGTTAAAGTTCTTAAGACATGCTGGGATGCCTGACATTTTGATTCAACTTGTAGACTCTCGCTAAGTGACAAACTTGAATTACACCTTCATAGAATTTTTATTAATCTCAAGTAGTCATAATCAGATTTAGATGTCAAGGTCTATGCTCTTGTGCCATGAGTCTTAAGTGAAGGAAGGTTCCTAAATCTTCCTTTGTAATTTTACACGTTATTTTTTTAACCATGAGGTTATTCCTAGTTCCATCCTCACTAGAACCTCATGTTTGCAAGAAAATAGTGAAAGGTCTCCTTGTAGTATGGCGTAGATCAAGTTAAAATGAAAGAGAACCGGATTTATGCAAAGAGAGGCTGACAAAAAAATGGATTTTATTTTGAATGAGGGTCTAGAAAGATTGATTTTTGTGTCTATATACCTATAGAAAGCATCCTCATTATCTCTAGATAGAAGTGTCATCCCCACCCTGGATGACGATGCCAATATAAACTCGAGAATCTTGCTAGAAACTTGTCATTCCTAGGTTGAGGCTTTAGAAGGATTCAAGAAGGGTTTGGAAGTGAATGAAAATAATTTCAGTGGCCC